>BQKN01000818.1:256545-305662 GCA_022839385.1 Asparagus kiusianus
TATATATATATATATATATATCATGCATATATTATATGTATATAAAGGGCTGTAAACATGAGATAAAAGATATTGTAACGATGTTTGATGATAAAATCATTTATTTGGTAGAAAACGTCAAAAATCGTATTAAGTGTATATATATTGAGCTTAGATATAAACATACAATATAAGTAAGTAAACTAAACTAATACCTAGGTAACTCCGTACATATGAACGTGAATCTTTAACGCTTGATTGTCGTGTGTTGAATTACCTGTAAAGATAAACACAAAGACTATAAAATAGATTAGATATAAATTGTTTGACAAATCATCATCAAAACCAAAGGGCCAACAGATGTTAGCCCCTAAGGATTCAAGCTCATTAAGGAACAAGGAATCCCTAAGTGAACTGGTTCAAATTTACTTAAATTAGTTGGTGTCTAAGGTAAGGTTTAGGGGTTACGTAAAGAACTCCATAAGAAACAAGGTACTTAATTGATCTTTGATCTCCCTCTAGTGTTATCCTTACCTGGCTAACTGACCGAGTAAACTTTGATCTTTTAACTAAAGGAGTTTTTAGTTAGGAGCTGGTCTAGCTGATTTAGGCTTAACCCTAGAATTTATGGTGATTGACAAAAGTGATTGTTTTGATTTGTTTCTGGCTAATTGACTAAGTAAACTTTGATATTTTAACTAAAGGAGTTTTTAGTTAGGAGCTGGTCTAGCGGATTTAGGCTTAGCCCTAGAATTTAGGGTGATTGACAAAAGTGATTGTTTTGATTTGTTTTAGTTAGGTTTTCTTTTTTCCCCTTTTTGTCTTATAATCTTTTAGTAAAAAAACCAAAAAAAAATGAGAAAAGAATTTGTTTTGGTGTATGCGAATGTGGATTAGGGATAATACCAATCGCTTAATTCGTTTTGAACCAATTGTAGAAATAGCGAATCCATCTGTTCTCCAAGATATGTGCTATCCCACTAGGAATACAATCCCTTCTTGCATTAGGCTCATTGAAGCAAATGGAACTAATTTTGAACTTTGATCGCACTACATAAACATGCTTCCAAAATTTCTAGGAAATAAAACTAAAGACGCGTATATTTTTATCTTAGAATTTGAGAAAGTGTGTCTTATGATTAAAATTAGGGAATTATCTGAAGATGCGATCAAACTCCGATTTATTCTATTTGCTATTAAGGATAAGGTAAAGAAATGGCTTCATAGCATTACCCACAAATTCTATCTCAACCTGGGATGAATTTATCACTGTTTTTCTGAAATTTTTTTTCCAATCCATAAAACAGTTAAGCTTAGAAATAACATTCAAAATTTTAAAATTGTCCTAAGAGAGTCTTTTTGGATATATTTTGATAGATTTAAGGATCTTCTCATCCAATATTCTCACCACAATATAGAAAAATAACGATTGTGCCAAATCATCTATGAAGGATTGGATTATTCTTTAAAGACTTCCTTAGAATCAATGTGCTAAGGGGATTTCATAAAGAAAAATGCTAATGAAGCTTAAGAGTTTTTAGAGAATCTATCTGAGAAAACCATATAGTGGGAACATTGTGATGACATGGTTTTATCAGTTTTCCAACCTAAGTCTAGTGGTCTTTCCTTAGAGTAGAAGATAGCCTCTGAACCTAAGATGGCTACAATCATGCGAAGGTTATAAGCCTAAAAAATCAAAGAAAGAGCCATAACTCAACTCAATCAAGTTTCTATCTTAGGTTGTCACAATTATCTTTCACCATCCTATGTTTCAGAAGAATATCCTCTCTTAGGAAACACTCAACCACTAGGACACGTTAACTCTGCATTACAGCATCCAATGAATGATCCATTTTCTCTAACCTACAACCTCAGTTAGAGAAATTACACCAATTTTACATGGAATTAAGGAAATATCTTCGGAAATCAAAATTTCATTCCCACTTCAAACCAATAATTTCATAAGGGAAACACAGTTCCTTTTAGTTCTCAACCAAAATTTCAACAACCTAATATGTCATGTCAAAATCAGTCTCCTCATCATCAAGCTGTAACTCACACTCCTCCCAATTTAGATCATGATAAACGTCTCAATATCCTAGAAAAGTATTTGGAAACCATAAATAATACCTCTACACAAACCACGAATATGTTGACTCAAACATCCAAAACTTTGAACTCCTTCATGCAATCAACCGGACAAATACTCAATTCCAACACTCAAGCCATAGCTAGATTAGAAACCCAACTTAGTCAACTAGCTAGTTCCGTAAGTGAGAGAGAAAGAAATTTTTTTGAGTCAACCCATAGTCAACCCTAAGGACACAGGATCTAGTTCATCCTATGAAGCTCAAGTGAATGCAATCCATTCACTACGGTTAGGAAAACATGTCGATAACTAAGTGAGAATACCTCCAAGTCAAGCTTTTGATCAGAACAAATTCCTTCTCTTTCTGATGACTCTATTTAACAATCATCCCACTCAGATGACCAAGAACTCGAACCCGAACCTGAGCCTACTTTTGACAGGTTTAGACCAGTTGCTCCCTTCCTAGATAGACTCAGGTCTAGGAAACACTCCTCTCAGGAGGAAACGATCCTAGAAACTTTCAAATAGGTTAAGGTCAATATTCCTCTCTTAGATGTAATTGAACAAATCCCATCTTATGCTAAATTTTTAAAAGAATTGTGCAATAAGAAGAATAGAATAAATTGTTAGGTCTCATGTTATGAACCTACATCTTCTAATCTTGTTTTGATGATTACAAAAAATTCCTAATATTGTTTTTCTAATGTTTATGTTTTGTTATTAGGTATTTTAGACAAACAATAAGTGTTGGAGGTTAGATGGATTGCGCCATAACGATTATATCAAATGGAGGTTGGCGGATATTGTAGAGTGAAGCCTATGCATACTAGTCAAGATCCAAGTTCAAGCTTCTTCCATGTTTATCAAGACAAGCTACAATGAAGATCTATCAAGCTTGGGTAAATTAAGTTTAGGGTTTATATAATGTGTGTTAATTCTATAAGCTCAAATATACACACACATTTTATTTGTGAATTTTCTCAAATATAGGTGTTTTTATGCAAAATATATTTTAATATTCTTTAGACTATACAAACATTATTAACATCTTTTATCATGTCCATATAAACATGACACAAGTTTTTAAAACATGATTTGAGCTAAATGACAAAATCAACATGTTTATAAACACATGTATTTTAGTGTTTTTGAATATTTCTAAGATTTCATAAATGGTAAGAGCAAATTCAAAAATTCCTTTTCCAACATGTTCATAATCATGTTTATAAACTTTTTCCAAAGTTTTATATTTTTTAGAATTTATTTGCTATCTTTAAAAGGACTTTAAAATTCATTTTCAAAAATCATTTCAGGCTGATAACCTGTTATCAGTCGACTGATCAGTCGACTGATGACATCAGTCGACTAAAGAATGTGACTGGAATAATCAAAAGTTTTTGTTTTGTTTTGGTCAACTGACCAGTCGACTGATGATCCATCAGTCGACTGATAAAAGTCGTCAGTCGACTGATAAGCTTGTAAATGCCTACAACGGTTAATTTATTAGTCGAATGATGAAACCCGTTAGTCAATTGACGGCCCAACGGCTAGTTTTTCCTGCCTTCTGTTCTTTTGTCTTTTTGCTGGATTTGTTTGGGTTTTGTTCCTTGGTTTTTTTTCCTATATAAACCCCTATTGTTCTCATCAGAATTAACAAGCTTTTTCATTTATAATATATTCGCATGTGCATTGTCATTATCATTAGGATTCTCCAAAAGTATAATACTCCACTACGTAGTCATCATCACTAGGGTTCTTTAAAAGTACAATACTCCATAATTAAGATAAAGGTCAAAATATACACCCCAAAATGCACCACACCTTGGTGTCCCTACCACCCACTCTCTAAACAAAAAACCAAATGAAAGTAGGTACATAAAATAGTGACCCTACAGGTTAATCTCTAAGAAGAGGTGGAAGAGTTACATGTGGTAGACTCTATATCAGAGTCCTCACTCAGCCGTGGTTCACAGCCATCTACACTGATCTCCTCCAGCTGATCACTCTCAGTAGGATCCTCCACCATTAGCTCATCCTCCCATGCCTAGTCCTCCCCCATGTTAAGCTCCCACACAAGCGGTATTCCCTCTATGATCTTATCATGTACGGGCTCCTCTGCATCTCAAACTCCCACTCATGAGGTGCCCCCTTAAGAACCTCATCTAGTATAGTCTCCTCCTCAATTAGGTCCTCCTTAGGATCATCATCCTCCAATGGTCTCCTCCTCCATAGGGGCTTCCTCTGGATTCTCATCTTCCATAGGCTCTTGCTCCAGAGAGTTTTCGTCCAGATCGTCATCCTCCATGAACACCTCCTCTACAGGTCTTCCTTCATATTCTAGTACTCCATAGGCTCCTCCTCTACATAGTCATCCATCTCCAGCTCGCCCCTCCTCGCCAACCGTTTGCGAATATAGTGGCTAATTGGGGAATAACCTACTCTATCCCCAAGTGTCTCCTAGTGATCAGTCTCATCGGAGCTGGTCTCCTCATCAACTGAATACGCAAACCACACCTCTCCACTATCAATGAATCCTCCCATCTTAGAAACAATTGAATCGAAACCTGCCATGACTTTCAAAAGCCATCCATTAGTATTGCAAGATACCTAATGAAATTATAATGAATATCGATATCACAAGAGCGTTGTGGAAAGATAAATTCTCTACGACCGGTATTCGACACTGACTCAAACTACTCCTTAGTTTCCTTGATATCCAACGTAGGACTCTTAAGGTGTCAACCAGTGTTCTGATGCCACTCTGTAACAGCCCCCCTCTAAGTCATACCAAGGTAGGACCCGGAGATACATAAAAATTAGGCATCACCCAACCATAATAAGGAGAGTTGGCCTACTCAAATTTTATATGTATTCCTCTGTGCGTGTGTGTATGTATATGTATATGTATGTATATACACACATACACACACACAAAAATACTGAAGAGTAGCGAAAATACACGTACAACACATAGACTATCAAAGTTAACAGCAGAGTCCTTAAAATACCACTATAGAAAAAAGCTAAATGGAACAATAATACATCACAAGTATGACTATAATACACATTAGTACATATCCACAACTCAAAAGGTACAACAAAAGTAAATACAAATTAACTCCTACTATGGTTGTAATGGGTGCTAATTTTCTATGTTGGTGTAGGCAATCCCCTTGCAATTGTCAAAAGTATGACCTACAAATGGATGCAAAGATAATAAGGTGAGCCTAAGGCCCAATTGCAACCATAAATAAATTTCTGATACAACATTAGGTGATAAAAGAAAGGAATATACAAATACATTTGGAATTGAATGAACAGATCTCAACATTAAGCTACCAGTACTGATATCATGTTCATTAATAAAAATGAAATAGCAGATGTGAATATGACTAATAAATTTCTAATGTTCAAGATTCTAAACTTTCCTAATCATGGGATATATTAATGAACCATGCATGCCTTTGTTTATACACCCACTAGGGAGCGTCCTCAGACAGGGCATGCCTCTACGGGACCTACTTTTATTTACCACCCACCAGTGAAGCTTACTTTACATAGGGTATTATAATCCATGAATATAGAATATCAACAAACTATCAAATAAATGAATACTACCATTATCAACAATTAAGTCATGAAGCAAGATAAATTACCGCAATATGATCATTTATGGATTCTCAATGATAAAATACTGAAATGAACAAACAATAGTATAACAATAGCTAAGTAATCAATAAGTAGCCCACACATGAAATGATTTAAATAGGAATATTATGGAAGCAAGAAGATATACAATTGAGCATTGAATATCACCTCATAGGAATTTTAAAAAAGTAATCAATCAAACTCTCAAGGACTTAAGATGAAACAATGAAAGATTACCTACACATAATATTCATAAGGAAATAAACAACTGAATTCTTAATCATTTGAGATTGAGTAAAAAAATATTACCTACACGTAGGGCGTTGACCAACCAAAATAGTGCATAAAAAAGCATGCTGATAATAATTATACAAGCATCAATTTCATAGTAATCTCATCAATTGATACTGGCAAACAAGTAATTATTATCCAAAAGAAAACCTGTTCGATGACACGAGTCAATATGCATAGAGTATCAATCAATAACATCTCAAATATGGATATTCACATAGCTAAAGGTTAGGAATCCAATGAATGAATTTGCATAGAAAAATTCAATAGTATGTGAAAACAAAGGAATGGTTACTTACTGTTCGTGCCAGGTTCTTCAGTATTGACGAACGAATCCAACGGTCCTACGCCTAAATACACATAAATGCATTACCCATATGAGATTCTAATCAACTTGATCTTCGTTATTTTTATAGCTTATAACTTATATCAAGATATACATGCTTTGTTCAAGAAGGTAATACTCAACACTTATGATAAGCACAAATAGCGAATGTAGTGTTCATGTTGTAGATTAAGATGGATGGATGGGGGAGCACTTGATTTCCAAAGTTTATGAAACTAGTGCTATATAACTTTTGTGTTTGTCTAGTTTTGAGAATAATAGGTAATTTTCAAAATTAGTATATATAGCTTGAATTATACTCTAAACAAGCATCACATGTACAAACAATATAATTGCAAATCAAATTAGCAGATTCGACAGAATAATTAAGGGGCGAAACAATATCTAAAATTAGTGAAACAAGGTTCAAATTATTTCAATGTAGGACTAACTTAGAATAATTTTTTTTTTATGTATGCAAGTGTTTGTTGGAAAATTTGTAAGAAGATAATTGAAGAAAAATGAATTTAATTTATTCCCTCTAATTGCTTAGAAAAAGAATGTTTACAACTTTCTCGATCTCTAACTGATTACAATTTGAATTTTTGATTACATAAGAGAAGAGGATCAATATAAATCCTCCCATTTGTTTAATTCTGGATTCTTCAGAGTGGCGATAGAGTGCCTCCCACGAATGCTCATGTCGAGTTTGCTCTCCGTTAACGATCTGATGCCTCACTTCACTGGAACGATTAACTTGCATGGCAAGTATGAAGAAGAACTCTTAACGAGTTTACGAACTCAGAACGAGTTTTAAACTCTATGAAAAGAGTTGTTTGAAACAAAAATTTAGTTAATAAACAAGTGAATTTGCTGTTGCTAAAGGATGCTTCAAGATCTCTTTGTTGCTAACAAGTTCTCTCTAGGCGATCTCCTGGTGCTTCGATCCGAAAACCCAAACTCCTAAACCTCTTTTCGGTTGAGTTTGTTAAGGTTTTATAGGAAGATAAGGGGTGTAACTAACCCCTTAATCCACTCCTAAGTGGGTGAGATTCCCTCAGATCATGGGAAAAACGGTCCGGAAACCGTTCAGCTCGTGTTTGAATGAGTCAAATGCCAAAGTAGGCGTTCTAGGTTTTAACTTTGTATCTTAGGCTTGAGACACAGAGTTGGGCGTCTTCTAAAAATCTAAAATGCAGGGGCCGCCTGTGTTTTAAAAATTGAATGCAGAGATGAACTCTGCATTTAGAAGTGGTTGTTGACTTGTAACCTCTTTTATTGGAGTGTTTGCAAAGACCGTCGTTTTGTAATCTTCACTTTAACTATTTGGGATATGAGAGTCATCAGATTGTAACTCTTATGGTTGATTGTGAAGGCTATTGTATCAGAGCTTTCATTAGTTATCATAAAGATCGTTGAATTATAATCTTTCTCGATCTACATGAAAATCCTCTAATTGCAGCTTTTGTTTTATTGATGTAAAAGTCGTCTGATTGTAACTTTTATTGTCGAGATGTTGATTGAAGTTAGATAGGTATCAGCTATCTGTTATGATTTTTAGAGAGCCTATAGAACCCCTCCAAAGTTTTCGAAAGTTCGCTGTTGACTGGGATGAATTTTTGAAATACTTTGGATCCCAAAGTTTGTTGAGTTATTGTTCACTCCTTCTGATTCGAAGACATTGTGAACCTAGTTGTAGGAATGTTGTAATTTTGATTCCTTAATCCAAACAAGATAACTTTTGTGCCTTGATGACAATGACCTTATTCAAACAAGCTAAAGCTCAAGTTACCATTGCATGGTTGATTGTTCACTTCGTCTGTTTAGGAGGCATTATGAACTTGGTAGTACAAATTTGCTGTACGTTGCAATTTTGCTTCCTGTATTGGTGATTCCTTACAATCTCTTTTAGTAACGGTTATTCTCATACTCCCGATGAACATGTAGAAGTAGTCAAGGTAATCCTGATCACCTTAAACCAAACAAGATAACTTTTGTATCTTGATGACAAGGAACTTAGTCAAACATGCTAAAGTCTAAGTCATCATCGTTAGATCCATTAGTAGGATTGACTTTTCCTCTTCTTCGACAGTAGTAATAATAGCATTCTCAGCCGATACACCATGAGCGATAGCAACAGTGAATCTACATGGATCCTTGAGATACTCCTTCAACTTGCATGAAGGTGTATTCAGTGTCGATGGCAACATCAAGGATGTTCTTATAGGCATCGATGAACATGTGAGGCATCGCTGCGAGTTGGGTAAAAGAGAGCCAAGGACAGCAAAGCAACTATAGAAACACCAATTGTCAATGAGGTCTTCTTTAATGAGGTTAAGCACCTTTGGACTTTGTTAATCTTGGTTGGAATTTTAAGCCATATGGAAGGATGAGTTGCGCTATGGATCAAGCTCAATAGTATCAGCATTAATTATTATAACTTGTTTGTACTCATCCAAGAGACCGCATAGCTTCTTGTCATAGGCTAGTTTCTTCTCGGCTTTCATCACCTTGATGGCCACTGTTAGCTTCTTTCTAATTATTTGAAGCTGTATGACAACCCTGATCATCGTAATGTTTGTATTTTGGCGTTGAAACACACGAGTGAATCCTGTACTTGAGTTTTGGGACGTAGAGGTGAACATTGTGTCAGAAGTTCAACTAACTCTAACGCGGATGCAGAGATCACGTTTAGGCAAGATTCTTATCTAGAATCTCATTTCGATTTGAAAGCTAAAAGTTGTCTATAAATAGACCAATGTGGTCAAATCAAGAGTCATTTGACTCTTCTCTGTTCTTCCTCGGACCATTTAACGAACAACTCTTCGTTTTAAATTTTAGTGTATCCTGTTCATCTTCTTCGCTCATCCTCATCAATTGCACCTAAGAAGAAGATTGTCTCCCAACCCAGGTCTGCTGTCGCCACAGCTCAAAGTACGCGGCTTCGGCTACTGGCGATGCTATGGCTTCGGCCATCGGTGACGCTGCAGCTTAGGCAGGCGCGCCGCCGCCACAATTCTCCTTCATCAATGGTACGAGCAGCCTTCGTGGCTGTAAAACTTGCTTCGACAATTTATGAACTTGGAATAACGAGGAAACTCATTTTAATAGCATAACGTAGAGATGGGACTCTGCCGTTTGACTTTATAGCGTGGGGGTTCAACCTTTGTGCTTTGATTTTGCAACAAAGGGTTTAGACTCTACGTTTAACTTTTACAACATAGGGTTTGGACTCTGCGTTTAACTTTACAACATAGGGTCTGACCTCTACGTTTGAGTGTTTTAACGTAGGTTTTGGAGTCTGCATTTAACTTTTACAAAGCAGGGTCTAACCTCTGTGTTTGAGTGTTCTAACGTAGGGCCTCACCTATGCGTTTGAATGTTTTAACGCAAGGCCTGACCTATGCCTTTTGAATGTTTTAACATCGGGTTTGACCTATGTGTTTGAATATTTTAACGTAGGGCCTAACCTCTGTGTTTGAATGTTTTAAAGCAAAGCTTGACCTCTGCGTTTGAATGTTCTAACGAGGGGTCCGCCTTTTGCAATTGAGTTAAGTCTTTTGTTGTTTCATCTTCGTGCTAACTGATTGCTCTTTTCTTTTGCAGTGCCTTATGCCAATGAACCCCTCACTTTTTGTCATCATTTTTCTCATAAAGGTGGTGTAGACTTAAATATGCAATTCAATTTGCATCAAGAACTTCCAATTTTTAAAGATGCTAATAGGGAACGTGTCACTTTGATCACCCAAGCTAGTCCATCCGTACTCTAGATTTTGGTTATAGATGCCAAGTTTGAAACAAAGTCTCGTAAGAAATTTGTCAAGCTGGCCTTTCTGTTTGGAGATAACGTTGTCATTCAGAATGATATCTTATAGGGTGGGGATTACAAATGATTAAGGCATATAGGAGATCGTTGCTTCTTCCTTCCTGATATGCAGAGGATGTTCCCAATCTCATATTACCAATGCGCCTCTGTCTCCAGACATATGAATTGGGATCTTGTCAGAAAGCATGATGGAGTAGCAATTGGGGCCCTAACATTAACTGGCGTGCACACCTTAGGCTACAACCAACATGTTTTAGCTTTATAGTCGTGCTTATTCTCAAGAGGATACCCTATGGGGGAAACAACTAGTCCAGTCAACACCTTCATGCGAAGATTTTTAGCTGTGAAAGGAGATTTCCCTTCTTTAGTGTTTAGAAGTCTCAGATGGGTACATTCTACTAGAGCAGGGTGGTGGACGAGAATGACGGAATTTGTATTGAAAGAGTTAGAGGTACCGTTAGCTCGATCTGGGCTCGGTTGCCATATCATGGCTACCAGATATGGTATTAATTTTTATGCTATCCTGGAGAGATACAACCCAGAGACGTGTACATTCTTTACTCCAATTAGGGAATTAGGGTTTGCTATCCATGAAATGTTTGACATTTCCGGCCTTCCCTTCGGAGATTTACCTTATGAGGAGTTTATCCTAGGGTCGAGTGAGCTTAGGTATCTGAAAGAGACCAGCCCTAAGATCTATGACACCCTATGAGAGGTGATGTGTCATTTTCAAATTTGTACCCAACTGATAAGGACACGAGGAGGTGGCATAAAGTAGCTATCTTGGGCTGAATAACTCTTCCAAAATTTATCTCACAAAGTTGCTACTGTGTCTTGTCGAGATATGAGCACCCTTGAGACTATTCAAGCTTTGATCAATGACGCGACAACTCATTATGTTAATGAGGGAGGAGAAGATGACTTCCCTGCTCTTTCTATGTTCGAAAGCTTCCATCACCAAGTTGCCACTCCTATTTCTAACATGGCTTTGTTGGCATGGTTTCTCATGTTATGGCTAAAATGATGCGTCGTTTCCACCAGACCTGATAGATGCCATGATAGCAGGAGTAGTCTATTCGTCTATTCTCTTAGCCCATGGGAGACCTATGAATTTACTTTTAGCTATGGTGTCCTTTTTGCAGCATGGTCTAAGGGAACTATGTCTCAAATTCATTAGGTGAAAGAGGTAGGCTCCGGAGAGAAGAAAAGTTTGTTAACTCCTAATCCTCGAGTACCATTGCTAGATACCTATCTGATGGCATGGTTTATATCTCATTGTCCTCGCTTAATGAGTCACCATCTTCCACAAGTGATCTATTCGTTCCCTTCGTACAGAGGTTAGAAAAAGCTACCTGGGAAGGAATGTATGTAGTAAAGGTTCGTCAAATCTTATTGACAGATCTCAACTATCATATATTCTGTTGCTTCCTGGACTTTGAAGGTGGGGGATATGGATAGGTGTTTCAAGATGTAGCTGGCTCGAACGGTTTCACTTGATTGGATGGAAGAGTCTTTTGCTGGTTACTCAACATCAGACCAGGTTATCTCCTTTTTAGACAGAGTGAGAAGTGTATAATTAATTCATACCAACCGTACAGGTTCGCCCGACAGTTTGGATACGACCAATTATACATTGGGAATCCACGGAGTCAGTTTGCGGCTATTGGTAATCTATATGAAGGAGCCCGGGCCTGGTACTATTCTATAGCAGGCTGCACTGGGGCTACATTTAGATTACCTCATAAGACATCTAACTCCTTCACCTCCATGGCTTTCTACAATTGGTATCACACAGCTTCTAAGATGCATGACTACAAGCTGAATTTATCCGACTTACGAGAAATTAGAAAAATGTATTCATCTAGAAAAGGATCCCGTGTATCTTGTCTGAAAGGAATTAGTGAGTTCTTATCTTATGAGGATGAAGCTGAAGAAGATGAGGAGACCAAGGACTAGAGAGCGCTCAGAAGAAGGGCTTCGGGCTGTCGAACTCCGAGAACAAGGGCAGCTGAAAAAAGGGCTCTTACTGAGGAGGAAGTGGGCCAGTAAGAGAAACGACAGGAATTTGTCACTGCAAGTCTTCCCACTCGTACCGGACTCCGTTCCATGGGTCCTGCTTTATCAAGAAGATATTCTTCCTATCACCCCTTGGATGAGGAAGAGGACGAGGGTGAGTCGTTTGCTGGGGATGCAGATACTTTCCCTACAATAGACCATGTTGCTTCAATAGCTCTAGGTCAAACTTCAAGTGTCATTCCTTCAACCACAGAAGCAATACCTACAACAACTTAGTCTGGAGGGGTTAGACCTCATGTAGATGAACCTGTAGTGGCTGAGTCTGAAATACTAGCCGAAAATCAATCTCCCACTACTTTAGTGTTAATGCCACCTATAGGGGATATAGTTTCTAGCCCGACAACAGGCATCCTGACTAAGCCAGCTATAGTCACAAGTTCCCCTAGACTTTTTGCTGTAGTTGATGAGGAGAAAGTTGATTATGATACCTCTTCACACAGCAATAGTGCTGATGAGGGGTATGATGAAATTAGTCACGATGATGATAGTCTTGGTGATGGGAATATCCCACCACTATTATCTTCTGACAAAGCATCGGCCTATATCCCTTCTTCTCACGTCGGTAAGTGTTGTCCACTTTGAACTTCCTGGTATCTTATTTTTGTATACTAATTGCTTTCTTTTGCTGGATCCTCGGTTCATGTGGCTACTAAAATGACTCCCCCTCCTAAACAACAACAAGCAAAAATAACTTCCCTCTTGGAGCAAGCACCGATAATGACAACTCTTTCATTAGAGCAGCAGGCATTGATAACTCTTCCACCAGAGCAAGCACAGATGGTGGTAAACCCTTTGCAAGAGAAATCTCCTCCATTAATGATTTCTCTCAAACCTACGGAGACTAAGAGTGCGCTAATCTCAGCCCAAGCCGGAGTGTTCATGGCTCTTCCTTCAAGCCCTTCATAATTGGATGTTGTAATGTCTTCTCCAGCTTCTTCACCATCATCACCATCCATTTCCACATTGAGATTTACAACTTCAGGAGCTCCAGCAACGTCCTCGTTGCTTATCCAAGTCCGGTGGTCATTCCATTCATGCTTAAAATTCTTATGAGGTAGTTGGAGGATATGATGAAAATGACAATTGAAGAAATTACTACTGGATGAGCTTCGTTTAATTCTTTCAAGCCGATATTCTTGAACTGTCTGAGCAGTATAAGATATATGGACAACGCTCAATGGTTTCATCACTACTCAGATAGCATCTCTCTATTAGAAGAGGACTTGAAGGCTTTGGAGGAACTATGCTGTGCTGATCTTTCTACTTAGATTACGTCAACCTTTGCTGATTTCCAGGCTGAAGCAACACGTAAGTATGAAGTCCTTCAAAAGAGCTTAGCTAAAAGAGAGCTTGAGATTGCAATATTGCAGGGCCAATGTGTTCAAAGACAAGAATCAGTGATTGCTTCCAATACTGCCATACAAACGTCTTGAGCAGAGATTAATCGATTAGAGGTAGAGTTAGCCCGACACAAGGCTGAGCTTGGTTGCGAAGAAGAAATTCTAAAAAGGCTCGCTGTTGAAAGTGTAAGGACTTATGCCACTTATCGCTCATCGATCCAAACTCTTGAGCTTGTCAAAAAGGAAACTGCCATGGCAATGCCAGACAAGAATGAACTTAGGAAGAAAGCCAAAATAACAGTACAAGTCGTTCATGAGGAAAAGCTTTCTACTATTAAGTCCTGGCTTGCATATTTTAACATGATAGGCTCTAGGGTTTAATTCTGTATTGCTCTTTTGGTTAAGAAATTTTTTTTGTATCACTTCTTAATGTTTTTGAATAAAAAGTGATATCATTCTAGTTTTTCACTGTTTCTTATGTGTCATATTTTGACCCAAAAAATGAAAATAATTAAAAATTACCAGAGTTATAATCTTAACTTAGCATAAATTCCTTCACAAAATGAGATTTAATACTTACCTGTATTATTGTTTATGGTAATTTTAGAAAATTTCAATCTGCTAGGGGGGGGGAGGGTGATTGCCTCCCGGACTTGATGTTCTGTTCAAAAATCATCAAACCCTTGGAGTTGATTGTCATTCTTCTAAAAAGAACTAACAAGCTTGTTTCTTCCTGTGGTGTATTTTCACTTGAAACGCTGAGAGAAACTTATAAGTGCTAGAGGTGTAATATTAACGTTGCGTGAATTTTTACTCAGAGTGAAATTTAGAAATTTTCTTTTCTTTGTCACCCCTTAGGATAATTCTAGAAAAGTTTGAATCCGCCAAGGATTTTATGAACATTTGATACTCATATGCAAAAGCATAACAATTTTAAAAGGGTTTTAATTGTTAAAGGTATAATAGTAAGTTGTGGACTTATCACCCTATTGAAGAGAGTTGATAAGTTGCTTTTGTCAGAGGTATGATGTTAATATAATAAGTTGTACTTGTGATTTGAATAATATCTTGAAGATTTAGCATCTTGTTGGGCAAGATTACGATTTGAGCGGTTTTGAGGATCTATCATCGTGTTGACAATGATTGATAAATTGATTGTCAGAGGTATGATATTAACGTGACAAGAAAATGTTATGATTGTTCGCGAAAAAATTCGTGTCTTTCTTCATTGATGTCATTGCACACTCTTGTAATAGTTTATCGATTACAAAAATCCGGTCTTTTTATAAGATCCGGTTACAATGAAAATCAAAAAATAAGAAAAAGAAAGATTACAACTTTTATCCTTGTTTGTCGAACGAATCGCGAGCTCCTGTTTTGCGGTCACTCGCTTTGTGTGGGTTCTTTGCCTACGCCGGGGTTATTTGCCGTGGACCACCGCGTGATCTCGATCCGGTCGGATCTACACGATATAACGGGTATTACTCCACAAAGGGAGATAATAGCCGGGAGGGATTGTTTCACCAAGGAAACAACCGCTCGATGCTTGGGATCTAAGAACCAAGCTTAGATCCAGAGTGTGATCGTGTAGATCTGAAGATCCGATCCTCTCGAACTCCTGCCTTATTTGGCGTTGACGATCGCTGAACACCGGATCTGGAAGTCCACGTCTCCTAAGCCTTCGATGTTTGAATCTTGTTTGGATCTGAGTCTTCAATCCAGCAGGGCTTCGCCTCCTCCAAAATCCAACCCCCGAAACAAATAAGCACAAGGCCTATTTATAGGCGCTCGAAACTGTGCCTCGTGCACAGAACAGTGCCTAGCCACCTGTGGGTGGCTCGGCTTTGGCCGAGCCCCCTTAGGTGTTCCGTCGTTTGGTCCGTCATTCGGGTTTTCCGGTGTTTCCGGTTCTCCGTTGTTCGAATTTGGACTTTGATTCGATTGTGTGGTTGACTTGTTCGGATTCGATTCGTTTTGATCCGATTCCTGATTTGGCAGTAAACCCACTTCTGAGTTCGAGTCCGAAACCGATCTTGATTCGATCGTTACATCACCGAGTTCGCTCTTGTTTAGATGACTTGGTGATTCCCCGAAACGTTGGTTTGATTCCGCGTGCGAGTGGATGCATTCCAATGCTTGGGTGCGATTTGTTGGCTTCGTCGCCTCGTTAACCTGCTCCGTTGCGTATGGCTTGGCTTCGGCGTTGGCGGGATAACGGTCGTGCTTGGATACGTCGCTCGATGGTCCGTTTGTTGAATTGGCGTCGTCGAGCTGTGATAAGGGACCTATAGGTAGTTTTATACGCCTACAGATACCCCCTCCA
The DNA here is from genome assembly GCA_022839385.1 of Asparagus kiusianus. Classification (NCBI taxonomy): domain Eukaryota; kingdom Viridiplantae; phylum Streptophyta; class Magnoliopsida; order Asparagales; family Asparagaceae; genus Asparagus; species Asparagus kiusianus. Next base: position 272,443 of record BQKN01000818.1, read on the forward strand.
AAGTATTTCAGTCTCGTTCTTTTATAGAAGAGTCTGGAATACTTTGGATGTGATTGTCCCAACCTTTAGTCGGTATAACGGGACCTTGGAATGGCTTCTGTCCTGGATTCCTTCGATTCCTTCAGGTCATTCAGTGCTTTGTAGAACACCTGTGAGGATTCCGGTGCTGCATTTATTGTCTGACCGTCGTCGGAATTTTGAACTTGAAGTCGGTTCCTGATTTCTTGCTTTTTTAGCTCGAGTCGGTTGATTCAACATAGAACTGATCATCGATTGACGGCGTCGTCCGGCGTTTGAGCCCCATTGCGACGCGTTGTCCGGCGTTTGAGCTTCATTGCGATGCGTTGTCCGGCGTCCAGGCCTCATTGTGATGCGCTGTTCGACGTTTGACACAGTTTATACTCGTACGTCTACTGGAGTATACACAGTTTAAGCTCTTAAGTTATTGGAGCATGGCGGATACTCGAGTCACGAGACCAACCCATAGAATTGATGCGTCAATGACTCGTACTTATAGAATTTTTGGCAAATTCTCAGCCATCAACGGATTTGATGAGCCTTTACCGACTACCGTTTGAGTCGGGCTAGCATGCGGATTGTTTAAGTCCGTTCCGCACGTGACGTTAGGCTAAAAGGGTTAACCCTTTTAGTGCTACGATATTGAATACGTAGACTTCGTCTTTCTCCTGTGAAAAGACTAAACAGCAACGTGTATGAGACGTTGACTTAGGATTTTTGGCAAATCCTCAGCCTTCAACGGATTTGAGGTGCTCTTACCGATTACCGTTTGAATCGGGCTTACATGCGGATTGTTTAAATCTGTTCCGCATGTAACGTTGTGCTAAAGGAATGAACTCCTTTAGACTTTGTGCTATGATGTTGAATACATAGATTTTACCACTTGTTATGGGAATAGGTTACCCGGCGACGCGTGTTAGGCGTTGACTTTAGGGTTTTTGGCTAACCCCCAGCCTTAAACGGATTTGATTAGCCTTTACCGACTACCGTTTGAGTCGGGCTAGCATGCGGATTTTTTAAATCCGTTCGCATGTAACGTTGTGCTCAGAGATTGAATTCTCTAAGACTTTGTGCTATGATGTCGAATACATAGACTTCGCCATTGTTACGGGAATAGGCTACCTGGCGACGCGTGTGAGGCGCTGACTTATCCCTACTTAGGCTTCGGGATAAAATACCCCAGAATTAAACTCTGGTGTCTTTTTCAATCGGAAAAAAAGACTAAACCGGCGACGCGTGTTAGGCGTCGACTTATCCTTTCTTAGGATTCAGGATGAAATTCCCCACGTGTGTGAGGCATGGATTTCGGTGTTATTAATAACAACCTGCCGCGATGTTGAATATGCGGACGGGGGTTCTTTTTGACGGTTAAGAACTAACCGACAGCGCGTGTTAAGCGCAGACTTATCCTTACTTAGGTTTCAGGATAAAATACCCCAGAATCGAACTCTGGTGTCTTTTTTAATCGGAAAAAGACTAAACCGGCAGCGCGCGTTAGGCGCAGACTTATCCCTGCTTAGGTTTCGGGATAAAATACCTAGGATGAATCCAAGATTGATAAACTCTTGGAAAAGGTTGGTGTAGGGAAGGAAGAATTTTATATTCTATTCCCCGGGCAAGGAAGGAAGAATTTTATATTCTATTCCTTGATTCTGGAAAGGAAGAATTTTATATTCTATTCCCAGTGCAAGAAAGAAACTAGGAGTGGGATCTCCACTTCGAGAATCCGGAAGACCTAAATAAGCTTACCTTTTATAGGATCGGTTATCTAGATGAGTTTTTCATTCATCGAAATGAAATTTCAATCCTTGGTTATAACCATGACGAGGTTTAACCAAAGAGAAAAGAAGGGAGCTCTTTCGTTTATCGAAAGGAGACTCTGAATTGAAAGTGGACCTCTTGTTCGTGGAAAGAATCAAGAGGGGAATTTGTTGGTGGTTTGGACCAGGAAGATAGCTTTTGGTAGACTCACTGTCAATTGAAATTGATCAGTGAGGGATCTTGGTGGTCCCACCGTCAATTGGTTCAATCGGTGGGGGATTCTGTGGTGGAAACTAAGAGTCGTCAAACACCAATGAGAGTTTTGTGAGGGAAAATTGATCCAATGAAGTGATCAAATTTCATCTCAGCAAAAGAGTGTTCGGAAATTAGGAGTTTAGTGTTTATCACTTTATTCATCATGATCGGGTTATCCCTAAGAATATTACATTTAACATTCTTCCGGGAACTTCCCGTTACATGAATTATCCACCCCCAGCTTTCTTTGCAAAACTGGGTGTATCATTGAATTAGATGCACGATCGGGTTATCCTTAAGAACACCACGCATGGCACTCTCTAGGAACTTCCCGTGGAAGAAAGGAAATAGTTTAGACTCATATACCTATTGGAGTATCAGGGAGCAGTTTAGCCTCTTATACCGGTCGGAGGATTGAGTAGCAGTTTATACTCATATACTCTTCGGAGTCTCAGGAAGCAGTTTATACTCTTATACCGGTCGGAGTTAGGGAATACAGTTTATACTCGTGCACCCACTGGAGTTTTACCGTTCTTGACTGGCTCACTCTAGCGTTATGACGCCGGCTTCAACCAAGGTCTGAATACTGTTCTTTAGAGTAAAGCAGGCCTTGGTGGGATGAAGGATCCTCCTGTGGTATGCGCAGTACTTCGGATCCGCAGTATTGTCAGCTTCCTCCTGATTCGTGATCGGTGGAAGCTTGATCTTGTTATTGTCAAGGAGGGATTTGAAGATGGCTGGAACATCTTCATCCTTGAAGGAGTACTCTTTTTGAGGCCTCTGATCCGAAGTTTTCTGTTGTCTCCGGGACTGCTGTTGTGACGTTTGATTAGCGTCAACAGCCGCTGCAGGTGTTTTGCCCTTACCACGGGAGGCGAAGTTTGAGTTTGGAGGATTAGTCATCGATTGCCTCCTCTCGGCCTTCTTCCTTCGGAGGAAGCGTTCGGCTTGTTCCCCTTGGACCTTCAGGTCTTTCCAAGTATTGGACGGTGCTGTCCCTATTGCTTCCAATACGTCCAATGCGAGGTTGTTGTGGCAAGTTTGGAGGATGAACTCCTCAGTGATCGGGTCCCGACAATTTAACGCTTTGTTCCGGAACCTTTTGACGAAGGTTTCGACTAACTCCCCGTCCTTTTGTTTCTCGTTGAGCAACGTTCCGATGGATATCTCGGTGTCGTCGTCGAAGAAGTTGGTGAGGAACATGGTCTCCATATCGTCCCAGCTGCTCACGCTACCTGGCTTGAGGCGGCGGTACCAATCGAAGGCGGCTCCGCGAAGAGTGCCAACGAATGACCGCACCATCAGAGGCTCGTTGCCGGAGATAACACCCAGGTGCGATTTGAAATAAATCAAATGCTGAGTGGGGGAACCTTTCCCATCGAACGGCGTGAAGTTGATTAGACTAAACTTCGCCGGATAGGGGATTGAATCCCACTCCCTTGGGTATGGACAAGGAATGCCCGTTTTCTTCACCTCTTGAGCTGACATCAAGGTATTGATTTTGCTCTCGAGGCTTTTGATCTTCAAGTTTTCACCTGTATCTTCGTTGGCATCCTCATTACCACCCTCTGCGTTGATGGGAGGGTCATCGGCATTGCGAGTTTCATCCGTATCTGTATGCTCAACTTCTTGAACAATCTGATTATGGTGGCTTGGTTCGCCTTGCTGGTTCCTCAGTGCCTGGATTTGCTGCTCATGCATCTCCCTCATGGTCTGCATGGCCATCTGCATCTCGAGCCTGAAGGTCTCCTGTTGTTTGGCCATAGTTTCTTCAAGCATCTTGGCCACTTGTTCCGCGCTTATCATGAGTGACTCGCGGGGTTCTCCTTCGCTGGATACGGTGTTATCAGACGCAACCGCAGAGCATGCATCTGATTCCTCATCTTCTGAAGGTGAGCTTATCCGAACCCTCCCATACGTTCCTCGCGCGATGGCTCCGGACTGCAGACGGGTTAGACGCCGCGACGCTTTCAAAATCGACTCGAAATCATCCCGTGTCGATGTCCTTTTGCTGGTCACGTTAGCAGTGACCCTTGGAAATTCTCCATCTTCAACCACCGCTCTCCTTCGTCGGGAACGCGTAGGCCTTGGCTTTGGTATCTCAGTGCTGATCCTTTCGAATACCGAGACTCTTTCGGGGACCCTCTTAGTGCAATTACACTGAGACAATACCGCCCGAATGAGTTTGGAATAGGGGCACTGAGTCTCGAGCCTACAAGGACTTCTCTTTCTTGTCTTGTTCGTACCCCCAGCACGATAGTACAACTCGTCAATTCGATCGGAGTAACCTATCGTGTGTTGGCACGATTTCTCAGGTATAACGTTATCATCATCGGATGACAACGTTTCCTTCTGAGAGTGAATTACCTTATTTAGACTTTCGAGAGTCACTCGCCTCGAAATGTGCCTTTGTGGGCATGAATTCTCAATGGGCTCCCGAACTTCAATGCGCAAGGTAGTGTGCTTGGGTGCCGTGAACTCCTTGTCATGTTGAGGGTATTGGCGACCCCCGGCATGTTGATTCGTTCGGGGCTCTCTCATCGGGCCCAAGCGTTCATGAACTTTGCTGCGTTCGTCGGGAATTGGACCGAGGTGCTCCAAGATTGACCTCCTTCCTCGGGATGGTTCGGGAGGTCGAACTCGTTTTGAAGGCTGTAAAGGTCGCTCCTCGGCCTGAATCACCACTTCGGATTTTGGCCTCCATATTTTGCGAGTTGGCGGCGATTTCTTGGCCACTCTATTCTGCAGCTTCCTACGGGCTTCCTCGACTCGAGCCCGTGCTTGCGCTGAGAGTGCGCGGCGCTTGCGAATGCGCTCCTCAAGTGTTGAACGATTCCGTTTGACACGGATCCATTCGTTGGTCGGCGGCTTGGAGGAGTTGCCACTCATCTGCTGTTGAGGCTGTTTGCCTTTTTTTCTCTTCAGATCCGCCTTGTAGCAGACTCCGTCCACGGATTCCATCGCCTTTGCGAATTGTTTCGCAAGCCGTTGACGTTGCCTTTGGCGGGCTCTCTTCGAGAGAGTCACTACGCCTTCGGTAACGGAGGATTTGGCCAGAGCGGATCTGACCTGGTTGGAGGTTGGGGAGATCTCACCCAATGCAGCTTCGGCATCAAACGGGGCGAGATCTTCGTTTGTAGCTTCAACATCTTCGTACCAACGAAGTTTCCTCTTGGAGGAGAACTTTGGAGACTTGGACTTGCGGGAGGAGGTAGATCCGGACGAGGACGACAGGTACGCCTCGAACTTCTGTTGGTCGAACTCGTATTCGACCTCCTCCACGACCGGGATAGGGATCCGCGGCTGCGACGCAACGATCTCGTCGGCGAGATCGGTGGCTCCCACTGTGGTCGCCAGATTGTTCGCGGAAAAATTCGTGTCTTTCTTCATTGATGTCATTGCACACTCTTGTAATAGTTTATCGATTACAAAAATCCGGTCTTTTTATAAGATCCGGTTACAATGAAAATCAAAAAATAAGAAAAAGAAAGATTACAACTTTTATCCTTGTTTGTCGAACGAATCGCGAGCTCCTGTTTTGCGGTCACTCGCTTTGTGTGGGTTCTTTGCCTGCGCCGGGGTTATTTGCCGTGGACCACCGCGTGATCTCGATCCGGTCGGATCTACACGATATAACGGGTATTACTCCACAAAGGGAGATAATAGCCGGGAGGGATTGTTTCACCAAGGAAACAACCGCTCGATGCTCGGGATCTAAGAACCAAGCTTAGATCTGGAGTGTGATCGTGTAGATCTGAAGATCCGATCCTCTCAAACTCCTGCCTTATTTGGTGTTGACGATCGCTGAACACCGGATCTGGAAGTCCACGTCTCCTAAGCCTTCGATGTTTGAATCTTGTTTGGATCTGAGTCTTCAATCCAGCAGGGCTTCGCCTCCTCCAAAATCCAACCCCCGAAACAAATGAGCACAAGGCCTATTTATAGGCGCTCGAAACTGTGCCTCGTGTACGGAACAGTGCCTAGCCACCTGTGGGTGGCTCGGCTCTTGGCCGAGCCCCCTTAGGTGTTCCGTCGTTTGGTCCGTCGTTCGGGTTTTCCGGTGTTTCCGGTTCTCCGTTGTTCGGATTTGGACTTTGATTCGATTGTGTGGTTGACTTGTTCGGATTCGATTCGTTTTGATCCGATTCCTGATTTGGCAGTAAACCCACTTCTGAGTTCGAGTCCGAAACCGATCTTGATTCGATCGTTACATCACCGAGTTCGCTCTTGTTTAGATGACTCGGTGATTCCCCGAAACGTTGGTTTGATTCCGCGTGCGAGTGGATGCATTCCAATGCTTGGGTGCGATTTGTTGGCTTCGTCACCTCGTTAACCTGCTCCGTTGCGTATGGCTTGGCTTCGGCGTTGGCGGGATAACGGTCATGCTTGGATACGTCGCTCGTTGGTCCGTTTGTTGAATTGGCGTCGTCGAGCTGTGATAAGGGACCTATAGGCAGTTTTATACGCCTACAATGATCAGGGCAACTATGAGGACTTATCATTCTATTAAAGAGGATTGATAAGTGTATTTTGTTAGAGGTGTGATATTAACATGACAGGAAAATATTACGAGGGCAACTTTGAGGACCTATCACTTTTATTGGAGAGAGTCGATAAGTTAATTTAATCAGAGATGTGATATTAATGTAACAGGAAAATATTTATGTGACTCGAACACAATTTTAAGGGACTTAGCGTCTCGCTGGGGAGAATTACTAAGTGATTTATCATTCGAGGTGATGAATTTTTAGTTTTTGTGATTTGAAAAAGATTTGAAAACTTATCACTCTGCTGAAGAGAGTTGATAAGTTGGTCATTTATTACTCTGCTGAGGAGAGGTAATAAATTGATCAAGGGTGGAGCAATTTTGACATAGGAATTCCGACTCTGTGGGGATGTTGGTCGTCAAAAATATAGTGTTAACTTGATGACAATAGAGAATCTTATCCTCTGCATTAGCTTAAACTCTGCTGAGGACATATAGATGTTTCAACATCACTCCATTAAAAGAATTCTTGAACGCAAGAGCGGAATCTTTGTTTAGAACAATTGGAATGCATAAATGACCTCTGTATTTGGGGTTTGAACGCATGGGTGAACTTTGTGTTTGGATTAAGTCTTACTAACTTCTATCCATTAACGCTGAGTTTGCATTTGAAAATGGTTGGGATTCTCTCCTAGAATCCCGAACCACCTTAACAGCTTGACGGTTGTTATAAATAGACCTGAGTGGTCAAATCAAGATTCATTCGGCTCTTTCTTTTCTTATCTTGATTCTATAAATAAGAATTCTTGTTAATTTTTCCAGAACCTTTGACAAACTCCATCTTCTTCGACCAGCGACATCCATGGTTCCACGAAGACTGAGCTCTGGCTCGAGGAAAGTCATGGGAACGACTACAAATACACCATGAGCTAAAGATGTCGGCTATGTTTTAGCTTTCATGGGCACCTAGTCGTTGTTGCCGCCTTGTAGGCTTCCCTGCTATGGTAGGTGATAGTCGTGATAACTTGCTTTGACAAGTTTTCAAAACCCTAAATGGGTTTTTAGCAATGATGAAGATGACTCATTTTCTTATAACTGAAACGCAGAGTTGGAATTAGTGTTAATTATAAAACTCATAGTTGGGACTCTGTGTTAATTATAAACTCTGAACGCTAGTTTTGACATCTACGTTTAAGGTTGAAAACATGGGTCTTGAACTCTACGTTTGAGATTGAAAACACGGGTCTCTACGTATGAGAATGAAAACACGGGTCTGAACTCTACGTTTCAGATTGAAACATGGTTCTTGAACTATTCATTTGAGATTGAAAACACGGATCTTGACCTCGGCGTTTGAGATTGAAAATGTGGGTCTTGAACTCTGCTTTTGAGATTGAAAATGCGGGTCTTGAACTCTACATTTGAGATTAAAAACACGGGTCTTGACCACTTCGTTTGAGATTAAAAATGCGGGTCTTGAACTATGCATTTGAGATTGAAAATGCGGGTCTTGAACTCTGCATTTGAAACTTAGAACGTGGGTCTGGACCCTGTGTTCCAAAATTGGAAAGCATGTCTTGACCTCTGCGTTATAATCTAATTTCTTTCATTAGCAACTTGTTTCAGCTACTAATTTCTCCTTCTTGTTTCACAGTGCTTTTCTCTAATGTGTCGCTTTCCCAGGAGTATCATTTTGGGTACACTGATAGTCCAGATGCGGGTGAAGTTTTTGGTTTACGTAAAAGAATTCCGTTGTTCACTTTCCCTGATTTAGAGCGGACATACCAGATTAGGGAAGCTAGATGTTCCACACATAGAATATTGATCACCAACTTGTACATGGAGATGCCTGTAGGCCATGGCCAATTCATAAAGTCGGCATTTTTCTTTGGAGATCATATAACAGCAGACGACAGACTTATACATATAGAAGACTCTAGGTTGCTACGAAGAATTAACGACCGTTTCTTCTTCCTCCCAAGCATGAAGAGAATGTATCCTCTCTCTTATTTCCCGAGCGTCAGCTACCATAGGAGTTTAGCTTTTGACCTTGTCAAAGAGAGGGAGAACATATCACTTGGATCTAATAGATGATCTCGTGTACAAATTGATGGACAAATCAAAGGTCTGAGGCTTGGCAGTTTTGAGAAGAAAGATCTTGCTCAAGAGGTGCCCCTTCCGGCGAATGTCTTCATTTGCCAATTCATTGCTGCCCGGGGTGAGCTCCCTGCACAAGCTTTCAGGTCCCCTAGCTGGGTATATTCAGGAGAAGGGGTTTGGTGGACTCGGACAGTAGATTTTGCTCTTGAAGAACTCAAAGTGCCACTTGCTCGGTCTGACCTTATAATACTAGTGTTGGCCCTCCAGCGTGGAATTGTTCAAAACTATCCTAATTTCTTCGCTATGCTGGAGTGGTACAACTTAGATAACTGCATATTCTTCATGCTTGTTAGGGAGTTGGGATTCACTCTCCACGAGATGTATGTGGTGTCAGGGCTGTCCCTTGGGAAGATGCTCTATGAGGAGTTCATACTCACTATTGAAGAACTCTCCATTCTAAGAACGACAAATCCAGAAGTTTATACAACTTTCTGGGAGTTGATGTGCTATTTTCGGATCTGTGCTCAAGTGATGGGGTTACGCGGAGGAGGTATTATGCATACTACCTGGGTAGACTATCTCTTCCAGAACTTGGGTCAAAAGAACGTAACAGTGACCCAGCTTGCTGCAAGCTCTTCCAAGAGCATCAAAACCCGCATTAAGTCTCCTAATGCTGGCTATAAGAACGAACATCCAGAGGATGAATTTGAAGATGGTACTAAATTCGAGAGTTTTTACTATCAAGCTGCGACTCCCATCTCTGACACCGCTCTTCTTGCCGGCTTCCTGATGATTTTGCTGAAGCGGTGTGTCGTGCTCTCAAAGCTAGTTGAGTCAGTCTTGGCTGAAGTAGTATACCCAGCTATTCTTCTGGCCCGCGGGAGACCTATAAGTCTCCTTTTTGCAATGGTAGGCTATTTGGATTGATGCTTGCGAGATTTAACTTCTGAGTTCCTCGACGTCAAGGAGATGAACATTGCTGGGAGGAAAGTTTGAAAGACTTCTCAACCTCGCGTACCAGTGCCCTACACTTATTTAGTGGCCTGCTTCGTGTAACATTGTCCATTTCTAATGATTAGGAACATGTAAGATAGTGAGACCTCTGTTCCCTTTCTGCAGAGGCTTGAGTCGGCCGCATGGACGAATGTGTACATTGTCCGGGCAAGATAGTGGACAATTATGATATTTTTTGTTGTTGTCCCTATTTTGATGGGGCTGAAAAGGAAGGCACCAATTTTGCAAACGTTGTCTTCGAACCCTCCTCATCCTTAAATGCAGGAATTTTCTAATGGCTCCTCATGATCAGAATGGGCTATCTAGCTTTTCTCCTGGGGGAGAAGTGTGTCATCGAACCTTATATGCCTTCTTGTTTCGCTCGACAATTTGGATATGACCAACTATATGTTGGTAACCCTAACCTTGTATGAGGGGGCTCGTGCTTGGTATTTCTTCTATCCCAGAGGACCCATGCACAATTCACCTTGCTACCCTTACCACCCAGCTGCTCTGTTGTTTTCAATTACCACGACTCGTTTTATGAAGCTTCTCAGATTCCAGAGTATAACATGTACACTTCCTGTATAAACAAAATTTGAGAGCTTTATGAGTCTAAAAATGGCTTTACAAGGACTCACCTTCCGGGGGTAGACGAATATTTATCCTGCGAAAAGGAGGCAACCGGAACTAGAGGGATTCAAGCAGGGCTACCAACTACCGAGCCTCTTGAAGAGAAGGCGACTGAAGAAATCCTTATTGAAGAACCCACTTTTGAACCTAGCTCACTAAGATCGTCAGGGAAAAAGGCCCTTACTGCTACGAAGGAGGGTGAATATGATAAGAGTGTTCACAAAGGGTGGCCCGTTGTAGTCAAAAACTGCAAGAGGGCAAAGTTGATGAAGGACGCAATGAAGTCTGCACCTGTCACACTCCTGGGTGATATAGAAGATGAAGCACTTCAATTGACTCCTTCTGTTCCTAAGGACATGGAATCTAAAGAGAAGTTGAGTGTATGGGGAGTTAGAGCATGCCCCCTATTTGGGACTTATTGATGGGGTGACCATAAGACAAGGTCGGCTTGAAAAATTTGCTTCTGAAGCTGTTTCTGGGTTTTCTTCCACTGAATTTGTGGGTGCAATCTATCCGACCACCCCTCTTCCAAGTTCAAAAATCCTAAGGAAACTCATCAAACAGTTGAAAAGTGGGATGAAATTAACAATCGATATTGTTAGCCTTGGACAGGTTTCCTTTGTGGATTTCGAACCTCACCTGCACAGCTGCCTAGATAGCATCAAGAGCTTGGGTGACTTTTGGTGGGCTAAATGTTATAGAGAGAGCATCATCCTCATGGAAGTGGAATTGAGAACTTTTTTGGATTGGCAATGCACCAACTTGGAATCTGAAGTGGAGCAAGCTTTTTCTGTGGCCAAAACCTTGAGGGTGTAACATCAAGAGTCTCTTCACAAGAGCTTATCTGGGAAAGAGGCCCACATGGCGAACTTACAGGAGCAGCATACTCAGATACAAACTGATATGGGTAGTCTTGCTATCGGTGTTCATGATACCAAAGAAGCCATTATTTGTCTAGAGACTAAGCTAGCTCATAAGAAGGTCCAGTTGCTCAAGATGTTGATGTTATAAAAGGGCTTCATCTTCAAAGTGATGAAGTTTTTAAAAATTTCTGCAACGGACTACAAGCTTCTAAGGGAATTCGAAAAGAGATGGCTGCTGCAACGCCTGTTGAAGCATAACATAGAAGGGAGGTTGCCGAGCAAGTCCGAGCGGCTCATGAGAAGAAACTGTCTACACTTATGTCCAAGCTTAGATCCCTCAAATTGTTGAGCCCTGGTGCTTGAATCTTATATTGCTTTTACCAGGGAGTAGGAATTTTTTTAATTATTTTCATGCCAAGTATTGTCACTTTGTACTAGATTTAGAATATTAAATGAAAGTGATATAATAACGCTTTTCATTGCCTTTTTGTAATGACCGTGAATTTTGATACTAGTTAAAATAATTTTTTGGTATTTTAAAATATTCAATTATTATTTTAAAAGTGTATTTGTATTTTTCTTGATTTTCTAGAATTTCTATGATTTAAAATTTCAAAATTTATATTTATTTAAAAGATTTTAATATTTATAAATTAATTTTGTGTAGTAAAAATTTTTTGGAATTAATTTGTTGTGTTATCGATACAATTACGTATCATTTTAAATAATAAGTTGTATTATTGTTACTATTATGTATGATTTTGTATATTATGCTGTATTATTAATTACATATTATTTATATAATTTGTTGTATTATTTCTTCTATTACGTATCAACTATTGTATTAACACAACTTATACATTTTATTGTATAGATAATTTTCCCATACTTATTTGATTTTAAATGTAAGTAATTATGTTTTTTATTAATTATTCTCGTTTAATTGTACAATTTATTGTATAATTACTACTTTTGCATATTATCTGTCATATTAGTATAACTTGTAGGTTTTGATGTGTAAATAATTTTCACATAACTATTTAATTTATTTCGTAATTAATATTATTTTAATTTTTTTCAAAACGTTAAATATCCCTTTATATATATAGTAGTTGTGTAGATTATACTGATATGTTTTTATCTACTTAGGTTATTGATAATACTACGATAGTGATATTTTGTGAAGTGATACTATATATGATGAGTGGATATGTTGAAAAATAGTTCATGATTAATTAAGAGATGTTTTTGAAATAAAGAATATATTTAAAGATTATTTTTAGAATTATTAAGATGAGAAAATAATTTATTTGGAAAATGGATAGGTTTTTGAATAATTATTAAAATAGATACTTTAAAATAATTCATTTTGGAAAAATGTGTTATTTTAAATTGTTAAATTATTTTGAGAAAAGTTTATTTTAGAATAATTATTATGATTTAAAGGAATTTATTTTGCAAAAATATTATTTATTTTTGGATTTAAATCAATTTATGATCTTGTGTTGATGATTGCAGACTACGACATTTCATGTGCAAAACAATTATGGTTTCTAATTTCCTTTTAAACCGTATTTATATTTGATGTTATCTAGCTTCTGATAATTTTTATGAGTAGTTTAGAAGTTTGAATAATAAGATATTAAAAAAACCGGACTGCATGCATGTTTTTACTGCCCTTAATTACAATTCATGTTTTGTGTTTTATTTTAATGTTTTAGACTTATCATCTTGGTGTGCGTAGAATTAGTTAGACTTTTACTGTTCCATGTTGTGTCTGAGAACCCTTAGTAGTTCGTGACTTAGTGGCTTCGTGCGTCATGAACAGACCTAGTGACATGTGTGGGTGCACTGACTGAATTTAGGTGGTGAACCAAAGATATTTTGGACTTTGATTGTTGAATTAGAAAACCAAGTAGAGTTGGGATGGGAAAGTCTTTGTTCATGTGATCGGAAGTGGTTGTCGATGTATCTTCCAGGCTCGCGCGAGTGAATTTGTGTAGTCACTGGGGTTGGTTTGTTGGGCTAAAGTAAATTCTGTAGTCATCTTAGTCTGTGACCTGTTTCGTCACCTGAGCTTTGCCTGAGTTCGGACCAGGCCGAGTTCGGATGACGTGTAGTCCTCTGACCGATTTGTGTAGCGGTATTAGATGCATGTAGAGGATTTGTGAACAATCAGTTATTCGGTAATATGAATGTTGACTTTATTTGAGATATGGACAAGTGAGTTTTAGGATGACTAGTACTCGACCCGATTATAGTGTGCAGTTAGTCTTATGATTATCATTTTTTAGTAGTGTTTTCACATGTTGATTTTGTTAGATTTCTAGTTACACTTCCTTTTGTCATTTTTTTTATCGTATCATTTTTCGCTTGGGTTTTCATTCTCTCTATTTGTTTTGTAGGATGCCGTGTGCCATACACGCTGACGTACACCTATTTTCTCTGGTGTACGTTAGATTTAGAGGACGGACAGGTTCAGCTTGGAGACACGCCAAATCCAGAGGATCCTCCGTATGAGTGCTTTGTAGACCGAGCAGAAGAAGCAGAAGCTTAGTTATTCCCTCTAGTTGTTCGATGGTCTTAGGTTCCTTTTGTAGTATTTCTTTTCCGCTTGATTATTGTGTTTTATATTCTCTAGTATTTCATTCAGATAGTTTTGTATAAGGGTATGTTGACCTGAATATTATGTCTGGGATGATATTTTATTTGTAATATGTATATTTTCTGTTTTGAGATGATTATTATGTTCTCGCTATTGTGATTGGAGACCTATGCCTTCGCTTTATATTGCTTGACGCTTAGCATATTAGATTGAGTAGAAGGTCTAGTACTTTTCTCCTCAGTCTAATACGTCACGGGCTTGTTCGCGTCCTGATTCCTAGGTATTTTGGGAAGTAGGACGTGACCGGGTTTTTGATGGCCCATGCAGATCACGGTCCCGAGTTTCCACTAGTGAGAATATAACGGACAATTTAGACGCATATCATATTTCATCCGTGAGACTATTCTTGAGCTCTTATCCTATTTTCTTGGTAGTTTTCTTTTCGTCCTTATCTTATCACTCTTTGACTCCGGGGCTTCCCACTATTCTTGTTTCGTCTCTTCACGGCTACACACTCTCTTCTTATAATTCATCTTTCCTTGTATTGGTCGTTATTATATGTGTTAATATTTTTACCATTGTGTTTTCTTTGGTTTGGTTTATATATATATTCAATTATATTGATTTTGGTATTATTTATTACATTATTTTATGTATCACACACAGTGTTATATTGTATATTTTTATTAAAAATATATACCATTACTTATATTTTTTCAATTGTTAAAATCATGTTATTCAGTGTTTTACATTGCTATAGACTCCACATATACATTACATAGCATATCTGATATTCAGATTATTTTATTTTATTTAAAATATACTTTTGCATATATATATATTGTGTATGTATATGCTATTCTGTCATATCATCTATCATTTATTTATATTCTACATTATTGTATGTGTTCATATTTCGTGATATACTTTAACAAGTTCATGATTTTAATATTCTATATATTCTTATTCTTTATTCTCAACTCACAACATTTTCATTACATAATTATCTTATCAATCAGTTTTGTCTTGTTTAGGTTGTTTTAATATGTTCATATTGGTATCGTTCTTCTAAGAGAAAAGTATTTATATTTTGATATTCAAATAATTATTCATGTTGTTAGATTTGATTGAGTTACTAATTATATAGTTTTTGTTACATTATCTCGTATCATTGGTTATTATTCTTTTATAACTAATATAAAAGATTATTTTAAAAAGCATTTGTGGGTATGTAAAGTATTTACTCATGGGTTGTTTATAGTGTATTTATATATTTGTTGTTTGTTTGCTTAATTTTTTATATGTATTATTTTATCATTTAGGCAATATTCATTGTATATACATATTATTTTTTAGTGTTTATTTTATAGTGTTTTTAGATTTCTATGTCCTTTTTAGATAGAATAAAATACCAACACATAATTTTGTATACTTTTAAAAGTAACGTATCTCAGTTATATAGTTCAATGATAGGTCATATTCATAATCGGCATCTGCCATACTTAGGCTATCAACTAATTGTCTCAGTGCAACGGACTACCCTGTAGGTATCCTGAACTATGTACACGGCTCATTAGTCTCATCGTAATCTCAGTGTGTAATATGAGTGCGGGACGGATTACCAAATAGGCATCCTAGAAATATGGCTCACGAGCCTCATCGCACCCTAGTGCGGGACGGACGACTAGATCAAGCCTCCTAAAATCCGACTCAATGGTCTATACATGTGGAATATTGACGCACTACCTCATGTAGTACTGAACTAAGCTTATCAACGATGTCCACCTCATGTAAAAATCGTGTATATCTGGTATGTCGACGCACTATCTATATAGTACTGAGCTGTGCTCATCAACGACATCCAACATGTATAAACCATGTATATCTGGTATATTGACGCACTATCCCATATAGTATTGAGCTGTGCTCATCAACGACATCCAACATGTATAAACCATGTATATCTGGTATGTTGATGCACTATCCCATATAGTACTGAGCTGTGCTTATCAACGATATCCAACATGTATAAACCATTTATATCTGGTATGTCGACGCACTATATCATATAGTACTGAGCTGTGCTCATCAATAATATCCAACATGTATATGAACTATATTTAAATATAATCAAATCAAAATTCATCATAATCCCCTTGGGATTCTTAAATACATAACATAACATATTTATGACTATACGTGTAATATCAAGCGGCTCAAAACTCCGCGAACGTACATCAAAACGGCGCAACACAGCTCCACAAAACGAGCAGGAAAAATAGACAGGACATCTGTTAGTAAAAAAACATATCTTTCTATAGGAAAACTATTTTTACAAATTGTTTTCTGTTTGAAAAGTAGATTCACACATATTTCAAATGACATAAGTTTGGTTCAGTTTGGAGTTCATCTGTTATTCCAAATCTCCAGTTAAACATTATACATGTGCAGCAGTTTTTCTGCAGGATATATTATTAGTAAACATAACATATCTTTCTCTATATAAAGTCTTTTTAAGAATGATTTTCTGTTTTAGAAACTAGATACATATATCTTTCATTTAAAACCGGTTTGGTTAAATTTGGAGTTTTTTTGCTATCTTAAACTCATAATTAAATATTATACAAGTGCTGCAGTTTTCTGCAGAAAAACATATATATAGTACATCACTTAAATTTCTTATATATGAATGAAATTATGAAAAACCCTAATGATCATGATCATGATACTATCATAAACAGCAAGAAAAAATTATTCATCTAGCATTTGTTTTAAGGTTTACTATCAAAAATCTGACTTTTAACACCTCAGGTTAAGATTAAAGCATGAAAACATATATTCAACATCATATTAATCATCTACACTAGTTATTTAACTATGGGGATAGGTTTGCATGAAGGTAATCTTTCTGTAATCTCATGTACAAGCCTCTAAAATAAACAGCAAGCAATCCATGAGCACAAACCACCTGTTCTCCCTTGTCACACGTCGATGATCTCGCCCTCGTGTTAGTATTTTGCTTCAGAAAGCTCTCCAAACTCATAAGAATAAGATCTAGGGTTTTTAAGGGGAGAGGGTGGCTGCTAGGATTCAAAAATATGATAAAATAAGAGAATTTTCGTAAAAATCATAGGTATTTATAGAGGCAAACCCGAAACAAACATGTTTGATCTGAACCAGGAAACCTAGTCTGACTAGGAAAACAACCTTCGGTATTTTGGCAGTAACTTTCGTGTCTGACATCAGAAGGAGGTGATATAAGATTTGTTGGAAAGATCTTGAAGATATCTACAACATTGGTATTTTAAGTTTTTCTAGATTCTAAATGTTTCAGTGTGTAAAGTATATATTTTTAATTGGTCTTTTTTCCCATATTCAGGCCCGTGCACGTGTGCATGATGTCACTTCGATATTCACATATATACATGGAATTGATCTGAAATCAATTCTTAGCATACTAAAACATTAATAAATATTATTTTTTTCATAATAGAACACATTTATTAATTATTACAAAATATTCAAAATTTTGGGGTTTTATAGTTATTCTGTCTATTTGTTCGATGGTTTTAGCTTACTTTTGTAGCATTTTCTTTTCCACTTGAACATTGTATTTTATATTCTCTAGTATTTCATTCAGATAGTATTTTTATAAGGTTATGTTGACCCTAATATTATGTCTGGGATGATATTTTATTTGTGATATGTATATTTTCTGTTCTGAGATGTTTATTATATTCTTACTACAATGATCAGGGACCTGTACCTTCACTTTATATTGCTTGACGCTTAGCGTATTAAATTGAGTAGAAGGTCTAGTACTTTTCTCAGTCTAATATGTCACGAGCTTGTTCGCGTCCCGCTTCCTGGGTATTTTGGGAAGCGGGGCATGACACATTTCCTTATTTTTTTATTTGTGATAATGAAAATATTGAAAGTGACATAGGTGTAATGTTAACTTAGCATGAATCAAAAATTCTCTTCATTATCACTTAGAATAACTTTAGAAAATTTTTATCGTTAGAGGTGTACTGTTAACTTAACGATATACAAGCTGGAGAAGGTGTGACATGGTTTATTATTCTCCATTTAAATGAATTCTGAATAATCAACCCCTAGTCTAAATAAAATAGATGTTTCATTTTACACTTTGCTAGTGAAAACGACATGAATAATCAACCCCTAGCCTTAGGAAAGTTGATTCATTATCTCAGACTTGGCATGGGATTATGAAAGGGGACTTCATGCCTTACGGGTAATATTTCTTGACAAATTTCTTGTTAATATGCATCATGAGTCTGTCGCCCTTTTGATCAATAAGTCAATAAGCCCCATTCGAATAGACTGATTCTATTACGAAGGGCACTTCCTATTTGGGATTGAATTTCCCTTTGGTGTTGTGTGTCATCACCATGGGTCGTCTGACGGCTATGACCAAATCACCTTTCTTGAAAATCCATTCTTTGACCTTCTTATTGAAGCTTTAGAGATCCGGGCTTGATACAAATTGATTTGCTGCTGAGCTTGAAGTTTTTTGTCATCAATGGCTTCAAGTTCCTGAAGGCGTAGTCGATGTTTTTCATCATCTATCATTCTAGTCGCGAGGGCGACTCTTAGGGAAGGGATATGGATTTCTAATAGCAATACAGCTTTGCAGCTATATACCAAAGAGAATAGAGTGGCTTTCGTTGGGATTCTCATCGTTGTACGGTAGGCCCTTAGACATTCACCGAGTCTTTAGTCCAAATCGCATCGGCTATTGGAAACGAATTTTTTGAGAAGTTTTATAATGGTCTTGTTAAAAGCTTCTACATGACCATTTGCTGGCGGATAATATGTCGTAGATGTAACACTCTAGATTCTGAACTTATCACAGAATATCTAAAATCCATGTCGGCGAATTGTGTTCCATTGTCGTGAACTATTCGTCTCGGTATGCCGAAATGGTAGATGACGTGATATTTGATAAACTTGATCACATTTGAAGGCTTAACTTCTTTCAGTGGAATTATTTCTGCCTATTTGGAGAAGTAATCAGTTATTACCAAGATGAACCGATGCTCTTTGGAAGTTGGTGGTGTGATAGGGTCCGACAATATCCATTCTCCACATCTCGAATGGCCAAGATGCAGATGTGGGATATAAGTTTCTTAGTGCTTGATGAATGAAATCACCATGGATTTAACACGTGTGACAACGTAGCATAATCGATTGCGTCTGAAAATATATTTGGCCAATAATAGTCAATTCATCGGAGACGGTATCCCAACTTAAGTCCGTGTTGATGAGCTCCGCACATTCCACCATGAGCTTCCTTGAGAGTCTCTTTCGCTTCCTTCCTAGAAAGGCAACGAAGTATGACTCCATCGTGTGATTTACAATACAAGGTTTGAGAAACTATGTCGTAATAAAATCAGAGGGCCTTCCGTTTGATAGCGGCCTCTTTCTTAGGATTATCAGGCAAAATTTTGTATAAAACATAATCGATATATGGGAATCACCAATCCCTAGGTTCAAGCTCCATTGAGGTTGTGTAGACTTCTCCTGTTGTCTTCTTATTGGATTATTCATCTAAAGAAAGCTTGGTGTAATACAATTCGCGGCCTGTAACAGAAATTATTGTTTCGAACCCTAGTGGCAATGCTAATGAAGTTTCTAGTAAGGCTAAACATAAGCAATATGAGCTTGTGGAATATATCCAATGAAGAAACCCTTGAACTTCTGATCTTGTTCTAGCACTGTGAAGTAGAATGGGAGTAAGTCCTTATTGCGTACTTCATATTCACCTCAGACTTGATTATGATGAGCTGAGAGTCACCGTATGCCTCAAGATGTCGAATGTTAAACTCTTCGTTGAATTGCATCCCTAATAGTAGAGCGTTATACTCAGCTACATTGTTGGTGTAGTGTTCGATCTAGGAAAATCCTCTTGGAATCACGTGACCATTTGAGGAAATGAGTACTACCCCTACTCCGGCAGTGATTGCTCCATTAGGGTTTACTCTGGATGCACTATCAAAGAATAGTTTTCATACTTGCATAACTTCTTAGGCTACACACGCTTCGGTGACTTCTTGGGCTCCATGAGGGTTTGCTAGGAAATCCGCTAGAGCTTGACTTTTAACCGCCTTCTAGGGCATGAATTGCATGTCATACTATGACATGAGGATAGCCTATTTTGCTAGTCAACAATTTAAAAAGGATGGCTAATAAGGACTCTCAAAGGATTTATCTTAGAAATGACATGAATTATTTGTCCAACTAGGTAATGTCGCATCTTTTGGACAGCGAATACAAGGGAGGGACATTCTTTTTCTACTGGATTATACAGGTGTTCAGATCGCATTATTGTCCTACTTAGGTAGTAGATTGCTTGCTCCTATCCTTTGTCATTGTTCTGAGCTAATAAAGCTCTAAGAAAATGATTCATGGCTCTCACGTATAGTAGGAATGATTTTCCCGATATCGGGGTCATAATGACGGGCGATCGAGTGAAGTATCTCTTAATCTCCTTAAATGCTTTTTTCTAGTCTCCATCCCAAACGAAGAATACTCCTTTCTTCATGAGCTTAGAGAAAGGTTGGCAACATCCCAAGAGGTTGGAGATGAACCTCCGAATGTAAGCCAATATACCTTGCAAACCTCGGAGCTCTTTAAAGTTCTTCGAAGATAGCATGTCTTGAATGGCATACACTTTTTTGGTTCAATAGAAATTCCCTTGTACTAACTATAAATCCTAAAAAGTTTCCCTTTGATACCATGAGGAATGATTTGGTCGGGTTCATCTTCCGCTGATGTGCTCGCATGATGTCGAACATTATTTTTAAGTCTGTAAGATGATCTTCTTTGTGTTAGCTTTTCACTGCTATATCATTAACGTAGCATTCAATCTTTTTATGTAGATGCTCATGAAAGATTGCATTCATTGCATGTTGGTAGGTGGCACCTGTATTTTTAGTCCAAAGGGCATCATTGTGTAGCAATACACCTCTAGTGGTGTTCTTAAAGTAGTATGCATTTCATCTTTAGGGTATATTTTGATCTGATTGTACCCTAAGAACCCATCCATGAAAGACATCCTCTCATATCAATAGGTATTGTCGATCATGACATCCGTGATGGGGAGTGGAAACTCTTCTTTTGGGCAAGCTGCGTTAAGGTCTTGAAAGTCAATGCATATCCGGACCTTACAATTTTTCTTAGGAACTGGAACAATGTTGGCTACCTAATTGGGGTGTTGTTCCACTCTAACAAAGCTTGAGTCTATAAGCTTTTTGACTTCTGACTCAATTACTTCCATGATTTCTGGACGAAGCCGACGTTGTTGTTGTTTAACGGGTTTTGCGTCCGTATCAATGTTAAGACGATGCATGTCCATTTTTGGGTCAAGGCAAGGCATGCCTTCATAATTCCAAGCAAAGACATCTATATCCTCTCGAATGAGAGATATAAGATCTTCTTTCTCGGTGGTGATAAGCTTTCTCTTATAAATATAGGTTTGGCACGTCTATATCCTCTCGAATGAGAGATATAAGATCTTCTTTCTCGGTGGTGATAAGCTTTCGCTTATAAATATAGGTTTGGGATCAAATTTATCTTCCATATTAACTTGGATCACTTTATCTTTGGTGGGCGGCTAACGCTGTTCAAAACGCATATCCCACAAGATGTTAAGGCGCTTGATCCAAGGGTTGTTGGTTGATTCAATCAATTCTTCGTCACCCCCTGTATCTTCATCTGGGTGACTAGTCGAAACCATGTTCACAGTTAAACTTTTAAAGAAGACTTTAACACCGACATAGGATTCATATGATGATGTTTCGGATGAATGGCCTTGACACAGACAATCATTGGTTTCATTTTCTGAACGGGGAGGGGTTATGACATAGCCCACACCTCTTCTTGTTTTCTGATAATAATCAAGAGGTTTTCCTTCAGGAGTGAGAGACATTCGAACGGGCATTCACCTTCCTTTCCTAAATTTTAAACCTCTCTTTTCCTTAAAGTTATAACCCATTCGTTTCATCAAATAGATGGAATTGGGCTCGTGGTAATGGAATTGAGGAACCCCATTATCTTCTTATGAACTTTCTCGCTTGAGTAGTTCAAATTTGACTCTCCTACAATAGAAAGGGCTTTTCCCTTTTCTTTTGGGCAGGACTTTGAAGAAAGCCTTTCGGATATCATCCATTTCTTCATCTGCAATAAAGGATGATTTAACCGACAATGTAAGTGATGCCTCGGTGTATAATGTGCGTCATGTGTCAGTACTTGCATTAGTATCATTCTCTATTGGTTCATTTTTAGAGGACACATCAGACAAGTATGCCAAAATAAAATCTTCATTAATGTACCACTCGCCCTCACTTGGTATATTATTATTGCTCTCAATTTAACCTATTACATCAAAATTCAACTCCTATGGACAATCTTCCTCAGGATCTGGCTCGATGTCGGCATTGTTGCTACTGTCAGCATCTACTTTTGATTTCTCTTGGGATTCCAAGTAGAAGACGGAGTCTGTGTGGAAGTTCTCCACTCCTCTGAAAGGGCACTTCACAACAATCATGGTTCAAACTTCTCCTTCATCATTAGCATACTTTATAACCTGATGTAGGGTAGACGGGATAATATGGTTCGTATGAATTCATGGCCGTCCCAATAATAAATTATAAGATGTGTCCACATCTATGATGTAACAAGTCACTTCGGACTTGAGATCTCCGATTTAACACCTGAGTTTGATCTTCACCAAGGGTCGAATACTGTTGGTGTTGAAACTGAAGATAGTGGTCTGGATGGTGTTCAACCGATGTATGGGAATTCCTAACACCTGTATGACCCTGTAAGGCATGATGCTAAGTGTTGAGCCTAGATCAACATGTACACAGCTGATTTTTGGGGACCCAATGTACCCTGTGAAAAGAGTTATTTGAACTGAAAATTCGGTTAATAAACAAGTGAATGTGCTGTTGCTGAAGGATGCCTCAAGATCTCTTTGTTGCAAAGAAGTTCTCTCTAGCTGATCTCCTGGTGATTTGATCTGAACCAAATTCTTGAACCTCTTTTCGATTGAGTTTATTGAGGTTTTTATAGGAAGATAAGGGGTGTAACTAACCTCTTTAATTTGCTCCTAAGTGGGTGAGATTCCCTCAGATCGTGGAAAAAATAGTTTAGAAACCGTTCATCTAGTGTTTGAATGAGTCAAATGCCAAAGTGGGTGTTCTAGGTTTTAACTTTACGTTTTAGGCTCGAGACGCAGATTTGGGCATCTGTTAAAAATCAAAAACGTAGGGGCCACTTGTATTTTGAAAATTAAACGCTAAGATGAACTATACGTTTAGAAGTGGTTGTTGACTTGTAACCTCTTCTATTGGAGCGTTTGCAAAGAACGTTGTTCTATAATCTTCACTTTAACTATTTGGGATGTGAGAGTCGTCAGATTGTAACTCTCACGGTTGGTTGTGAAGGCTATTGAATCAGAGCTTTTATTAGTCATCGTGAAAGTCGTTGAATTGTAACCTTTTTGGATCTATGTGAGAATCCTCCAATTGTAGCTTTTGTTTTATTGACATGAAAGTCGTTTGATTGCAACTTTTAGTGTCGAAATGCTGATTGAAGTTAGATAGGTATCAGCTCTCTGTCATGATTTTTAGATAGCCTACAGCAAGTTTCTTAGGAAGAGTTATACTCTCCACAATGTAAAAGGGTCAGTATTGTAAACTCGTGTCAAGAACAGAAAATACCCACAAAACTATCTAATTCTCTCAAGTGCCAAAAAAAATATCAAACTATAACCATAGTGCTAATATATGTTCCTTGATAGAACTATTTTCAAATTCCAAAATTTTCTTTACACATCCATAAACAGAATTTGAGATGCATGCCAAATATCTAACAATGGCAGACTACATATCCTGTGCACATATATTGAATTAAATCACAGATTTGAACTAGTAATTGATCACAAAATTAAATAAAATTAGATTCAAATGAAATATTTGGGAGTCTAGTTTCTAAAGTAGTAAGAATTACTAGAAATGAACATTTCTACGGTAAGTTATGGGGAAAAAACCAATAGTTTTTTTTGCAGGAAATCTTCTACATGAGATGAGGATCCAAACATAAAAGAAAAGGTTTGGTTAAATTTGATACCTAATCAAGAGATTATATGCAAGAACTCTTCTAAAACTCCTTTCTAGCTTTACTAAAACCTTGATCTTTTTTAGCTCGAGCATTTAGAGGCTTGATAGGAAAGAAATGGTGAAAATTTCTCAAAGTTAGGGGCTGTTTTTGTGGCGTGCCATGAGGAGGTGAAGGGGATAGGGAGTTGGTGAAATTTCTTTCGAAAATGAAAATATGAGAGAGAGAGAGAGAGAGAGAGAGAGAGAGAGAGAGAGAGAGAGAGTTGAGGTGTTATGGTTATGTACTCTAGCTCATGTGGAGGGTAATCTTAAAATATAGCAAATTATAGGAGCTTTTGTGCAGTGTCCCCTTCCACTCATGGTTGCTCAAATTATTTAGATATGCTTTTTATGTTATTTTTTAAACTTTTTTTTATCATTTTGGTTTAATTTTAAACAAGGTTTAAGTCTTAGACGATTAGGATTTTCATGCTAGGGTTAATATACATGCAATAACATGACTAATGAGAAGTTTAATAAGAACATGGTTACAAGCTATTCTCATGACATTGAAAGATGTGAATGTAATTTGCATAAATAGAGGTCAATATCAGTAAAAATATCTGAGAATAAAAAAGGATACGAAATATTACAAACCTTTTGCTATGTTAAAAAAGATATGAACATGTCATGTGGAGAACTATGTCTATTTTGGGTCTTTAAATTATAATTAATGCATATTAGAAAATTAAAAGAATTAAAAATAAAATAAGAAAAATTTGTAGTATTTGGGTTCTTTTCTACATGTCGATGGAGCGTTGATCATGTACTCGTTGACAGTCTTACTAAAATGTTGGGTCCTCTGTGAATTTAAGATTGATGAGGCTCTTTTGAAGATGCTAAAGTCTCCAAGTGCGTAAATTACCAAGTTTTTTAGGTACCAAAAAATATGCAATCTCCTGCCTCTTATAGGAGGGTGGGAGGGGCAGATAGAGTGAGAGGGGGGAGGGGGGAAGAGAGGCCATTAATTGTAGATTTAGTGGTCACTAACTTAGGAGATTAGGGGGAGAATTGTTTCCACAAAAAGTAGCATTTGAAACAGTCAAGATAAGGTTTTTTAATAATAGTTAGGGGTTAAACTCACTGACTAATCATAGGCGAAGCTCGTTCTAGCAAGCCTCACCAAAACACACACCACTTCCCCATGGGACATGAAGGACGTGGCCTATGTTGAACTTTTGAGTGAAATTAACGTGATACTTGAGCGAGCTTGTATTTCAGCGCGTATGAAATGTTTAGCTTATAGGTATCCACTTCTTGGGCTTGGAATATGCATTGGTACATGAGAGAGTATATTCCAACCATCTATAATACTCCCCCACCCCCAACAATGTTTTGTGATCCTACTCTTGACTCGTGATAGGAAACTAAATACTTTAGGTAAGAGCCAGAGGTGTACTATTGATCATAGCTTTAGTCGTCTTGCTTAGATTGAGACTTGTTTTAACTTTTTGGTTATCAGAGTTATACTGTTGAACATAGTTTTCTTTTTCATAGTTTCTTTTTGGTTAGATGCTCAATATCATTTGCATTTTCCCAATTCTGTGTTTGGAAGGGAACTCGCCTGTCTTTGAATTGATCCAAAGCTCAAGCAATGTTTGTTTAGCCATGAAGTTAGTGGGATTTACCCAATTTAAAATGTTTGGGTGAAGTTCACTACTTGGAAAGGGTCAAAAACTCAGCAATATTTAACAGACACCCCTAAGATTTAGCCTATCTTTTTGCCTCTGTTTTAGGTCCAATCACTTTTCGTAAGAAGTAATTTTTATTCTGGGAAGTTAAATTTGGAATGTTTATAAATAGCCCCTTCGTTCTTATCATGTCCCATCTTATTTTCTCCATGTCTAAGTTTTCTCCAACCTGACTTGAGATGTTCTTTGACAGAAGAGTTGAGATCAATTGACTCTAACAAGAGTTAGCTTAAGTGAAGCGCAATTCTGTGGAGGAAATATGTGTTCTCCATAAGTTAGTGGACTTACTTCAGGCCGATAAGGCTATGCTTTGGCAAATCCTCAAGAACAAGTCAAAAGCATACATCGAGGTGATTCGTGATACGGACGCATGAAGTTTCAAGTGTCATGCTCTACGTAGGACCATTTAGAGGCTGAGGTGGCACTTAAATAAGTACCCATGGAGTTCTACAAGTGAAGACTTCAAAAGTGATTAGGTGTCTAAGTGTGGACCTAGGATGTAATTAGATGTCATTTGACTTTCTTGAACTTGATGTCAATTTTCCTAGGTGTCAATGCTTTCCTTCCAAATCTTCATTCAGGTTGGGGAGTGGGAACTCACCTGTTTAGTATAGTTTCTTTCTGTTTCTCAACTATCACATATTTTAGAGGAATATGAGCTATTATTGCTTTGTGTTTCTTCTCCTCATTCCTTGATTGTTGTTGAGGTTAAAGGAATGAATACTCACTATCCTTGTAATTCAAGATTTTGAAACTTACTCAATTATAATATTCTAGTTGTTAATGATTTTAAAAAAATTAATTTATACAATGTTATCACCATTATATAGTGATAACCCCTTGTTACATTTTAATAAAAATCGTAGATATTATACAATCAATTAAAGGATGAGTACAAAGGGAAAAATATCAGGGTTAATCTCATAGCAGCAAACCTTAAAGATAATGAATGCTCACTATTCTTGTAATTCAATATTATGAGACTTGCTCGTATATAACCATTATGACCAATGAAAGAATTATAATTTCTATTTTCTTTCATTTGTTCGATTTGTGCAAGGTATACTTCTTGAATTTGAGGCAAGGCTTGGGCTTCATGTGCTGGCGAGAGTCGTTGAATTAGATTTGCTAAGTGATGTTTTTAGGTGAAGCTCACTCAATTCTTAAGCTTCTGTGAAGTTCGCTAAGTCAGTTGGCGAAGTTCATTGGGTGAAGTTCACTAGACTAGTTAGCAAAACTTGCTTAAGTGATTTAAAATTTCAAATCTCTAATTTCTCTGCCTAAATTTGAGGCAGAGATCATTCATAGGTGAATGTCACAGTGAGATCTTTGGGTGAAGCTCGGGGGTTGATATTCTTAGGCGAAGATTAGAGCAAGAAATCTAGGTGAAGACTAGGGTGAGATAGCTGGGCGGAGCTTGCTAAAAGCCTATAAATAGACTATTCATCTTCCATTTCTTCAATTTGCTTTCAAAGCCCTAAACTTCTTAAACCTTTCAGAGCTCTTCAACCCCCTAAGTCATTTGATTTACAATGGTTCTTATTATTAAACGTCAAGGGAAAATAGGTCATCAATGGGTCTCGTTAGCCACAGACTATTATAGCACCGCCACAACTAGATATGGCATTAGGTAGCCAATGTTCTTCTCTAAGTCCAGCCATCATTGCCAAGACTTCTTATTCATTAAAACAACATTAATTAGACTTAGACAATGCATCAAGCGCTTAAATCAATTTCACCATCCATTGTGAGACTTCAATGATCTCATTCTGTCTTAGTTCTTAGTTTCATTGTTGACAACGATAATGAAGATTTGATAGCCACCATCAATGGCGTTTCGCATGGTGAAATTTGCTCTTTAGGTGGGGCTCGCTATTTTAGCATGTCAGGTTTCTTGATGAACTTCGTTTAAGGAAAGTTCATCATGTTAGTCCATTTGGGCTCTTGAGCAAATCTCACCGCTATGGTGAGATTCATTGTTGTTAAGAAGAACTTCGCCTAGACTTGTGACACAGTCAAATTTTTATCTTAGTGATGAGCGAACATTGCTCTTTAGTGAACTTCGCCTTGGACAAGTCTAGTGAGTTTCGCTTATGGGCTCATCACTTTATTGACTAACTCATTTTCTCTTATGTGTAGTTCCTTTGCCGGATATTCCTGTTAATCAGCATAATCATTTTGGACATAATAGGTCTCAAGATCCGTTAACATTGCACATTTTTACAGGCAATATTCCACTGTTCCTTGAGGAGAGCGGCTAGGAGCGAAAAGATGAAATTTGTTAGGGTAGATCGCTATCTTGAAAGAACTTATCATTGGTGCTAATTTCTCTATCCTAGTGTGTGATCAATCTGGGAAGCCACAATTCTTGTTCGGTAATGGTGATCCAGGGTGTACCTCCATCTTTAATTTGGAAAAGGAGCGGTTGTATTACGCTCGAGGGGACCATCACTTCTACTTGCTAGCAATGGAACGACATGTGTCGTCCATGTTTCTACAATGTCTCGCCATCCCCCCTTCAATGTCATTCTCCATCATTAAAAAGTAAGACGGTGTGATAGTGGGCAGCTTGAAATCTGAAGGAGGCTTCTACAAGGAGAGGCATTTCGTCCTCAGCATTGTCGGCCTTTGTCAAAGAGAACGCTCCAACTAGTGAGGTTCTAGTAGCCTAAGCATGTTTGGTAATGAATTTGATGCACTCAATGGATAGTACATAGAGGACGATGCTAGGTTCCATAGGTGGGCTCGATTGGTCAACTTTACCCTTACCATATTTGGTAAGAGATTAATATAGTTGGGGCTCTACTTGACAGCAAGAGCTTCTAAATATGGCATTGAGATTTATGCGTCTATATTATACAGCATTCTTGAGCTGTATAATGTAGACATCGGCAACTTTTTCACTTTCACAAGTGAGATTTAGATCACCTTGCATGTGATGTTTGTAGTGTCTCTACCACTGATGGGAGAGCAACCATATAGGGAGCAAACGTAGAATTAGAGAATATAGTCCATTATACTCATTTGGTGAGACGTTCCGAGAGTTGGATTGCCATTTCCACATCCGTTGCTAGACATTTGCTAACAATGTTCATGGCTCCCATATTGCTCGTATACCTTAGGCAAAATGTCTTTTTAGGAACATGAGTAAGAAGGGGAAAATAGAGACTATTCCTGATAGCACCAGACTTGAAATAGAGAAAATGATTTTCAAGCATGGTCCCATGCTACATGTTTCTACATCGGATGAGTGTGGATTCCACATAGGAGATACGTTTGAAAGATTTCATCATCAGGCTGAAGAATCAATCTTCACTCCAGCTTTGCTTAAGGGGATCCTTTCAATTTGAATAAAAGGACGCATTGTGCCCTCTTGTTTGAAAGATTCTATATCCATCAAGGTATTATACCATGGAATCCTAATTGCGTACGGGTATAATCAGGCTATGCTCCTAATCATGATCAGCTGCATTTGTCATTGATTAAGTGAGTTAGCAACTAAATATTTAAATTAGCAAGATGGATGCCCAAGGGAAGAAGTTTCAGATCCCAGGGTAGATCTATCGTACACCAATTTAATGGTGTAGTACGCACTCCATTGCTCTTCACTTTTGTTCATCGTCACCAGGCATGAAGAAGGGGTCACATTGCTACAGAGGTACAAGTGATCAAAGTGGATGGTGATGTATGCTATGAGGATTAGTCGAATTGTGCGAAACAAAGAACATTATCATCTTTATTATTGCTTCCCTAAGATTGCTAGTGCTAACTTCAGAGATGAATTTGAAACTCTTGGATCAAAAGGGCTCACTTGCATAACCAGCGATTGCTTCAACTGACTAGTTAACATTAGCCAGGGCATCTCATTACTCACTAGAATGGAACAAAATGCAATATCGAGCCTTATCTTCCTTGTCATTTTGTGTGGCAATTTGGGCATGAGCTTATGTTGGTAATTGAAACCCAAGGCTATCACGTTCAGGGAATTAAGTTGATGGAGCTCATATTTGGTACCACTTCACTACAGGGGCACTAGCACTAATTTTATCTTACCCTATAATGTTCTTAACCGCTATATAATGTTAGAATTTTTTAAATGGTACAATGCATTGAACATCTCTAGTTTGAACTTCTAGGTGAGCATGACTGGTGTAATGTGGATCATCCAGAAGTATAAAAGGGCTTATAAGAAAGGCTCTAAGGATCAAGCACTTAGGCTCCAAGAGTACCTAGTAGAAGCTAGGTTAGATAAGGATGATGATGACTCTGGTGCAGCTATTGATAAGTCCTCAGTATGTAGACTTGTTAGCATCAATATACGGGAGCCAACGACCTAACAGGAAGCATCAGGTAAGGGAGCTCGTGGCAAAAGACAATGACAAGTCCAACACCCATAGAAGCCGCCTAAGCATCAACTCTCGTAATTGCCTTTGATGGAGAAATATCTTATAATAGAGGAGCCTTCAAGGATAAAATAAAAGTCTCTTATAATCTCCACACATAAGCCAGTGACTGACCATGTTGTTGCTTCAGGTAATCCCCCCCCCATTTATTTTCACCATCTCGACAAGTATATATTTTCATGATATGTGCTCTTCATTTGTACATAAGGAATCTATGAATGTCGATTGGGTGGACTAGGAAGAGGAAGAAGAAAAATGGTCAACTATGACACAGATGTCTACTTCATCGATCCAGAAGAGTTCATTCCAATGAGGTGATGTATGCGGTTCTCCTCATGTCTTTGGCATGTTTTTCATTCATAGGGATGACATAAGTATTTCAACTTGATAAGTAACATGTTACTTCCCTCACAATGCAGATGCTAAGATGGAACCTGATATTGGTACCACGACCACCATGCGTCCCTTCATTGCCAGACCTTTGGTCAGAAGGCTCTTGGTTTCCATTGTGGAGTTATCTAAATCTAAAGGACACGTGCTAATTTCTCTGCTTCCTTGAGGAGATGAAATGGGTATGCCTCCAAGGTCAAAACCTTAGATTGAAAGCAATCACACAACCTCCGTAGAAACGCCCATCAGATTATGGATTGAGATTGCTAATGTTATTATCAAGCCTATGGTCATGCATATCAAGCTTGTGGTCATGCATATCAATCCCATGATTGCAAAAAAGAGGAGCATGAAGCTAAGTCTATTGAATTTGTCGCTAAATAGACCCATAGAGTAAAAAGCTTGAAGATGGAAGGGGCTCAGATGGAAGCTATGGAAGCTCCAGCAACTCCAGCTGATCCTAAGGTTTTGAAGGAGCAGGCTTTGAAAGGAGGCATTGACGCACACATAATTTCAATGGCTCAGTGATGCACACACAATTTGAATTGCCGAGTGCATCAAATGTATCAGGTCCTTCTATTACCAGTGATCTTGTCTCATCTTCATGTTGGATCATCCACTTTTATAAGGACTTAGTTCTCTTTTAACAATAAAGAACTTTGTACTTTTGGATTTGAATGATAGAGGTGTAGTACTAACTTATCATATAAAATTTGGATTCGCAAATGACTCTAAGGGGAAAATGGCTGAGATTCAATTTACCTACATGAAGAAAGAGGTTGATAGAGGTGTGCAGCTAATCTATCAAATAGAATAACCGACAGAGGTGTAATATTAATTGGTTAGGCTAAAGGGAGTCCAAAGGACAATTGTCATTTGAATTACAGTGTTAACTTATAGGTTTGAAAAATTAATGGAAGTGTGATGTTAAATAATTGATTTTGGATGAGGGACTGACAGAGGTGTAGTGTTAACCAATCAGTTCTTGAAAAATGCAAACCGTTTAGAAGTGTATTGTTAATATGATAGTAGCAATAGCTTCCTAGGGTCACAAAGGTGTAGTGTTAACTGATAACTCACTAGGGGAATTTGTTAGAATTGTATTGTTGATAATCTTTGTTGAGAAATTATTCTCATGGTCAGAGTTCCAAATTTAAACGTGATCAAGATCTCCGTGAGGAGATGAATAAGTCTTAATTCAAGGATAATATTTCTTGAGAAAATTTTCATGATTGGTGCTATAAGCCTATAGCCATTTGGATCAATTAGGTTGAACGCCTCATTTGAGTAAACTATCTCTACTATATGGGTCTTCCTATTTGGGTTAGAATCTATCTTTGGTCTTATGCATCATACGTCTAAGACCAAACCTCCTTCTTTAAAGGATTATTCTTTACCCCTCCTATTGAAGGCTCTTGAAATTCAAGATTTATACATCGTGATCCATTGTTAAGCTTTAAGACACTCTCAGCGTTTCTCATCCCAATCTTGTTTGTTGGAAAAGACGATCTTCTTTAGAAGATTAATAATGGTCTTGTTAAAAGCTTTGGCCAGATCTTGACTAGCCGGATGGTATGGTATGGAAGTCAAATGTTGGATCCTAAATTTATTATAGAAATTAAAGAATAGTTGACTGATGAACTATGGACCATCATCATGCACTAACCTTCAAGGGACACCGAATCGATAGATGATGTGGCGTTTCAAGAACTTGGCCATGTTAGAAGTCTTCACTTCTTTGAGTGGGATGGCTTCGGCCCACTTGGAGAAGTAACTAGTGATGTCCAAGATAAATTGATGGCCTTTAGTAGATGGTAGTCTAATTGACACAATAACGTCCATTCCCCACATATTGAATGGCCATGAGGTTACGGTTGGGTGTAATACCTTTGAGGGTTAGTATAAGAAGTCTGCATGGAATTGACATGCACGATGCCACTCATTGTAGGCTATTGCATCTGTAATCATTATCAACCAATAATAGCCTTAGACAATAAAGTCAATCCTAGACTTTAGGTCCAAGTTTTTGAGGTCCACATATACCATCATGGCTTCTTTTAGTGCCACTTAGGCTTCACTCAATGGCAAGCATCTGAGGAGTATGCCATTGAATGATATACGATACAATGTTATGTGGTAGAATCGTTGAATAACAGGTGGTACTCCTTTGGATGAATATTGCTTGCTTTTGATCATCTAACAATATACCATGCAAGGCATAGTCAACGATTAGATGATGCCAATCGTTAGGCTCGAAACCCCTTGGCATAGTGCACACTTTGTTATCTTCCAAGATCTTTTTAGGACAATATAACAGTGATGCCCCAAGCTTCACGCGAGGCTGCAATCCAAGGCGAAACCCGAATTGTCAAACCTGCTAAGCACCAAACACAATGCTACGACATGTTTCACCATCACAGTAACTATATTTCTAGTTTAAAGCCTCCAATATTCTCCAAGAATCATATTAGGTTTTGTAGGGGTTTGGTGGTTGTTAGGGTTCTTAGAAAACTGAGAAAATTCGTGAAAGTTTGATATATAAACCAAGGAAAATGAATATCGGCTTTAGAAATCTGAAACTAACTCAAAATAGGAGAAAACTTTCTGTAGGTCTCGCAGTCGACCGTGGCGGTCGACCGGACTAGAAAATTCCAGTTCTCACAATTTTGGCCGTTGTGCATGTTTCAACTCTTCTCTTCCTCACGAATGAACTTGTGTGTACTCTAAACACATGGTATACTACTCACATACCATTTAACTGTATTTATCAAAATAAAATTCCATATATCATGATCAATCACACACACACACACACACACACACACACACACACACACA
>BQKN01000818.1:305762-320832 GCA_022839385.1 Asparagus kiusianus
TATA
This sequence comes from Asparagus kiusianus, assembly GCA_022839385.1. Lineage (NCBI taxonomy): Eukaryota > Viridiplantae > Streptophyta > Magnoliopsida > Asparagales > Asparagaceae > Asparagus > Asparagus kiusianus. Next base: position 305,767 of record BQKN01000818.1, read on the forward strand.
TATATATATATATATATATATCACAAATTTTCGGGGTTTTACATTCACCAACCCCCTTAAGAGAATTTCATCCTCGAAATTCCACAGTCGTATCTGAGGAATTAATAATATGAGAAAAGCACTAAGAGTGGATAATCCAGATAAGGAAACCCTCCCGTACACATCTCGTACCATTAATCCCTAGATATGAATCATAAGCTATGTTTATACTTAACAAATCTAGAATATGTGCATCCTCACTTAACCCCTAATTAGACGGAACTAGTATGTTGGGCGAAAAATCCAAACAAGGAACCCCTCATATATATACCATATGTTCTGAAAATTAAGAGCTAAGTGTTGAATGATCCATTATAGAGTTAAGTATAAACGTGTCTAAACAGCACATGCAATCACATCAATCAACGCATATGAGTAAATTTAAATTATCAACATATTACTTGTTCGAACAGGTGTGGGTAGTCACGACGTACATCCTCCTCGCACTCCCAAGAAATATCTTCAGCTCCTTGTCGGTTCCACTGGACTTTCACTAAAGGAATGACCTTGTTTCTAAGCTTTTTATTCTCTCTAGCAAGAATGCATACTGGAACCTCTACTGTAATCAAATCATCCTGGATCTTAATCTCTAGTGAATCAATCACTCTCTTCTGCTCTTCGACACGCAAATGCTTCTTGAGCATCAAAATATGAAAGATATCGTGTATGCTCGACATCGATGTTGGAAGGTCTAATTTATAAGAAACAGCTCCAATACGCTCAATAAACCTAAAGGGACCAACATATCTCAGAGCAAGCTTCCACCGTCTACCGAATCGCTAAACGTCCTTTATCGGTGATACTTTCAACATAACTAAGTCTCCGACCTGAAATTCTAATAGTCATCTCTGATGATCTCCATAACTCTTTTGCCGACTCTGTGCAGTAAGAATGTGCTCCCGAATCAATGCCACCTTTTCGATGGTCTGTCTAACTAGCTCCGGGCCAAGTAATAGACTATCCTCTAGCTTTGTCTAACATATAGATGATCTGCAAAGCCTCCTGTACAGGGCTTCATACGGCGCCATCCCGATGGTAGCTTGATAACTATTATTACATGCAAATTCAATCAATAGGATGTGATCCTCCCAGCTACCCTGAAAATCTTTAACATATGCTCTCAGCATATCCTCCAATACCTGATTCACCCTCTTAGTCTAACCATCTATCTGGGGGTGAAATACACTGCTAAACGATAACTGACTGCTAAAACCATCCTAAAAACTCCTCCAGAAATGGGATGTAAAGACTGAGCCTTGATCTGATACAATCATTTCCAGAATTCCATACAATCTGACAATCTCTCGAACAAAAATCCTCGCATAGGTGTCCGCCGTATAAGTCGTCCTCACAGGTAAGAAATGTGCCGACTTTGTCAAACTATCTACTATCACCCAAATAGAATTATTTCCTTTCTTTGATTTAGGCAACCCTACTATGAAATCCATGAAAATATCTGTCCACTTCCACTCGGGAATGGGTAAGGCTGTAGGGTTCCTGAAGGTCTTTGATATTCTGCCTTAACTTGTTGGCAGTTATAACACTTAGACACATAATCTGTAATCTCTCTGCACATACCACTCCACCAGAAATACCTCTTCAGATCCTTGTACATCTTCATTGTGCCTGGGTGCACCGTATATCTGCTACGATATGCCTCATCAAAAAGTTTCCTCTTCAGCTGTAGATTGTTCGGCATGACAATCCTGCCCTTCATCTGGAGGTCTCCATCTACTCCAATAGTCCAATCATCCTTGGGTTCTTTGGAGATCTCCTCCTTGCGGGTTTAAATCAATGAATCCTCTAACTGAGCTTTGACTACTCTATCTCCCCAAGATGGTTGTACTGATAAAGCTCCTAAGAAAACACTGCTCCCGTCAATCTCTAGCCTGAAATCATAATGACTGAGGGTATAAATATCTTAATATAGTGAACACCTCAAAGATGCTAGGGTGTGACAATGCTTCCTGCTCAACGCGTCTGCTATCGCATTCGCCTTTCCCGGATGATACTGTATAGCGAACTCATAATCCTTAATAAACTCTATCCATCGCCATTGTCTCTGGTTAAGTTCTTTCTGTGAGAAGAGGTATTTCAAACTCTAGTGATCTGTTAATAACTCAAACTACACTCCGTACAAATAATGTCTCCACACCTTCAGTGCAAAGACCACTGCTGCTAGCTCCAAATCGTGCATGGGATAATTTTGCTCATGTGTCCTCAACCGTCTCGAAATATAAGCTATGATTCTCTGGGTCTACATTAATACACCTCCAAGACCTAATAAGGATGCATCCGTGTAGACTACAAAAGTCTTATCATTGCTGGGAATAATCAATACTAGAGCTGAAGTCAACTTAGTCTTCAATGTCTCAAAGCCTCTTGTCATTCTGTGGCCCAAATAAACTATACACCCATCTTAGTAAGGTGTGAATGTGGTGTCGCGATCTTCGAGAAGTCCTGAATAAATTTCCTATAATAGCCTGCCAGACCCAAGAAGCTATGAATCTCTATAACTATTTTCGGTGGTTCCCAATCAAGTACAGCCTCCACTTTAGCCGGGTCTACTGCAATGCCCTCCTAGTTGATGACATGGCCCAAAAATCTAACATTCGATAACCAAATTCACATTTACTAAATTTTGCATACAGCTGGTATCCCCGCAAAGTCTGTAATGCCAACCTCAAATGATGCTCGTGCTCTACCTCTAATCTCGAATAGATAAGAATATCATCGATGAAAACTATCACGAACTGGTCCAAGTATGGACGGAAAACCCGATTCATCAAATTCATGAATACTGCTGGTCCATTAGTCAGCCCAAATGGCATAACAAGAAACTCGAATGACCCATATCGAGTCAAGAAGGTGGTCTTAGGAATATGCATCTCCCGAACCCGCAACTGATGATAATCGAAATGAAGATCTATTTTAAAAAATACTGAGCCCCCTACAACTGGTCGAACAAGTCATCGATCCTCGGTAATGGGTACCTATTTCGGATAGTAACCTTGTTCAACTCGTGATAATCAATGCATAATCGCATACTCCCGTCCTTCTTCACAAAGAGGACCGGTGCTCCCCATGAAGAATGACTCCGTCGAATGAATCCCTGAGACAACAACTCATCTAGGTAGATCTATAGCTCCCTCATCTCAGCAGGTGCCATACGATAAGGAGCTCGGGAAATCGGCGCGGTGCCTGGCCGCAACTCTATGCAGAACTCGACCTCTCTCACTAGAGGTAATTCTGGTATATCCTGAACGACATCCTGGAACTCTGAGACTACTCGTATCTCAATCAAATCTACGCCCCAATTCCATAATATCACCTTCTTGACATATGCCCGATATGACTCCGCAAACTAGTTGCCTCTTGAGGTCACTACCACTAACTCAGATCCATCAAAAGCTCGCAAACTGATTGTCTTCACAAAATAGTCGATACTCATATGGTAGGAAGATAGCCAATCCCTACCAAGGATAACATCAAACTCAGACATACGTAATACGATCAGGTCTACCACAATCTTGGAATCATCTAAGCTGATGATACATCTCCTACAAACACTCTCTAAAATAGACATCTCCCCTAAAGGAGTAGATACAGATAAAGGAAAATCTAATGGTTGCGCCACAAGCTAGAGACTAACCGAGATATCGTAGGAGAAAAAAGAATGCGAAGCGCCAGAGTCAAAAAAAAATATGTACTGGAAATGAATTCATATGGAAAGTACCTTCCACCATTGTCCAGCTCGCATCATGATCGTGAGGAACAACTGCATACACCCTACCAGTCGGCTGTGCTACATCACATGGAATAATGGGACTATCTGTCCCTACTGGATCTATTGAATCGCTCGCACTAGTCCCTCAATCCTCGGGACTACTGGAGGTGCCTCAATCCTCAACTGCTGACCCTGACCGCGACCCTGAGTGCGGTTTTGTTGCTGCTACAGATTCCTGCGGTGCTGGCCTGCTGCAGGTGCGCTGCGGCACTCTACTGCTCTGTGACCTAGCTTGTTGCGATTGAAACAAGCTCCATGAAACCGATTCTACTGTTGTGCCCTCTGATCTTAATGATTGCCCTTCTTACGGGGACCCTGCTGCTGTGGAAACTTAAACTAATGTTGGGGTCCTCCTGAGCCTGTAAAAGGTCTCTTACCCTTACCCTTATCTCCTGACTATCTTGACTTAGGATTTCCATCTTTACTCTTGATAAACATAGCTATGTCTGTCTCCTGGGCTATGGCAGCATCTGCTACCTCTCGTACTGAACGGAATCTCCAAGATACTAGATATCGGCGCAAACCTAGACGAAGTCCCATCATGAACATCTGAGCTTGTCTCTCCTTGGTGTGCTACATGCCAGTGAATCTAAGTAGTGACATGAACTTAATCTCAAAATCCATCACCGACGTGTTCCCCTACTCCAATCGAGCCAACTCTAACTCCTATCCGGCTTTCCCTGTAGCCGAAACATACTACTCCTTGAAGAAATACACAAAAGTCTCCCACGAGGCCGTCATCCTATGATCTGGGGTGAAACGAAGCCGATACCATCCTCCTGCATCAACCTTGAGGTTAAAAGCTGCTAGCCTCTGCTTTTGCACAGTATCTACATTATGCATGTCTAAGATGTTGCTCACATCCTCCTTCCACTTGTGCGTTGCAATAGTATTCGTTGAACCATGGAACTCTGGAGCCTTCAACTTCTGGTACCTCTTTACCAGGCAAAGCCAAGCCTCCTGCTCAGCCATTCCATCATCAACCGAAAGTGGCGGCATGACTACCGGTGTCCCCTCTGGTATCTCCTCCTAAATGGGTGTTCCCAGCTGACCCTGATCTGCTAACTGCTCCTTAATAGCTGCCAGACGAGCTGCTAAAGGAGCTATGAGATCCACTAAGTACTGCGGAGCCTGCTATAGCTCGGGCTCTCTATCAACTTGCTCAGCTCCTTGACCACGAGTACTTCAGCGTCAACGTCCTCTTCTTGACATCTATAATATAGAATTAGAGCTTATTACATAGTAAATAGAATCTCAACCAGAAAAGGATATAACATATACCAATAAGTAAATCGTATCACATATTACTCATAGCATGCCTTATTATTCAAAGCAAATAGTTCATCATAAAAAAATATTTGTAATTTTTTGCGTATATGTATATATATATATATAATACGTCCTCACTCACACTAGGAATTCCTAGCGGACTGTATACATGATTTCTAGGAAACTCTAACCTAACTCCACAATATGACACAGGGATGATCCTAAGGATATTGGAACTAGAGCTATGATACTAACTGTGACGCCCCAGGTTTCATGTGAGGCTGCAATCCAAGGCGTAACCCGGATTGTCAAACCTACCAAGCACTAAACACCATGCTACGACATGTTTTACCATCACAGTAACTATCTATCTAGTGAAAACAATAAATAGGTGAATGTATCGACAAGTAAATAAAAGAAATAGAACAACAGAAGCAAATAAGAGAATAGTCATCACTGATCCCAACAAAAATAGAATAGAAGTATCTATGAATATGAAATAAACCTCTAATATAAAGAGTCAAATAAAGTATCACTACAGCTCTCAGCCTCTACAAAATGAAATACAAGTCTAGAGTCTGAACATAATCAACTAACTGTGGAGTTTTGACTAACTACTACATAATAAATGTCTAGGTGAGATCTATGCAGAAATCTCATAAACCTGCGACTCTCTATACGCTGGACTCGCTGCCTGAAAGGGGGGAAACAACGAGCGTCAAAGCGCTATAGTGAGAAAATCTCCACCTCTCCCCAGGGGAAGGAGTAGGAGTGTATAGAAAATATAGAGAATACATAAGTATAGAATCATTCATATAAATCTAACTGGAGACTAGTATTTAGGAATCCACAACACGAGACTTAGTACGTCGAGCAAAATAATCCAAACAAGGAAACCGTCATGTATATACCATATCTCAAATTTTGACCCCCTAAATACTAATTCCAAACTCTATGAGTAAACAACAACAAAAAAATAGATAATACTCCAAACCTCAATCCTAGAACAAATATCTCATCCTGATCTACACTCGGGTAGATGGATCAAACATAAAAGGAACTCATCCAAACAAAAGCTAACCAAATACCATGTTATGTAAGTCACGGTCTCTGAGAAAGCACCCTACTCACGGGTATTCTAAAATAGAAACCAATTTATAATTTATATCACTTACAAATGTGCATCTTTTATACATTAGCGATACTCTTGTAATATTCTTACTCAATCGCTCAACGGCAATAGATTTTATCTCCCTATCCCAGAAACATAATATGAGGATACATTTATAATACTCTTACTCAATCACCCTGTAAAAATAGGTTTCATCTCCCTATTCCGAAAACATAATATGACGATACTTTTGTAATACTCTTACTCAATCATCCTGCAGAAATAGGTTCCATCTCCCTATTTTGAAAACATAATATTTGTGTATTTTTCTTATTTATCATGTTAACACATCATATTTTAAACATACGTGTACATATCTTGGTGTACATGTCCATATCTGGTGTTTACTGACATTTCAGATGTTAAACAGCTCATAAACATTGTATCATAACAGTGCAAAGTTGAGAGACTCACCCGAAAAGCAAAACAATGAAGAAAACATGCACAAGCCAAAAATGGAGCTTGGCGGTCGACCGCGACAGGTTCCAGGGCCTATCCGGGCCTCTATCATGCACGCGGTCGACCGGCGCTAGGGCGCGATCGATAGTGAGCCAAAATTTCCAGGTTCTAAAGATGTGATCATATATTTGTATTCGTGACGTGTTTGTATGGTGCAACCACATATATAACAACATGAAACTTGTAGGAAAAATAGGTCTACAACAGATAAAATCTTCTGGAAACAACTCACATATGTAACATGATTATTTGTAGTAAATTGATATTCAAAACCCTAAATCATGTATAAAAAATTCAAAACGAATAACAAAACCTCTTTCTTCACTTTAAACAACGTTTTAAATCATTCTCAGATCTTGAAAACTTCTGTAAGTTCATTCTCAAACTTTTTAACATGAAAAGATCTAGTTTTTATACATATAATATAAACGAATTGACTTTTATTCATAAACTAGTCAATTTGGCTCTATGAAACATGTTAAAAATTCTTCAAAAATATTTTTCAACCTAGGAGGGGATTAGCAGAGATAAACTCGCATGAAACTTGTAGAAAAATATTTTATGATGCAAGCTAAAGCAGATCTCAAATCCAAAAACCAAAATCACCCGAAAAATCCACTTGAAAGCCTTCAATATTCTCCAAGAATTAAATTAGGGTTTGTGGGGGTTTGGTGGCTGTTAGGGTTCTTAGAAAACCGAGAAAATTCATGAAAGTTTGATATATAAACTAGGGAAAATAAATATGGGCTTTAGAAATCCGAAACCAACTCAAAACATGAGAAAACTTTCTGCAGGTCTCGCGATCGACCAGATTGGGAAATTCTAGTTCTTACGATTTTGGCCGTTGTGCATGTTTCGACTCTTCTCTTCCTCACGAATGAACTTGTTTATACTCAAAACACATGGTATACTACTCACATACAATTTAACTGTATTTATCAAAATAAAATTCCATATGTCATGATCAATCATATATGTATATATATGTATATATATATATATATATATATATATATAAAACTAATTTTCAGGGTTACAATAACTAGGGGGTAGCTACCATAATCCGCTTGGTAGACTTGAAATCCAAGGCTACAGTAGCTGCTTGTGACTTTAAGGCATCGACATAAGTATTCTCGAGTTGGGCTACATAATCAATATAGAAGCCTTTAAAAGAATGTACAAGCTTCAAAGCTACTTCATGGTAAGGTAAGAGGTCATTGTGTCAAACTTCTTGCTCCCTTTTTATCTGATTGACAAATAGTTTAGAGTTGTCATGTGCTTTTAAATACTTGACACCAATATCTTAGGCAAGTTGTAAGACGATTATAAGGGCATTGTACTTAGCCACATTGCTAGAATATGGTTCAGTTAACTTATAGGCATGCGGAAGTACATGACCATGGGAATAAATAAGGACTAGCCCCACACCTACGATGATAGTTCCTTTATGATTGTGATGTGATACACTGTTGAAGTTAAGTTGCCACACTCGGTGGTCTAATGTAACATTTGATTTGAATACCTCATCAGGAATGTCTTCTTGTAGTTTGGAAGACTTGGGAATGGGATGATTTGCCAGGTAATACGCTATTGCTTGCCTTTGACTATTTTTTGAGGAACAAACATCATGTCATATTGAGAAAATAGTGCTGCCCATTTTGTGAGCCTAGAATTTAAGGATTCAGGCTATGTCATGAGTATCTATAGAGGATTGACCTACAAAATGATGTGGATGGATTGGCTTGTTAGGTAATGTCACATCTTCTACACCACAAAAACCAAAACTAGGCACTATTCCTCGACCAAGTTGTAATGGTGCTCAGTGCCAATCATTGTCCCACTGAGATATTGTATGCCCTGTTCATGACCATCATCATTTTTGTGAGCAAGAAGTGCTCTGAGGGAATGATACATAACTCTGACATAGATCACGTATGGTTTTCTCGATACTAACGCGGCTAGAACCGGTAGCTTCGTGAGATATTCTTTGATCAAAATCTTTTTGACAAGCAACATCCCAAATGAATGAGACACCCTTTTCCTTCAACCTTTAGAACGTTAGCATGTTCAGACATATTGGCTTAGATATAAATCTATGTATATATATTGGCTAAATGTCCCTTAAAAACTCTGAGCTCTTTAAGATTTTCTCAGAGGTGATATCTCTTGGATGGATTCAACTTTTCTAGGTTAACATCTATACCTTTAAACATGATGATAAACCGAAGAGATTTGCCAAATGATATCCCCAAGAACGACTTGGTTGGGCTCTAAGTTGGTGCTTTCGTATTATCTCGAACACCATTCTCAATTAGTTGAGATGATCCTCTTTGCCATGACTTATGATCGTGAGGTCAACAATGTAACATTCCACTATCTTTTCTAAATGCTAAAAAAATCTTTTTCATCGTATATTGGTAGGTGGATCCAGCATTTTTCAGACCAAATGGCATTGTTGTATATCAATATATTCATAAGAGTATTCTGAAAGCTGAATACTTTTGATCATTTAGATGCATTTTGATTTGGGCATATCAGGAAAAGTTGTCCATGAATGACATCCTCTGAAACTCACATGTATTGTCAAGGATGACATCCATTATAGGGAGAGGGAACTCATCTTTGGGCAAGCGAGGTTGATATGTCTGAAGTCAATACAGATCCATATCTCACCTCTCTTTTTCATTACAATAGCAATATTGGCTAGCCAATCTGGATGCAACTATTCATAAATGAACCCGCACCTCATGAGTTTATAAATTTCCTTCTTGACCTACTCCATCAACTCAAGACGGAAGCTATTGTTGCTTAATTGGCTTGACACTAGGATCAATATTGAGGTGATGAATTGCCATATCTAAATCCAACCTAGGCATGTCTTTGTAATTCCAAGCAAAGACGTCAATGTATTCTCGGATGAGAGTTATGAGTTCTTCTTTTTCAATAGGCGAATAAGCTTTCACTTATGAAGATAGGTCTGGGAATAGCTTCATCACCTACATTAACCTGGAGCATCTTATATTAAGTGGTTGATTCATTAGTTTAAAAGCACAATCCGCATTGTGCCCCAAGGTGTTATGCCTAGGGATCATTCTCGAGGTCCTCAAATACTTCTTATTCATCAAGTTCCATGGTGAGTCTATATAAAGCAATGTTGACCTCACATTCTCCAAATTTGATGCTAACACTAACATTAGTATCCAAATCAAATGTGTCTGAAGAACTGCTTTGGAGATCCTCAAACATTGATCCAGTTTGTAAATCGAATTTTGGAGAAATATACCCGAGTATATATTTGGTTCAATAAAAGTAATCGATGTTTTCCCTTTCGGTGCAAAAGGGGTTAGTGGAACTCGTGGTCCTCAATCAAAGTTCAAGCCTAATATTAAGGTAAATTTATAACTCATCTTCATCATTATGTAACAGGATTAATCGACTGTATGGTAAGAACTCAGGTATATCTTTGAGTTCCTCATCTGAGACTAGGAAATGCGGTCGCAGCTTGACTTTCCCTAAGATGATATGATCATGAATATTCCTTCTAGTAGTAACTATGAATGTGGCATCTTCTGACCTACTAGTAGTTGATGAATCGAGTAGGACATATTCACAGGTACATGCAAGGTTAATTCTTGACAATAAAGCATCAATTTCTAAATTTTCATGCTCATAGCCTAAAGAATAGTCATAAGCAAATTCTACATTATCATTAAAAACCTAGTCACCCTAATTTTTAGCTAACTGGTCTGTACATGAATCCTCCAAAGTAATTGCAAGCTCCATTTCCAAATAGGATCCTTATTCAGATTAGGTTCACTATCCGCCTCATTGTTGCTATCCTAATCCTTGGGGATTGCAATCTCGATGGTATGCTTCTTGTCATAAAGGAGGGAATTAGTGAAGAAGACTTACAAAGACTCCACTCTAATGATTGCGAAGATGATGGTATAAGATTTCATCTTGCATTTAGCTTTTGCATGGGTTGTTGGCTTGAGAGATGCCTAATGTTCATCCTGAAGGAGGTTGGGATGAACCTACATCATCTCTCCTTTGGTTATTACAAGAGAGAGAAAGCCTTGACTCTGTTGACCTTGTTGATCATGATTGACTAGTTCCATTCTTACAATGGGGATAGGAATGACTCTATTTTGAGTTTGGGTCTCTGGCATGGACCTAAATTTAAAAGTTACTATCTTAGCGGTAACATTCTTTTCCTCAAGTTGAATCTTAAGAGTCCCTGAGTCCATGAACATCTGTATTTTATTCTTAATAATATAGCAATTCTTCATTGTGTGGCCTAGTATCCCATGAGATAGGCAACATTTGGGATCATTAGTTTTCCCAATCTCTTCAGGACAACGGGCTTCGGCAAGTTTCAACCGATTTCCCTTGTTGAGCACATGAAAATGACAATAGTATGTTCATCTTTAAGAGAGTAGCTCCATTGAGTACCCTTCTGGAACTATTATTTTTTATTGTCTAGTTTTTTTACCTCGATAGTAAATGTTTCCTTAGTCTTTGACTGGGATGATTGTCTCTGCTTGCTCTTGCTCCCTTTGTAGTTGGTGTTGGAGTTGAATTTATTAAAGTGCTTAGTGGACTACTCAGCGATCTCCACCTACTTCATAAGGTCTTTCTTTGAATTTGTCTTAATGACACCCATGTGAGCTTCTATGCATCTAAAGAAATTATGCCGACATGTCTAAAGTAGCATTGGGAGCAGCACATCTCATCATCACAAAGTTAAATTGTGAAACTATTCAATATAGTCTCTAACCGAGTTGTCGCCCTTTTGCTTTATGAAGAGAAGCTTGATCATAGTATGTTTGACTGCGCCTCATGGAATTGGAAGAAATAATAAGATTCCAAATCCATTCAGAATTTGATCGATCCTTTGGCCATATTCTGGAACTAGTCTATGGCTACCCTGTTAAGGGTGCCACTGAACAACCTCTTCTTAATGGCATCATTTTCTACCACATTTTCTATTTGCTAATAGAAGTAGTAGATATGTTGGTTAGGGGATCCCTTGCCACTGAACATATGTAACATCGGTAGCTTAAACTTTATTGGGTAGGGAACTGAATCACACTCAATGTGATTCTAACCTTCTTCAGCTCTGTTCACTGTGTGAGAGCATTGAGCTGATTTTAGAGATCTTCAAGGACCTTCACCTCATGGCTCTCTTTTAGCAGAGCTAATGTCTCCGATCATGAATGAATATAGTTAGCATCTTCTTGATGTGAATGTTTCTTCCCAAAAGGGGTTTCAACAATCAGTCGTTTTCTATTTGAGGAGCTTGCGTGCTATTGCTAGGAGAAAATCATGAGCTGGCGAAGCATCCATTTGAGGGGTTCAAATTGCTCATCAGACGCCTTCTTCTAGGCTTCCATCTATTGGATAAGATCATCATGACCTTCTCTGTCTGCCACATCTGTCATCAACCTCATCTTTTGACTTGAATTAAGGGTTGCATTTGATGCTATAGCAGAATTCTCATTGCTAATGGTAGGTAGATATGTTCAAAAAGATATCAACGGAGCGTGCGTCTTAAGGAGTGAATAGTCAAAGGCAATTACTACCCCTTGCCTGGACCTAGCGTGGTGATAAACACCATCGGTCTCTATGAGTATACTTTCAATGTTAGGAGAATACCTTAGGTCAAAAAGACTATCCACATCTTCATCATCATCTCCATTAGTCATACTGGTCATATTGACCGTGAATTTTTAGAGATGTGTTTTACTCTTTTGAGTATGTCAACACCTTTTAGTCCTAGCCTTTGAAAGTTTAGGAATTTTGCTAAGACGATTAAATATTGATTCCTTTATAGAAATGGATTTGCACTAGCAATTTATTTGAACTGACATGAAGATTTCCCTTAAGGTTGCACAATGTTTACATTAGCGCACCCTCTTTAGAGAAAAGAACACCCTTAAATTAGTGCGAGTTTCAAGTTGGTTTTGGCGGTTGCTCCTCTTAAGAGCAACTTCACCTGCTCAGACTTTGGCAAATGAATGTTGCCTGCGATGATGTTGGTTTGACCCTCGGCTAATGTGGTCAATTAAGTCCTTATCAGAAGTTAGAGATTTTGATTTAGATGAAGAATCATCATGGGTGATATTTTTCCCTTGTGGGATTTTGGATGGCGGGTAACCCCTATTTTTAGCTCTTATTAAGGAAGCATGTGGAGCATTGTAAGGTGCTTTAAAGTGAACCCCAAAGGAGTTATGGATTGAAGTATAAGATCAAAAGACATACGAACATCTTGACCCTCACTCAGGATGAGGGTTGCTATTTCTTTGCTCTAAGTAAAGTTTGTCTGACTTTTAGCAATGTCAAGACTATTGTTGATGAACTTCGCCTTCTTTTGGGTAGGGGTCAAATTTGACCCTTTGTTCACACTACATTGAATCCTATTGTAGCTTCTAGTAATGTCCTTTGGTTGACTTATCAGAGGGTATAAATTTCTTGAACTTTGCTTGGTTGAATTCAAAGACCAGCGACTCAGCAAAAGTTCCTAAGGCCTTAGTGTCGAACTACAACTTAATATTTCTCATCGGTTAAGAAGGAAGTCCTCAGCAAAGTCATTATCCTATTTTACGTCTTTGAATTATAATTAACACAGACTAAAAAAATAAAGAATTACAAATGAAATGAGAAAAAATTATAATTTTTGCGTTCTTTTCCTTGTGATGATGGAGTGTTGATCTTGTCCTTTGTTCATAGTCTAAGTAAAGCATTGGGTCTTCTATCGAAGATTTCTGAGACTCTTTAAAAGATTCTAAAGTCTTCAAGGGTGTAGCTATTTTGAGTATTAACTTGCAAAATTCTTCCAAGTGTGTAAATTCTCAAGTTTGCCAAGTGCCAAAAAATGAGCGATAACCCCTCCTCCTATAGGCACAGGGTAGGGGGGGAAAGAGAGAGAGAATTTCTATTAGTTATGGATTTAGTGGTCATTAACTTAGGAGATCAAGGGGAAGCAATTTTCACAAGGTCGATGGCGAGGTTCGCTAGTAATGATCCGACATGAAGCTCGCTGAGTGGCATGGGTGAGGCTCGTTCTAGCAAGCTTTGCTAGAACGTAGGCAGCCCAATTCCCCAAAGGGCACGGATGATATGGTCCAAGTTGATTTTTTAAGTGAAATTTGCATGAGACTTGGGTGAGCTTCGCCATGAGCTTGTGTTTAAGATCGTATGTAGTGTTTAGCTTATAGGAGTTCACTTCTTGATCTTGTATTGAGCATTGGTTTAGGAGAAAGTATATTTCAACCATCTACTATACCTTCATATTTGTGGTTTATGGTTTAGATGAGAAGTTTTATTCCACGAATTAGGATGGTGCCTCTAATAGGACTTAAGTAGAATGAGGGTATATGTGCCCTTTTATCTTACTTTTATGATATACTATTGTCTCTATTTAAGTCATTATGATATGAATGACAAATGAAGTAGAATACTATTGCCGAGGGAAAGTGGCCAGATGCATCCACTTTTTTCACAGGCACCAACACTTGCTCAGCGGAGCCCACATACACCACCTCTTCCACCTAGTGTTGCACCAACAAAGTGGGCACCCTAGAAGCTTGGTGATCGTCTCTATGCCCTCGAGATGGGGTTCCACCTGATTCATACTTAGTATTGATCCGATCAGGTGTGTCTTACAGCTCAGATGGACAAGCAAAAATAGTATTAGCACTATATAGCATCAGTCCTTCATGAGATGCGACTAGGATCTGCGGCTCCTCCATTTTATCATCCTCCATTCCTTCCTCCTCCTATCATAGTAGGACCCACTACCACCACCACTACATCATTAGCCTATGACACGTATTGAGGAGGGGGAGGATCTTGGCAGTAGCGATACAGAGACAGAGGAGGGAGAGGATGAGGATGATGAGGATGATGTGAATGACGACCAGTCTAATGATAAGTAGTGAGAGATATTTTCATGTTCTTTCTCCGAGTATTTGACTTTTACTTTTGGCATGTACTTATATACTGTGATATTTTGGATGTTATTACTAGTATTTGTCTTGAGGACAATGCAAAGTCTAGGTATGGGGGTGGGAACTAGTTAGCTTTTTACTCTTATTTTGCTTTATTCCTGCATTTTTTCCTTTTCTTAGTTTTTAGTAGCTTTTCCCTTTTATTTTGCTTTATTTATTCTTTTTTTGTTGTTTTTCTTAGTTTTTAGTTAGTATTTAAAAAATAGAAAGTAAAAATTAAATTACCAATTAGATCGAGTTAATGCATAATTGACCTTTAATGATAAATCTATATATATATATATTCTTTTTACTCTTATTTTGCTTTCTTCCTGCATTTATCATAGTTGTCA
>BQKN01000818.1:333454-382117 GCA_022839385.1 Asparagus kiusianus
AGAGAGAGAGAGAGAGAGAGAGAGAGAGAGAGAGAGAGAGAGAGAGAAGGAAAAGAGAGGGTGAGCACGAGAAAAGGGATTGGCTGAGGGTGGTTTAAATAGGAAAATAAATGAATAAAAAATAAAATAAATAAAATAAAATAATGAATGAGATGCGCGTGGGTAGCAGTCATTTTCGAAAAAAAGGGGAGGGAGAGAACGTGGTTGTTGGGGTAGCTGTTAGGGGTTTGACGCGGGAAGCAAAAGCTTGGGTTATTTTCAAATGGGTTCAGGTATTTAAACGAAAATAATTAAAATAAATAATTTCAGGTACTTAAAAATTAAACTAATTACATAATAATTATCTACAAATAAAAACATACATGTTGAGCTAATACAACAGTTGATACGAAATAGTCGAAATATACACATATTATATAATTAAACAAGAATAAATAATAATAAAAATATATTTACTTACATTTAAAATCAAATAATTATGTGACAATTATCTACATGATAAAACATACCAGTTATGCTAATACCACAGCTAATACGTAATAATTAAAATAATATAATAATTTACACAAATAATACGTAATTAAAAATTCAACATAATACAAGAATTATTACGTAATAGTAATAATAATACGACAATAGTATCAGTAATACAACGGATAAATCCTAGAAATTTTCATTGCACTAAATTAATTTATAAATATAAAAACCATTTAAATAAATATAAAACTTAGACTTTAAATCATAGAAAATTTCTAGAAAATCGAGAAAACACAAATACTCTTTTAAAAATCATAATTAAATATTTTAAAATATCGAAAATTTATTTTAACTAGTATCAAAATTTTACGATCATTACAGAAAACAGAGCCTCTGTCTGATACAATCATCTCTTGAACTCCATGTAATCTTACTATCTATTGGATGAATATCCTCGCTTAAGTCACTGCCATATAAGTCATCTTCACTTGTATGAAATGTGCTGACTTTATCAACCAATCCACTATCACCGAAACTAAATTGTTCCCCTTCTTCGATTTTGGCAATCCTATAATGAAATCCATATATATTTCTACCCACTTCCACTCTGAAATGGGTAAAGACTGTAGAGTTCCTACTGGTCTCTGATGTTCTATCTTCACTTGCTGGTAGGTAAAACATTTTGCCACTTACTCTGTAATCTCTCTACGCATGCTGCTCTACCAAAACTGTCTTTTCAGGTCCTTATACATTTTAGTCGTGCCTAGATGCACTGTATACCTGGTGTGATATGCCTCATCAATTACATCCTTCTTCAACTATAGATTACTTGGCATTACAAATCAGCCCTTCATTCAAAATCCTCCATCTGCTCCAATAGTCCAATCAACCTTTAGCTCTTTGGAAATCTCCTCCTTTCGGGTTTGAATCCAAGAGTCCTCTAGCTGAGCTCTGACTACTCTATCACTCTAAGATAGCCATACTGAACAAACTCCCAAAAATACGCTGCTTCCGTCGGTCTCTGGTCTAAAGTCAAACTGGCTAAGGGTGTGAAGATCTCAATACAACGAGCACCTCAAAGTTACAACCCTGTCACGACACTTCCTGCTCAATACGTCTGCTACAACATTCACCTTTCCCGGATGGTACTGAATTGTAAACTCATAACCCTTGATGAACTCGACCCATCATCACTGCCTTTGGTTAAGTTCCTTCTAAGAAAAGATATACTTCAAACTCTGGTGGTATGTGAATAGCTCAAATGTAATCCATATAGGTAATGTCTCTATGTTTTCAGTGCAAAGACCACTGCTGCTAGCTCCAAGTCATGTATGGAATAATTCTGTTCATACATCCTCAACTGCCATGAGATATAAGGCAGTTCTCTCTAGGTCTGCATCTAAACACCTCCTAGATCCGCTAATGATGCATTTGTGTAGTTGAAAAAAGTCTTATCACTGCTCGGAATAGTCAATATTGGCGTTGTAGTTAACTTAGCCTTCAAAGTCTCAAAGGCCTCTTGGAAGTCCGTGCCCCAAACAAACATTATACCCTTCTTCATAAGGCATGTAAGTAGCATTGTAATCTTCGAGAAGTCTTGAATGAACTTCCTGTAATAGCTGGCCAAACCCAAGAAACTACGAATCTCTAAAATATTCTTCGGCGACTCCTAATCTAGTACTGCCTCCACCATCTCTAGGTCTATTGCAATACCCTCCTTGCTGATGACGTGCCCAAAAATCTAACTTTAGAAAGCCAAAACTCACACTTGCTGAACTTGGCGTATAACTGATGCTCTTGCAATGTCTATAATGCCATTCGAAGATGTTGTTCCTGCTCTGCCTCTGATCTCGATAGATAAGAATATCATCGATGAATACGATCAACGATTTGTCCAAATATGGATGGAAAACCCTGTTCATCAAATCCATGAATACTATGGGTGCATTGGTCATCCCAATTAGCTTGATCAGGAACTCGAAGGATCCATATCGAGTCAAAATGGTAGTTTTGGGAATATCCATCTTCCGAACTCATAACTAATGATAGCCAGAACGAAGATAAATCTTCAAGAAATGTTATGCTCCCTATAGCTGATCAAACAAGTCATAAATCCTCGGTAGTGGATGTTAGCCCTTATGTTTTGATGATGTTTTACAACCACCATTATCGATATTAATTGCTTTTTAAGTGATATTATAGTTAATATATATATCAAGCTTGTTAGTACCACTTATGGAGGATTGGATGAAATAGATCTACAATGATGATATCTAAAGGAGGAAGAGGCATAGTGATGAAGCAATGTTTATTCAAGAATAATAAATGCAATGAGAATCTTTATCAACTCAAGCTATATCAAGACTCAAAGAATTGTAATTCTATGTGAGGATATTAGCTAGGTTTTATTTTCTCTCTAGTTCTAGAATATAGGCAAGTAGTTGTAGATTTCACTTGAAGCTATTGGGATATCACACACACATTTTCATACTTATATTTTTTGAGCATTTTTACAAAATATCATTTTTTATAAGTATGAGGACCTATTTGCAAAATTCTCTTTCTAAACAATTTGTTTTTAGTGTTAAAAATTATTTACAAAGTTGCACAATTTTTGGAAGTCATTTGAATATTTTTACAGATTTTTAAAGAGTCAAAAACTAGTTTTAAAACAATGTCAGCATGTATCAGTTGGCGGTCGACCGCTATGGTTGACCGCGCCTGTGTTCTTTTTTTGAGTAGGCAGCAGAAACTTTCGCGGTCAACCGCCACGGTCGACCGTCACAGTCGACTGCCAGCTCGAAAATTCCCACGGTCGACCGTCACGGTCGACCGTAAAAGTCTCTGGAAGTTTGAGTTTTGAAAGTGGCTCGCGGTCGACCGCGAGATTTTCACGGTCGATTGCCACTTACTCCTACGGATGTTTTCAGTACAGATTTGCGAAATCATTTCTTATGGGTTTAAGGGGATCTGGGTATGGGTTTTAGCAGCTGATCTTTTTCCTATTTAAACTCTCATACCCCTCTTCTTTCAAGTGCTCTTGTCCATTTGAAAAATCTTGCAATCTTGTTTTACTGTTTTCAAAAGAGCCCTAAACTTTCAAACCTGTTTTCTCTCTGTTTTCAAGTTCACATCCCAGCTTCACTGTAATCTTTCTCCTTGCCATAGGGACATTGTAAAGAGAGAGTTTTTACACTATTAGTACTGTTATGAGCTTGATCTTATGGAGATTAACTGTGTGGGAGTTAGATCGTATGGTGATCAACTGTGTAGTTGTGAGATCTTATAGAGATCGTTGTGTAGAAGAAGTTTCGGCTTCCAAACCGAGTTGTGTAGTGGATTCTCCTCGAGAGTGGGGAGCGGGGACGTAGGTCAGCGGGCTAAACCTTGTTAACACATCGTACGTCATTTGGATAATGATTTCTAACTCTATCTCATTTATCTTAGTTGTTCATTGTTGTGGTGTGTTGCTTGTCTTATTTCTATTGCACAATTATAGCCTTAAGACCCTAATCACCTCCCTCTAGGGTCTAACAATTGGTATCAGAGCTTGGTCTCTATATTAGTTTTTGGTCTAACCACCTTAGAGAAAAGATCTTATGGAGGCTTCAATGAATGTGCATATGCTAGAAGAACAATCCACCACTAGACCACCACTATTCACCGGTAGTAATTTTGCTTATTAGAAGGCTAGAATGAGGATTTACCTTCGTTGCATTAATCTTAATATTCTAGAACTCATAGAGAAAAAGTATGTAGAAAAGTCCAAGATTGGTAACATGACCGTTGGAGAAAGGCACCAAGCTAATCTCAATGAAAAGGCTATGAATGCCTTAATTTGCGGTCTTTCCCCTAATGAATACAGTAGGGTTTCTACGGGTGCAACCGCATACGAAATTGGGTGAAATTATGTATTACACATGAAGGAACCCCCAAGTTAAGGAATCCAAAATTAGTGGGCTTATGCATGACTATGAGTTATTTAAAATGCTTCCTAATGAATCCATTGATGCTATATTTTATCGCTTTACTAACATAATCAATGAATTGCATAGTCTTGACAAGCGTTTGACTACCCAAGAGATAAACTACAAGATCCTTCGTTCATTGACTCCAGCATGGGAACCCAAAGGTACGGCCATAGAGGAAGCTCACGATCTTACTACTCTAGCTCTCGATGGCCTTATCGACAAGCTTAAGGTTCATGAGAAGAAGCTCAAGGGAAAGGAGAAGGAGGAAGTGCCCCCACGGTAAGTTGATGAGCCATCACCAAAATGAAGACTATAGCTCTCAAGGGAGCTAGTGATAACTCATAATCATCATCGGATAGTGAAGTTGATTTTTCTAGAGAAGTGACTCACCTCTCTAGAAGAATATCCACCCTTATTAAAATGAACAAGAAGTTTAATCCCCGATCTAACAATAAATTTTCTTCATGTGTAGGGAAGTGCTTTGAGTGCAATGAACCGGGTCATATCGCTAAAGATTGCCCCAAGCTCAAGGAAAAATACTTGAAGTATAAGAAGAAGAAAGTCATATATGCCGGATGGGAGGAATCCGAACCAAACGATTCGGATAGCAATGAAAAAAGAGCTAAGATTGCTATTCATGATCCCAACATTTGCTTCATGGCTTATGAAAAGGAGGTAGTTTCCGACACCGAAAGTGAATCTTTTTATATGCAATGTGATCTAACTACCGCATTAGAAGAATTAAACATTGAGTTTAAAAGGATGTCAAAAGAATTTTTTTCCTTTAAAAAATTACATGCTTCTTATGATTTAAAACCTGAACAACTACAAACATCTCTTGCTTTAAAAGATGAATTGCTAGGGGATCTTGATTTTGAAAACAAACAATTAAGATCCAAGATTAAAAGACTTGAAATTAAGAGTGGTAGGATTAGACCCACTCATGCTTATGCTAATTATCATCATCATGAGAGAAATAGATTTCATAGATCTCATGCCTCTACACACAAGAGAAATTTTGTGCGCACATATTGCATGAAACATGGTCATATTTCTACCCATTATAGGATTAAAAACAATCATTATTTTTATGGAATTACATGAGTACCTAAAGGTACCAAGCTTACTAACCACCAAGGACCTAAGATTTGGGTACCTAAAGTTACTACACATTCATCTCTTGTAGGGAACATCACGAGCATGACATATAGAGATGTGGTACCTTGATAGTGGTTGATCATATCATACGACGGGCAACAAAGAGCTATTTGTAACCCTATCAAGGATTGAAGGAGGTAGCGTCTCCTTCGGTAGTGGTGAGAAAGCTAAAATCATAGGTATTAGATGCATTGGTAAAATACATTCTCCCGTAATAGAAGATGTTTATTTGGTTAGTGGCTTGAATCATAATCTTCTTAGCATTAGCTAATTGAGTGATAAAGGTTTTGATATTTCCTTTAAACCGGACAAATGCATTGTTAGCTCAAATAGAAAAACTATTTTTATTGCTAATAGAAAATCTAATGTATATATTTTTGAGATGAATGAGCTATTAGATCAAGATGTCAAATGCCTTGTGACGGTTGATGAAAACCCTTGGATTTGGCATAAGAGGCTTGGACATGCGAACATGGAATTGATGTCTAAATTATCCAAGAGGAATCTTGTAAAAGGGTTACCAAAGTTGCATTTCATCAATGATACTATTTGTGAAGATTGTACTAAAGGTAAGCAAACTAAGTCTACCTTCAAATCCATCAATGAGGTATCAACTTCTAAACCCATGCAATTACTTCATCTTGATTTATTTGGTCCTATGCGTGTTACATCTCTTGGAGGCAAACACTATGTTTTTGTTATCATTAATGATTTCTCTCATTTTACATGCACAATCTTTCTTGCAAGTAAATATGAATATTTTGAAGAATTTTCGAATCATGTTAAAAGAATTAAAAATGAAAAAGAGTTGAAAGTTGTTAAAATAATAAGTGATCATGGTGGTGAATTTCAAAATAATTTTTTCTATGATTTTTGTGCACATCGTGGTTGTTTTATGCTCCAAGAACACCACAACAAAATGGTGTCGTTGAACGAAAAAATCATACCATACAAGAGATGGCACGAACTATGTTAAATTCTTTTGATTTACCTAAGTATTTTTAGGCGGAAGCCGTCAATACAATTTGCCATGTTTTAAATCGTGTTTTGATTAGACCTAAGCTTATGAAAACTCCTTATGAACTATTTTATAGCAAAACTCCTTTTATTGGATATTTTTATATCTTTGGTTGTAAATGTTTTATTTTAAATACAAAAGGTCACTATGATAAATTTGATTCTAAAATTGATGTTAGAATTTTCCTAGGATATGCACCTCGAAGTAAGGCTTATAGGGTCTTCAACAAACGAACTCTTGCTATTGAAGAATCTATAAACGTTACTTTTGATGAGACTAATATTGATTTACAAGTTGATTTGCCTAAGAAAGATGATGATGATGTTGAGGGAGGATTAGAACTTTTGCAAATAAATAAAACACCCTCAATAGATGTTCAAAAGGATAGGGATAGCAACAACATTCAAGAGCAAGAACAAGAAGAACTTTCCAAAGCGTGGATATTTGCACAAAATCATCCAAAGGAGCAAATCATTGGGAATCCCTCACAAGGAGTTCTAACTCGCTCAAAGGCTTTAAGTGAGTGGGGGTAATATGCCTTCTTATCTCAAATAGAACCAAAAAAAGATTAATGATGCTTTAAAGGATGAGTTTTGGGTTTTAGCTATGCATGATGAACTAAACAATTTTTGAAGAAATGATGTTTGGAAACTAGTTCCTAGACCTAACAATGCTAGTGTAATTAGAACAAAATGGGTTTTTAGAAACAAACTTGATGAACATGGCATTGTAACAAGAAATAAAGCTTGTTTGGTTGCCCAAGGATACAATCAAGAGGAGGGCATAGACTATGATGAAACCTTTGCACCGGTTACAAGGTTAGAATCAATTAGGATATTTTTGGCATTTGCAAGCTTTAAAGATTTCAAATTATTTCAAATGGATGTTAAAAGTTCATTTCTAAATGGTTTTATAGAAGAGGAAGTATATGTTGAGCAACCCACCGGTTTTATGGATCATGCATTTCCTAATCATGTTTACCGATGTTCAAAAAGCTTTATATGGGTTAAAACAAGCTTGGTATGCTCACCTCTCTAGTTTTCTTCTTGAAAATGGTTTTTCTAAAAGAAAAATTGATAATATTCTTTTTGTGAGAAAAAGAAAAAATGATTTTATTTTAGTTCAAATATATGTTGATGATATCATTTTCAGTGCTACTAATGAATCTCTACGCAAGGATTTTTCTAAAGTTATTCAAGATCATTTTGAGATGAGCATGATGGGAGAGCTCACATTCTTTCTCGGGCTCCAAGTCAAGCAAACTAAGGATGAGATATTCATTTCTCCAAGCAAGTATGCTAGAGAATTGATGAAGAAATTCAATTTGGAGAATTCTAAGCATGCACCAACTCCCATGAGTACAAGTGTCAAGCTTGATGCGGATAATAGTGGTGAGGATGTGGACCAAAAACTATACCGAGGTATGATAGATAGTCTTCTTTATCTCACCGCTAGTAGACCCGATATCATGTTTAGTGTGTGTGCATGTGCACGTTTTTAAGCTTCTCCTAAAGCATCTTATTTGATTGCAGTTAAAAGAATTATTAAATATGTTAATGGAACAATTGATCTTGGTTTATTTTATCCAAAAATCACCTCTTTTGATCTATATGGTTTTTGTGATGCCGACTTTGTCGGATGTAAGGTAGATAGCAAGAATATGAGTGGTACATGTCAACTTTTGGGTAACTCTCTTGTCTCTTGGGCTTCCAAGAAACAAAATTGTGCTACCTTGTACACTACGGAAGCGGAATACATTACCGCCAGCTTATGTTGTGCCCAAGTTTTGTGGATGAAACAAAGTTTAGTTGACTATGATTTGTATTTTTACAATATAAAAATCTTTTGTAATAACACTAGTGCTATAAATATTTTAAAAAATTCTGTTTTGCATTCTAGAACCAAGCATATTGATGTGCGCCATTATTTCTTACGCAATCATGTAGAGAGGCATGATGTATCCCTTGCTTATATTGATACTAAATCTCAATTAGCGGACATCTTTACCAAGCCTCTTAATTAAGATGATTTTTGTCACATAAGAAATGGTTTGGGTTTATGCACTATGTGAAAGTTCTATTTGCTTGCATGGTTAGTTGCATTTCATATGCATTTTTTGATTACCATTTCATTTACCCCATTTTGATGGTGAAAAAGGGGGAGAGAAATCTCATTATATGTTGTACACAGTTAGGGGGAGCTCATAGATAAGGGGAGCTACTATCTATAAGTTATATTTATTTTTTTCCTATATAATGGTTGGTTGTCATCATCAAAAAGGGGGAGATTGTTAGCCCTTATATTTTGATGATGTTTTATAATCACCATTATCGATACTAATTGCTTGTTGAGTGATATTGTTTTTAATATATATATCAAGCTTGTTAGTACCACTTATGGAGGATTGGATGGAATATGAGTTACAACGATGATATCCAAAGGAAGAGGAGGCGTAGTGATGAAGCAATGTTTATTCAAGAACAATAAATACAATGAGAAGCTTCATCAACTCAAGCTATATCAAGACTCAAAGAATTGTAATTCTATGTGAGGATATTAGCTAGTTTTTCTTTTCTCTCTAGTGCTAGAATGTAGGCAAGTAGTTGTAGATTTCACTTGAAGCTATTGGGATATCACACACACGTTTTCATACTTATATTTTTTGAGCGTTTTGACAAAATATTCATTTTTCACAAGTATGAGGACCTATTCACAAAATTCTCTTTCTAAACAATTTGTTTTTATTGTTAAAAACAATTTACAAAGTTACATAATTTTTGGAAGTCATTTGAATATTTTTACAGATTTTTAAAGAGTCAAAAATAGGTTTTAAAAATAATGTCAGCATGTATCAGTTCGCGGTCGACCACCACGGTCGACCGCGCCCGTGTTCTTTTTCTGAGTGGGCAGCAGAAACTTTCGCGGTCGACCGTCACGGTAGACCGTCAGCTCGAAAATTCCCACGGTCGACCGTCACGGTCGACCACAAAAGTCTATGGAAATTTCTAAGTTTCGAAAGTGGCTCGCAGTCGACCGTGAGATTTTCACGGTCGACCGCCGCTTACTCTAACGGACGTTTTCAGTACAGATTTGTAAAATCATTTCTTACGGGTTTAAGGGGATCTGGGTATGGGTTTTAGCAGCTGATCTTTTTCCTATTTAAACTCTCATACCCCTCTTCTTTCAAGTGAACTTCTCCATTTGAAAAATCCTGCACCCTTGTTCTACTATTTTCAAAAGAGCCCTAAACTTTCAAACCTGTTTTCTCTCTGCTTTCAAGTGCACATCCCAGCTTCAGTGTAATCTTTCTCCTTGCCATAGGGACATTGTAAAGAGAGAGTTTTTACACCATTACTACTGTTGTGAGCTTGATCTTATGGAGATCAACTGTGTGGGAGTTAGATCTTGTGGTGATCAACTGTATAGTTATAAGATCTTATGGAGATCGTTGTGTAGAAGAAGTTTTGGCTTCCAATCTGGGTTGTGTAGTGGATTCTCCTCGAGAGTGGGGAGCGGGGATGTAGGTCAGCGGGCCGAACCTCTTTAACACATCGCGCGTCACTTGGATAACGATTTCAAACTCTATCTCATTTATTTTAGTTGTTCATTGTTATGGTGTGTTTCTTATCTTATTTTTATTACACAATTATAGCCTTGAGATCCTAATCACCCCCCCTCTAGGGTCTAACAGTGGATACCTGTTCTAGATAGTGACCTTGTTCAACTCATAATAATTGATACACAATCGTATGCTACCATCCTTATTCTTCATGAAGAGGACCGGTGCTCCCCAAGGAGAATGACTCTGATGAATAAAGCTCTGAGATAAGAACTCATCTAGCTGGGGCTATAGCTCCCTCATCTTAGTAGATGCCATATGATAGGGTGCTCGGGATATCAGTGTTTTGCCTGGCTACAACTCGATGTAGAACTCAATCTCTCTCACAGGAGGTAACCAAGGTATGTCCTGAAAGACATCCTGATAATCTGAGATAACTTTAGTCTCACATAAATCAGCACTTTGATCCCTCAACATCACCTCCTCGAGATACGCCAGAAACAACTCCGCAAACTAGTTTCCTAGTGATGGTACTACTATCAACTCAGACCCATCGGACGCCTGTAAGATAATTGTTTTAGTAAAATAGTCGATACTGATATGGTAAGATTATAGCTAATCTATAACGAGAATGACGCCAAAAACCGACATCCGCAAAATGTTTAGGTCAATGATAAACTCGAACTCATCTAGACTGATGACACATCTCCTACAAATGATCTCTAATAGGCATACCTCTCCTAAAAGAGTAGAGACAGATAACGGTACATCTAAAGAATATGCGTCCAACTGGAGCCTATCCATAAAGGTATTAGAGATAAAAGAATGCGAAGCTCCTGAATTGAACAAGATCCGAGATAGGAAGGGATTTACTAAGAAAGTACCTTCCACTATGGCTCCGCTAATGCCATGATCACATGGTATGACTACATAAACCCTACCGATGGCTAGCGACTGCTGAACTACTAGTGGTAGAACATATAAGACTATCTATCCCATAGGAATCTCTTGGATAGCACAAATCTAGCCTACTGGCCCCTCAATCATCGGAATACAGGTGGTGCCTCAATCCTCTATTACTGGCCGTAACCGTGGCCCTGCTGTTAGCCCTGACCTCTGCCCTATTGCTGGGGTCTTCCAAGTCTTACAAAAGGTTTCTTGTCTTTGCCCTTGTCTCTGAACAGTCTTGTTTCCATAATTAACTACAGGTGTGTTTCCTACTTTAATAAGGCTAGTTCTATCTGTTTATTGAAGTAGTATGTGAAATACTCTTATGAAATTGACATTCTCTGCTCCGACAAAATCTAAAGTCGGTGATATTCTTCGGTGTCGCCCTTCAAGCTGAATATAGCTAACCTCTGCCTATGTACTTAGTCAACGCTATGTATCTAAAGATACTTCTCACTTATTCCTTCAATTTATAGGTTGCAAATGAATCCAATGTGCCCTGAAATCTCTGGTGCTCTCAGTTTCTAATATCTTTCCCAATCTCACAAAGGCAAACTTTCTACTCTATGGTTCTATTAATAGCTGGTTGTGGTGATCGTGTAGTCGTCGGTATTACCTCTTCAATAGGCATGGCTAGTACGAATAATGGTGGAACTTCAGAAAGTGTAGTCTAGTTCGTTACTCAGTCCTTGATTGTTGCTAGTCTCTGCTTCCACAATCAGCATTGCCGAGTGTTCGTGTTGAAAGTTAATTTCTTTAGGAATTCATTACAACTTTAGGCATTTACAATGAATTCAAAAGATGAGTCTTTTTATAAGATCTCTCTAGAAAAGTAAATTGAAAAATTGTAACTTTTAAGAAAACACACACAGAGAGATCGTTTATCAGTCTTATACTTGCATGAGATCTTCGCCGGTGCTGGGGTTTATCTATAGACGACTAAATGATCAGATCTAATTGATTTTGTTGTCTTGCGAAGCAAACAAGAAATTGAAGTGAATATCTCTGCAACGGTGAGATAAACACTCTTCTATAGATCACTTCAATTGTGCGATCTCAAGGGAAGCAGAAGAACGAGGCTGAAGCGGTTGGCGATCTATCGAACTCTCCTCCTTTTTGTCGAAGAACTCGCTTAGAACTTGCTTCCTCCTTGCTGAAATTCATGCTCCTCACTCTCCAATTTGACAAGACTCTCTAATTCGACAGGGATTGTTATTGCTCCAAAATTTCCCATCCCCGTGAATAAAATCCCTAAGGTTGTATTTATAGGCTTCAGAAGCTCTATTTTCAGATAAGAATGAACGACTTGATATTATCCATAGTTGTAACCATTTAACCATGTTTAAAGATAGCCTCAAATTAGATGCAGAGGCTGTGGAATGAAATCTTTTCTGGGCATGAGACACTGTTGGTGTCTTGTCCTTGGGCCGAGACACCATTAGTGTCTTGGCTATTGGCCGAGACGTCAAGACGTTGTTGGCGTGTTTTGATTGTTTTACCTCTAATTCTTCGGTTCGATTTTGGAATGACGTGATTTAAAATGCATTAGAAAGCCGGAGAAGAGATCTACAACCTCCTTTGAGTGAAACACATGTGGAATGAATAAGACAAGAGTAGCGCTTCCTCTTTCGTGGGTGAAACGTAACTCCCGATCGAGTCATTTCATCATTATTTTGCAATCCTGTTGACTCGTATATTTTGTCAACTTGCTTCATGTGCTTTTTAGCTTCCTCATGGCATCAGATAAGCCTCGTTAACTTGGATAATAACATTCATCATCTTTTCTCCATCTCGAACTACGTGCGGGAACCTATAGGTATTTTTTAACGCCTACAGATACCCCCTCCAAAGTGTTTCAATCTTGTTATGTTATAGAAGAGACTAAAATACTTTGGATGTGATAGGCCTGTACTTAAATCTCTTTATTATTTTGTTAAGGTGATCCGCATAGAAGGACCTATAACTAGCTTCAACTCTTGACTTCTTTATCTCTCAGTCTATTTAGTATTTTATCGAATAGCTAAAATTCTTCTGGTGTTACATTTATCTTCTGACCGTTGTCGAAGTCTCGAACCGAAACTAGTGTGTTGGTTTCTAATTTTAGTTCGTATTGTTGAATAAACGCTTGACTGATTATCTTTGTTGGGGATTCGTGTCTGAATCAAGATTAAACTCCCTAAGATTATCTTTTGACCTAGAATTGATTTGAGCCTTGTTTCGGCATAAATTGTTAATACGTCGACTAGCGTCAGAACTCGTTGACCGGCATTGAATTTCATCATAACGCATTAACCAGAGCTGACTTCCATCGCAACGCGTTGAACAACATTGACTTCCATCGCAACGCGTTGACTGGCATTGAATTTCGTCGTAACACGTTGATCGGCGTTAACTTTTATCGCAACATGTTGATTGGCGTTGGCTCATGGTTACGTGTTAACTGGTTTTGACCTTTATTACAATAAGTTGACCGGTGTTGACTTATAGTTACACGTTGACCAGCGTTGACCTTCATCGCAATGAGTTGATCGGTGTTGACTTTCATCATAATGTGTTGATTAGTGTTTGGCTCATGGCTAGACATTGATCGGCGTTACCCTTTATCACAATGCGTTAACCGGTGTGAACACAGTTTATACTCATACGTCAAGTGGAGTCTACACAGTTTAAGCTCTTAAGGTGTTGGAGCAGGAAGAACAGTTTAAACTCAGATACTCCCAGGAGTTTTGGGAATCAGTTTAACCTCGTGTACCCATTTGAGGTTCAAAGAGATGCAGTTTGGACTCATATACTCATTGGAGTATGAATACGTGCTTCAAATACAGTGAAACGGGCAAAAACATCTGATAACGGGTGAATATGGATAAAAAATAGCATTATTGAATACCCAGGACCACGTCTTAGGTCCGAGACACTATTGGTGTCTCGCCCTAGGCATGAGACACGAATGGTGTCGTGGCCATGGGCCGAGACACACCTTGTGTTTCGACCTAGGGCTAAGACACATTATGTCTCGGTTCTAGGGAGAGATAGAAGGCATGAGAGAGATAGAGGAGAGAAAGGGTGGTCAGTCCTATGAAGAGAGAAAGGAGAGAGAGAAAGAAAGAGAGGTGAAGGCTTTTGTCCATAGGGTTTTAGGGGGGTTTTCAAGAGTTCAAAACCAAAAATTTCCCCCTCTTTTTCTTCCCAAACTCCTCCTTCTTTCTCAAACTCTTCATAACCCATAACTCTCCTCTTTAGGGACATTAAAACCCTTAAATCTTTGTCATTTAAAACCTCATAACCCCTTAAAAATCTAGAAAATCAACCCCTCTTTTTCTTGGCCGAATTTTTTTCTTCAAGCTTAGGGTTCTTTGTGAGTTCTCAAGTTCAAAACTTAGGCTTTTGGCATAGGATTAAAGCTCTTGATTTGGGTAAGCTCCTCTACATAACCTATATTTTGTGTGTTTGATTTGATTTAAGAGAGCGATTTGAATCTTTGATCTTAGTTTTGAGGGAAAGATTGAAACTTTGATATGGGATTGTGTTAATGGCCGAATTTTGAATGGGTTTCATGTGATCATAGCCGAAATTTGAACATGACCTTGATGAGTCATGGTGAAAAAATTTTGGCGCATGGGCATGGAGTAAATATGGCCAAAATTGTTTTGAATATGAAGGACGTGGTGGCTAAAATTTTTGAGGGGGGGTAATGGCTTTGATGGCCAAAAATTTGAGGGGAGTTTCTTGTAAAATGGCTAAAAAAGTATGTGGGTTTGCGTTCATGAAGTTGGCCAAAATTTTTGAATTAGGATGAGGGAGTATTTTGGGTATTTTGGCCAAAAAGATTATGAGGGATTTCAAATGAAAATCGCACCCATTGTTTGTATATATAGATCCCGTAGGTTTAATTAGACTTAAACCATAAAATCCCGTGTTATTTATAGGATTTTGGTTAAAGTTTATAATTTTTCCTTTTTAATTTTGGGTTCTTGAACTTATAATTGTACTTGACTCACTGATTTTCATTACAGATTAGCAATATCCCCGAGACAACCACACTTTCATAGGAGTCAATCGACCTCTTAGCATGTTGAGAGGGAGGCTCCTACAGCTTCTTCGTACGAGGGTGAGCTTTCATAGCTTTTGTAAATTTAATATTTTGTATATTGCACCCTCGTTTGTCTCCTTTGTGAGTCATTTGGGAAGAGCCGATGTCCTCCTTTGTGGGAATTAACACTTTGAAAGACGTGTTTTGCTTGGCCATTGCACGTCTTAAGGTAAATAGGGCGATTTCATGCTGTATTGCACTTTGTAGGGTAGGGTATATTGTCATGTTATTTACGTGACAATGTACATCATCCCTCACGTGTAAAATAGTTAAAATTATCTCGCTAATTTATAAGGCAGTGACTCTATCTAGTAAATTCATGAGATGAGTTCAACTCCTTGGAAATTTTTCTAATTGTGTGTTATACGTTTCAGTTGACTTTCCCCTGGATGTATTCCCACCTTATGAATCGAGTGGTGGTAGCAGGGAGAACTTTATTACTACTGTCAAAACAGTGCTTTTCATCACTAATCATCAGTTTAATTTGGATGGGCCCAAAGAGATTCATCAGCTAATACAAGATGGTTACCATCGTACACTAGGACGATTAATTACCGATGCCTAACTTACTGAAGATGCTAGTTCTACTCAGGCTTTAAAAAAGCTAAATTATTTATTCGGTGATCATGTGGAAGATTCGGATATGCTGACCCTCGAAGATGAGCAATCGCTGAATGATGACGACAAAAGTTTACTATATATTCCTTCTCATCCTTGGCAGTACTCATTTGCACACTTAGAGATGCAAGCCGTGAAGCGGGAGATGTCTTGGCATCTCGCGGATAATCATGAGCGAGTCCATTATGGATTCATTACCCAGCAGAAGACCCTGGGTTCTAATGGATATAATTACATTCGTCGCCTTCGACCAGGAATCTTGGGACTTGATACCATACCGCTAGATGAACTGTTGACAGCTACCAATATAGTGAGGAGTCAGCTTGCCAGACTTGGTAGGAATCTCCCTATGAAGGAATATAGGTGCTATGGTTGGGTTCACTCGCCAGCAAAGAAGTGGTGGACTCGTATGATGAGCTATGTTGTTGGGTGCTGGGGTAACGAGCTGACGCACAACAGATTATACGTATTGATACGGGCCACTATGTATGGATTGCCAATCAGCAAATACCATTTCTTAGCGTTGTTGGAGCTTTATAATCCAGATACTAACACTTTCTTGACCCATAATGGAGAGTTAGGATTATCTCTTCATAAGATGCAGAAAGTTTCTGGGCTTCCGATGGGTGATTATCTATATCAGGAGTATTTTCCTTCCAACCGGTAGTTGAGGCAGAATAAGAAAGCTTCCTCTGATATGTACGACACGTTTTGGAATCTTACGTGTCACTATCAGACGACTCTAGTTAGTATAAGCCCCATGGCGAAAAAGAAAACACAGATAAGCCTGAAACAATTTGTTGATTATTTGTTTCAGCATCTGGAGAGTAATTCTGGTAGGACGATTTGTGAGTTAGCCCATCTGACTCCCTCAGAGATCAATGACCTAATTAAGAAGACAAGTGCTCAATCATTCACTACTTCTACTATTGAGGGTCAGTCTCTAGCAGGGACCAAGTTTCGTATATTCTTGTGGCATGCGCAGAAGCGTATTCAACCTATGACTCTTCTGGCAGGGTACCTCGCCATTTGGTTGAAGAAGTGCATCATCCCATATCAGTTTTTTCACACTTTATCGATAGGGGTTCTCTTCTCGGCTGTCCAGTTGGCACATAGGAAGGATCTCTCTTTACTTCTGGCGATAGTTGCCGATATTCACTATAGGCTTAGATACCTGGTTGATGACTTTACACAAATAGGGCCGAAACCACGGATTGAGATCCCTCCAGTCAGGGTCGAGCTCCCGTATGCATATTTAATAACATGGCTCATCCTTCATCACTCTAATTTGATGTCAGCACCGAGCATCGCCTATACCTCCGTGCCTCTCTAGTAATTATTAGAAAAGAGCAAATAGTTTTCGAGGACTTTCACTCAGGCGAAGCAAGAGCTTTAGATCCACAAGTGTTAGGAATTCTTCAAGTGTTTTCCTCATTTCTCTGGATGTTATGACGAGGTAGTGATTGATGAAGAAAAGCCGGGAACAGGTCGTACTTCCCTTGATGTAGGATGTTTCTGATGGTTAGTGAATATCTGCCCTGGGTATCTCATCTTTCGAGTTAAAGGACGTTGTCTCATAATACCTTATTTACCTTGTCGCTTTGCTCGTCAGTTTGGTTACGACCAACTGTACGTTGGTAACCAGAATCGGGGCTTGAGGACTGAGGGTGATCTTATAGATAGTGTTCGAGCATGGCTCTGGCATTTGACAGGTTGCACGGGCGCCACTTTTACTCTCCCTGCTTCCAGGCGTAAGCCACAACTAACCTTCCTCAGCTGCAAGTGGCTCATTGTTGCAAATGAGCTTGTGAAATTGAAGGACATTGTAGAGTTGGAGGCTAAAGATTTAGTTCAAGCTGTTGCTAAGGCTCCTGTGATGCTGAGCTTTTGAAGAAGCAGGGGAAGAAGCCTATCAAGCCTTCCCGTAAAGGTAGACATAGAGTAGAGGATGAGGAGGAGCTCTTTCCTACTGATGATAAAGAGGAGACTTCTGAAGAAGTCCTTGGAGATACGGATATTAGATTTGGAGGTGATGAGGAAGAGCTTGAGACAGGTTTATCAGACTCTTTCTTCTCTGGATTAATGAGTCTTGTGTTTGCTCCTCGAGCTCAGCGATCTATCTTACCTAAACCTTTGCCAACTCCACAATAGCTAAAGCGAGAGGTTTTGTTTACTTATTCTAATAAGATGACTCTTGTTACCCCAGGTTGGATGGTTGAAGAAGAAGAGCCTCTTATTTTTAGTCGCGCGAGATCCCGGTCCACCATTGAGGCTTCTGTACGGGTTAAGGTGCGTGCCAAATCCACACACGAGAGACCTATTACCTACATAGAGGCTCGATCCCCGAAGGGGAAGAAGATGGTGCGTAAGTCATGTGCCGATCCGCATGCTCGTGATGCAGAGTTACGTAACGCTGTAGCTACCTGTGGAGAAGAAGGTAATGCTTCACTACTATATAGCCTTTAACTAGTTCTCTTATGGATTCTTCAGACTTAATCATGTCCCGTGTTTTCAAGGGGTCGTGAAGAATGTGAATTCCCATTTGACATTATCTTCTCCAACTTTACCTATTTCGAAGGCCCGAGCTTCGTGCAACAGATGTGTGAGGCTATTGATGAAGAGCCCGTGCATGCTAGGGCTAGTGAAGGTGTTACCCAGGGTACCTGTGTTATGTCGAGGATTCTAAGTCTAGGTATATCCAACACCGATAGTACACCATTCAAGTGGCAATTAAGGGAGTTAGGAAATTCAGAACTTATTCCCCCTTTAATCGTTTCCGCATTTCATTCTCTTTTAGACAAATTGAAGGATGTGGGTACGAGTGTCGGGGTAATAGAACCTGCTACTACTGCTTGAGGAGAATCTAATTCCCACTATTGTGAATTCTAGCTTCTTTCTCTTAGCTCAACATTTAGGCTCTTGTGTATATGTCACAATGGAGGGACCAGTTGAGGAAGAAGTTTTCCATGGTGTGGACACCGTAGGATCGAGCAAACATATATGTGACGCCCCTATTTTAACATATGGCTACAGTCCAAGGTGAACCTAGAGATGTCAAACCTGTCATGCACCCATAATATGCAATAACAAGTTTCACCAATCACAGTAATATCCTCTAGTGGAATCAAAGTAAAGTGTAGGTACAAAACAGGTAAAAAAACGGAAATAACTACAACAGACATGATATAGAAATGAGTATCTCATAAATAAATCATGTCTCAGTGAACAATCTGGAATACATCCGACATCCAAAATAAATAAATATGTCTCGACATGAAACCAACTAAAAATGTAACTAAGGCTCATAGCCTTTACAAAATGTGACACAAAACTCAAATGTCTGAATGGAAATAACTCTACTATGGAGTCTCTACTAGTAACTCATGTGACGGTGACTATTCAATAAGTCTGTCATCCTACGGCCCTCCGATGCTCTGAGCCACCTGAAAGCTAAAATAAAAATAAAGAAAAAATGACAACAACAAGAGCATCAGAGCGCTAGCAAGATTACCTCCATCCGTCCCCGGGGAAGGGCTATTAAATGAAGTGGAGGCTCTATCTATTAAGCATAGCCTACTAGATTATTTTCCCCGTAAATAAGGAAAATACTTGTTAATACATACATATAAGCAATCATCTACTCTGAAATAAATGAATGCTGATATATAGAAATCCACAACACGAGCATAGGTATGTCGAATATCCCGTTAGCTCAAATTGTGAATAGCTAAATACCAAATCCAAAAGCTACTACATGGAACAATAAGAAAAGATAACTCTATCTTAAACCATATCAAAGGTGTCCTGACAGATATCAGATACGTGTCCAGCACATGGCCTTCACTTGCTACATATTAGATATGACAACTCGAGTAAGTGTCCAACACATAGACTATATATGATGAATGTCCAACACATGAACTGCAATAGATAAATATCAAACACGAGGACGACATATAATTAAGGTCCAACACATGGGCCACAATAGGTAAATGTCCAACACGAGGACTGCATATGATTAAGGTCTAACACATGGGCCGTAATAGATAAATGTCCAACATGAGGACTACATATGATGAGCATAATACAAATAAATGATGTAAATAAAATGCATATATACTATTCACACTCGTGCCTCAGAGAGTGAATCCTAAACTCATGTCCATAATCAACTCATGAGTAGAATACATAATTTACTATGTATTAAAATACCAAATTACTCAGACAACTTGTTGGTCACACAAACGCATGTAAATAACATGCACATGCACAAACAGGTCTAGCGGTCAACCGCCGCGACCACCACGGTTGATCGTGAAATGAGCAGAAAGACATTGCATAAAATGTCACCAGCAATTTATCGCCGTGTCCACTATGGTCGACCGCACAGAAACAGAGAGCTTCCTGCATAAAAACATCGCCCAACGGTCGACCGTCGCGTCCACCGCGGTCGACCGCATAGAAACATAACAAGTTTTCACGTTTTAAACTTGCAGAAATTTTAACTAATCAAAAACATAAATTTTATCATTTATAAATCATATGACAAGATGAAAACTTTATTTCTACATAGCAGAAAAATATCTTATGATTTACTTAAACTTGATTTAACCTAATCAATTTTAACATCCCAAATAATCAAATTCTTTACAAGAACCCTAGTTAACAACAAAATTAATATAAATATACTTGTATGAAACTTGAAACCGATGTATTAATTGTTTTTCCACATTTTCAAATCTTGTTTTACCCTAAACTTAGGGTTTTAAGTATCTCTAATCAACATAAAATATCATTTAATTGATAAATTAGCGTTTAAACATAGTTTAATCATGATTAATAAATTAAAAACAAAATTTTTAAATAACCCTAATGATCATGATCATATTTCTATCATAAACAGCAAGGAATTATTATAGATCTATCATGATTTAAAGAATTATCATTAAAAATCTAAACTTTATCATGTCGGGTTAAAGTTTATGATGAAAAACATCACTTTAACCATTAAAAGTCTAATCTTTATTAAGGGAAGGGTTTGGATGAAGATAATCTTGCCTTATCATGTGAACAACCACCCTGAAATAATTAGCAAATGATCGCTTGATGCCAAACACCGCAAATCTCGCCTTCTCCTCGCTTTTAACCTCATGAAACTCTCTCGAGAACTCAAGTTTAGGGCTAGGGTTTGAGAGGGGAGGAGAGGGGCTGCTAGGTTTTGGAACATAGAAAAAAGTGATTTTTTTCATGTATAAACATGTATATATATGACAGCAAACCCGAATAAATACAGCCCAAAACCCAAACCCGAAACTAAAAACCCATTCTGCCTAAAAACATATTCTGTGGTATTTTGGCTGTAACTTTCGTATCTGACCTCGAAATAAGGTAATTAAAGATTTGTTGGAAAGATGCTAAAGAGACTTACAAGTTTGGTCATTTAAGTCTTTATATATTCATAATATATCAGTGTGTAAAATACAAAATCTCTCCACTTGTCATTATTTTCTAGATTTATACATCATGCATGTTTTGTGCATTTGCACTGATATATACATATATACATTGAATTTATCTCAAGTCAACTCCTAGCATACTCAAACATCACACTTTGTTATTTATTCACGTATAACAAATTTATTATTATTTATCACAAAATATTAAAATTTTAGGGGTTTTACATTCTTCCTCCTTTAAAAGAACTTCATCCCTAAAATTTTGCATCGTATCTTAGAGATTAATAATACGTTATTAGTACCCTCTAGATAAGAAACATAGCAATATCTATACTTAACCATCTAGAATGTGAATACCTTCACTTAACCCCTAACTAAACGGAATTAGTACGTCGGGCGAAAAATCTAAATGAGGAACCTCCCATATATATACCATGCATTCCGAATGATTAGGAGCTAAGTGTTAATACCCCCATGCTAGTGTTAAATATAAATATGACTATCCAAATCATCATAAACTATAAGCAAATCATAATCAAATAAATTTACCTGTTCAAACAGGTGTGGGTAGTCGCGATGCATATCCTTTTCGCGCTCCCAAAAAGCCTCCTTAGCTCCTTTCCGGTTCATTTGAACTTTGACTAATGTAATCACCTTATTTATAAGTCTCTTGTTTTCTCATAACAAGAATACGAATATGAATCTCAATCGTAGTCAAATCATCATGGAGTTAAATCTCCAGCGTGTCTAATACTCGTTACTATTCCTCGTCAAGTAAATGCTTCTTAAGCATCGAAATATGAAAAATATAGTGTATACTCGACATCTATGCTGGAAGATCTAGTCTATATGAAACTGCTCCAACATGCTTGAAAATCCTGAATTGTCCAACATATCTCGGGGTAAGTTCACCCGTCTACCGAATTGCTAAATTCCCTAACATAGAAATCTATAACACATGCTCGCAACATGTCCTTGAACATTTGATTTACTCTCTGCCCCTACCCATATGTCTGTGGGTGAAGTACATTGCTATAAGATAATTTGCTGCCAAATGAAATTTTGGAAACTCCTCTAGAAATGTAAAGTAAAAACCAAGCCTCGATCTGATACAATCGTTTCTAGAACTCCATGCAATATTATGATCTCTTGGATGAATATCTTCGCATAAGTATCCTCCATATAAGTTGTTCTCACTAGTATAAAATGTGTTGACTTTATCAATCGATCAACTATTATCCAAACTGAATCGTTCCCCTTCTTCGATCTTGGCAATCCTTCAATGAAGTTCATAGAAATAACTACCCACTTCCACTCCGAAATGGGTAAAGTTAGCAGGGTCCATGTTGATCTCTGATGTTCTGCCTTCACTTGCTGGCAGTTTAAATTCTTAGCTACATACTTTACAATCTCCCTAAGCATGTCGTTCTACCAAACATGTCCCTTCAAGTCCTTGTATATTTTTGTTGTGTCTGGATGCACTGTGTATCTGGTGCAACGGGCCTCATTAAACAATTTTCTTTTAGTTATGCATTAACTGGCCTCACTAATTAGACTATCATCCGAAGTCCTACATCTGCCCCAACAGTCCAAATCGGCCTTGGGTTCTTTAGAAATCTATTCTTTCCGAGTTTGAATTCAAGTGTCCTCTAACTAAACTCTAGCCACTCTATCACTCCAAGACGGCTGCACTGGCATAGGTCCAAAAAATATGCGTTGGTTCCTGCTCGAAACATTCGGCCTAAATTTAAACTGGCTAAGAGTATAAAGATCTTGACACAATGGGCACCTCAAAGACACACTTTAGTGAAGACGCTTCCTTCTCGAAATATTCACTATGACGTTCGCCTTTCTTGGAAGGTACTAAATCGCGAACTCATAATCCTTGATAAACTCGACCCATTATCGTTGCCTCTAGTTAAGTTTCTTCTGAGAAAATAGATACTTCAGACTTTGTGGTCTATGAATAGCTAAAACTGTACTCCATACAGATAGTGCCTATATTTCTTAAATACGAAGAATATTGCTGCTACTTCCAAGTCATGCATGGGATAGTTCTGCTCATGCGTCCTTAATTATCTAGAGGCATAAGCTATTATTCTTTGTGTCTGCATTAAAACATCTCCTAAACCTGCTAATGACGCATCCATATAGACAACGAATATTCTATCACTACTCGGGATAGTCAAAACTCGTATTTGTTGAATTTAGCATACAACTGATGCTCCCGCACAGTCTGCAATGCCAAACGGAAATATTGTTTGTGCTCTGCCTCCGCTCTCGAATAGATAAGGATATCATCCATAGATAAAATCAAAATTGGTCCAAATATAGAACGAAAACACGACTTATCAAATCCATGAATACCGCAGGTGCATTGGTCAGCCCACATGGCATGACAAGAAACTCGAATGATCCATATTGAGTTAGAAATACGGTTTTGGGAATATCCATCTCCCGAACTCGTAAAAAAAAGCAAAACGAAGATCAATCTTCGAGAAATGCTACGCTCCCCATAGCTAGTCGAACAAGTCATCAATTCTTAGTAATGGATACCTATTCCGTATAGTGATTTTGTTCAACTCATGATTATCGATACACAATCGCATACTACCATCCTTCTTCATAAAGAGGATAGGCGCTCCCCACGGAGAATGACTCCGACGAATAATGCCATGGGCTAATAACGCATCCAACTAAGTCTGTAGCTCCCTCATCTCAGTAGGTACCATACAATAGAGTGCTTGGGATATCGGGTCTGTGCCCAGCTATAACTTGATGCAAAACTCAACCTCTCACACAGGAGGTGACCCAGGTATGTCCTGAAACACATCCTGATACACTGAGACGACTCTAGTCTTGTATAAATCAATATTCTGATCCCGCAACATTACCTCCTCGATGTACACTAGAAATGACCCCGCAAACTGGTTGCCCTGAGAGGTTGCTACAACTAACTCAGACCCATTGGACGTTCGCAAATTGAATGTTTTCGCAAAACAGTCAATACTGTCCTGGTAGGAAGATAGTCAATCCATGCAAAGAATAATATCAAATTCGAACATACGCAATACTATCAGATCTATGAAAAACTCGGACTCATCTAGACTGATGACACATCTCCTACAGATATTCTCTAAAAGGGACACCTCCCCTAGAGGAGTAAAGACTGATAACAGAACATCTAAAGGATGTTCTACAAGTTGAAGACTATCCACGAAGGCATGAAAGATAAAAGAAATACGAAATTCTTGAATAAGATAAGGTTTGTGTTTGAAAGAAATTTGTGAAGAAAGCTCCGCTCACACCATGATTCACGTGGTACGGCAATATAAACTCTACCGGTGAGGGAAAATATATGGGATCATCTGTCCCTCAGGAATCCTAGATAATGTAAATCTGGCCTACTAGCCCTTCAATCCTTGAAATTATAGGTAGTGCCTTTATCATCCGCTGTTGGTCGTAACTGTGGCTCTGAGATTGTTGACCCTGACCTCTATCATAATGGCCTCCTGTTGGTGCGCTATGACAATACTTTGTTCATGTCTTATCTTGTTATAATTATAACATATATCTCGAACTTTGTGTTGCTATAATGTTCTCGAATCATGTTGTACTCCCTTCTTATATTGTCCTTGTGCTGGTGGTAAAAATCCTTGCCCTGCTGTTGGGGTCTTCTAGATCCCGCACTAGGCCCCTTGCCCATGCCATCGTCATCATACTGGTTTTAATTTCTCCATTAACTAGAGGCATATCTCTCTGCTTCAATTGAACTAGCTCTAACTGCTTGTTGAAGGAGTAAGCAAAATTCTCCCAAGTAAGTGATATTCGGTGCTCCTGCAAAAATATGAAGTCGTTACTATCCTCGCTACCATTCCTCGATGATGTCCTATATGCTGAATACATTTAGGGTCTGTTTGTTTGCCTAAAAAAAGTGGGAAATCAAAGAAATGGGAAACCATTTCTAAGAAGAAATGTTTTGGGAGTGTTTGGTTTGCTAAAAAAAGAAGGAAATCAATGAAATGGAAATGAGATGAGATGAGTTGTCATTTTATTATAGGATGATGTGAGTGATTTTTTAAGAAAATTTGTCTTGATGTTGCTTGGTTGGCGAAAAAAATAAGGAAATGAATTATAAGAAATCTATTTCTTGTAATATGTTGTTTTTTTTTGTTTGGTTCATTCTTAAAAATAAGAAAATAGATAAGATGAGATGAGTTGTTATTATATTATTGGATGATGTGACTCAAACTTAAGGAAATTGTTTTCCTAGCCTTTTGAGAGTAAATGGTTGGAAATGAAATGGTAATGAGATGTGATGAGTTGTCACCATCTTATTGGATGATATGAGTGATTTGAAATGATGAGAAGAGATGAGTTGAGTGATGTTATGAATGAAAATAATATTTTATTAGATGTGGTGGATGAGTTGTTGGATGAAAATAATATTTTATTAGATGTGGTAGATGAGTTGTTATGTAAAAATAATATTTTATTAGATGTAGTGGATGAGTTGTTGGATAAAATAATATTTTATTAGATGTTGTGGGTGAGTTTTAGAGATGGAAATGGATGAAATTGTACTTTTTGAGTTTTGTTGGTTTTCATTTCTATTTCTTGGTGTTTTAGGAAATAACCAAATAGGCCCTTAACCTCTGGTTTGGTACTGAATTGATGTTAAGAAATCTTCACATATTCGTTTTATTTATAGGCTGCACATGAATCTAGTGTGCCCTGAAACTATAATGCTCTTCGTGTCTGATACCTTTCTTATTTTACAGAGCCATGTCTTGTGCTCTGTAGCTCTATCAATAACTGGTTTTGGTGAAGGTGTAATATTAGTATTTCCTCTTTAATAAACATAACTAGTACAACTGATGGTGGCACTCCTGAAAGTGGTACTGTTGATGGAAACAGATACACCTCTTGCTCCTCGAGCGTTGCAAAATCTTATTGTAAATGGCATCATGATGTCAATCAACTACTGTGGAGTCTGCTGCGGCTCGGGGCTCTCATTGCCCAGCACTCTAGGTACGAGTTTACCTCGACCACATCCTCGTCCCGATATTCATAATATCAGTAGGAGAAATTAATTTTTTTTAACAGTAAATGAGATCACAATTATATATATACATAACGTATCACAATATGTATTTAGGCAATTACTTTTCAATCAAAGTAAAATAGTTGTCATAAGTAAATTCGTAAATTTTTTTGAATATACGTATATAACGTCCTCACTCATTCTAGAAATTTCTAGCGAACTTTATACATGAATCCTAAGAAACTCTATTCTATCTTCATGACTCGACACAGGATAATCCTAAGGATACTAGAACTAGAGCTCTGATACATACTATGACGACCCTATTTTCACACATGGCTGTAGTCCAAGGTGAACACAGAGATGTCAAACCAGCCATGCACCCACATTGTACAACAATAAGTTTCACCAAACATAGTAATATCCTCTAGTGGAATCAAAGTAAAGTGTAGGTACAAAACAGGTAAAAGAAACAAAATAACTACAATAGACATGATATAGAAAGGAGTATCTCATAAATAAATTATGTCTCAATGAACAATCTGGAATACATCCGACATCAGAAATAAATAAATATGTCTCGACATGAAACATCTAAAAATGTAAATAAGGCTCATAGCATTTACAAAATGTGATACAAGACTCAAATGTCCAAATGGAAATACCTCTACTATGGAGTCTCTACTAGTAACTCATATAACGGCGACTATGCAATAACTCTGTCATCATGCAGCCCTCCAATGCTCTGAGCCACCTAAAAGTTAAAAAAAAAGACACCAGTAAGAGCATAAGAGCGCTAGCAAGATTATCTCCATCCGCCCCCGGGGAAGGGCTACTAAATCAAGTGGAGGCTCTATCTATTAATCATAGGCTACCTAGATCATTTGCCCCATATATAAGGAAAATACTTGTTAATACATACATATAAGCAATCATCTACTCTGAAATAAATGGATGTTGATATTTAGAAATCCACAACACCAGCATAGGTATGTCGAATATCCTGTTAGCTCAAATTATGAATAGCTAAATACCAAATCCAAAAGCTACTACATGGAGCAATAAGAAAAGATAACTCAATCTCAAACCATATCAATGGTGTCCTAACAGCTATCAGATACATGTCCAACACATGGACTTCACCTGCTACATGTTATAGATAAGACAACTCGAATAAGTGTCCAACACATAGACTACATATGATGAATGTCCAACACATGGACTGCAATAGATAAATGTCCAACACGAGGATGGTATATAATTATGATCCAACACATGAGCCGTAATAGGTAAATGTCCAACACGAGGACTACATATGATTAAGGTCCAACACATGGGCCACAATAGGTAAATCTCCAACTCGAGGACTACATATGATTAAGGTCCAACACATGGACCGCAGTAGTTAAATGTCCAGCACGAGGACTGCATATGATTAAGGTCCAATACATGGGCCGTAATAGATAAATGTCCAATATGAGGACTGCATATGATGAGCGTAATACAAATAAATGATGTAAGTAAAATGTATATATACTATTCACACTCGTGCCTCGGTGAGTGAATCCTAAACTCATTTCCATAATCAACTCATGTGTAGAATACATAATTTATAGTGTATTAAAATACTAGATAACCTAGACAACTTGTCGGTCACACAAACGCATGTAAACAACATGCACATGCACAAACAGGTCCAGCGATCGACCGCCGCGACCATCGCGGTCGACCGTAAAATGAGCAGAAAGACATTACACAAAATATCACCCAACGGTCGACCATCGTATCTACCATGATCGACCACACAGAAACAGAGAGCTTCCTACACAAAAATGTCGCCCAACGGTCGACCGTCGTGTCCACCGCGGTCAACCGCGGAGAAGCATAATAGGTTTTTAGGTTTTGAACTTGTAGAAATTTTAACTCATCAAAAACATAAATTTTGTCATTTATAAATTATATAACAAGATGAAAACTTTATTTCTATATATTAGAAAAATATCTCATGATTTACTTAAACTTGATTTAACCTAATCATGTTTAACATCCTAAATAATCAAATTCTTTACAAGAATCCTAGTTATCGACAAAATTAACATAAATATACTTGTATGAAACTTAAAACTTATGTAACAATTGTTTTTCCACATTTTTAAATCTTGTTTTACCCCAGACGTAGGGTTTTAAGCATCTCTAATCAATATAAAATATCAATTAATTGCCAAATTAGGGTTTGAACATGGTTTAATAATGATTAATAAATTAAATATGAAAAAAATTATAAATAACCCTAATGATCATGATCATATTTCTATCATAAATAGCAAGGAATCATTATAGATCTATCATGGTTTAAAGAATTATCATCAAAAATCTAAACTTTATCATGTTGGGTTAAACTTTACCATGAAAAACATCACTTTAACCATTAAATGTCTAATCTTTATTACGGGAAGGGTTTGGATGTAGATAATCTTGCCTTATCGTATGTACAGCCCTCCTAAAACAATCATCAAATGATCCCTTGATGCCAAACGCCGCAAATCTCACCTTCTCCTCGCTTTTCGCCTCATGAAACTCTCCCGAGAACTTAAGTTTAGGGCTAGGGTTTGAGAGAGGAGGAGTGGGGCTGCTAGAGTTTGGAACACAAAAGAAAAGAGGTTT
Organism: Asparagus kiusianus; assembly: GCA_022839385.1. Taxonomy (NCBI): domain Eukaryota; kingdom Viridiplantae; phylum Streptophyta; class Magnoliopsida; order Asparagales; family Asparagaceae; genus Asparagus; species Asparagus kiusianus. Next base: position 362,458 of record BQKN01000818.1, read on the forward strand.
TTTTTATGTATAAACATGTATATATATAACAGCAAACCTGAATAAATACAGCCCAAAACCCGAAACCCGAAACCTGAAACTGGAAACCCAGTCTGACTAGAAACATACTCGCCGATATTTTAGCTTTAACTTTGGTATTCGACCTCAGAATAAGGTAAGTAAAGATTTATTGGAAAGCTAATGAAGATCTCTATAACTTTGGTCGTTTAAGTTTTTCCATATTCACAGTATATCAGTGTGTAAAATACAAAATCTCTCCACTGGTCATTATTTTCCAGATTTATACATCATGCATGTTTTATGCATTTGCACTCATATATACATATATACATTGAATTGATCTCAACTAATTTTCTAGCATACTCAAATATCACAATATGTTATTTATCAATGTATAACAAATTTATTATTATTTATCACAAAATAATCAAATTTTTAGTGTTTTACAATACATTTGTCTCGGCGCCGAGCTTCTCATGATCTGATCACTTGCTCGTTGACATGTTGGCAGAGCAAGCCACTCTTGAGATTGGAGGACCATCCATTAAGGGTAGTTTATCTATGGGTATGCAACTAATCCAGAGATCCTCATTCTTCATTTGTTAATTTCTTTTACTTTTACTTAACCACGGGGAGTTTTAATTGTAGTACCAGCAACTAGGGCCGATACAACTATAATCACCAGCATTTCTGACCAGCCTAAGGGTTTTGTCCCTTCATCATTAGAGGGAGCCATGGCTATAGTTCAGCCACCTAGTTCTTATCTTCAAACTACTGTCCCTTCTGATCCTATGGTTACAGACGTCGGGAGATCATCCATGGGAGTCGATATACCGACGACTATTATGTCTACCACAAATCCATTAGTTCCCGAGGTAGGATTAGCGGAGCTAAGCACAGACGAACTGATGGGACTTCTACTGGCACTGGTAAGTTCATAACTTGCTATGAGTTTTCAAATGATATTTCCAAATTTCTTATCCCTCTACAAAATTATTTGTAGGGCTTCCATCACCCCTATACGAGCGCATCATGGCTCTGTTGTCCAATACTGATCCATGCAAAGGTATATTCTGCATGGATCTCAACAATTTCGTTACCTTTGTGGGTAGAATGATTAAGAAGATCCTTCATCATTGATATTGTTTTGATCAGTTCAGGTGATCTCTCGCCCGTCATATGACGATGATTAGAGAGGAGGGATACTCAGAGTTAGCTAATTCTCTCACTGCAGATTTTATCATATTGTAGCGTGAATTCCAAGAGTTAGGTGAGTTTAGGGCTAAAGGCGCTTCTTCTTTTGTGGCTAATTAGTTGGAGTCCAAGCTGAAACAATGGCATGACACCAGAGTATCTATTAGGAGTGAACTTCAGTCATAGGAGGGCTCTGTTATGCAGATGATGGCCAATCTCTTGAGATGGACAAGGCTAGGGCTGAATTAATTAGGTCTATAGCCTCAACCGATAAGGAGATTGCCGATCTTGAAAAGGTCCTAAAATACGCCAAAGAATCTCATGTCGTTCTCCTAAAGATAGGTACTTGATATGATGTAGCCTGTACAGAAGAACCTGGCCAAGTTAAGAAGCGAAGCTACGAGGATATTAGGTACTTCTGAAGATTCTATCCGAGCTGATCGACAGGCTAAGCTTGAGCAGATTTATGCAGATACGCTATCTAGGTTGGAACTTCGAATTCTCAATCGTAGATTGCATTCGGATTGATAGCCTTCGCTCTTGTATCTTCATTTTGTTGGACTTTATTAATGAAAACAAAGTCTTTTACTTAGCAAATTTCTCTTTTTATTATGATTTTCATCCCATCTGGGACAAATAATCATAATACTTGTAGGATTTTTGGCAAACCTTTAGCCGTCAACGAATTTGGTGTACCTTTACCTATTACCGTTTGAATAGGGCTAGCATGCAGATTGTTTAAGTTTGTTTCGCATGTAACGTTGTGCTAAAAAAATAAATTCTTTTAGACTTAGTGTTACAATTTTAAATATATCGACTTAATCATCCCTCGTGAGATGCTCATAGGATTTTTAGCAAATCCTTAGCCCTCAAAGGATTTGACGCGCCTTTACTGATTACTGTTTGAATCGGCCTAGCATGTTAATTGTTAAAATTCATTTCACATGAAATGTTGTGCCAAGAGAATAAACTTTCTTAGACTTGATGCTATGATTTTGACTACATAGACTTTATTGTTTTTATGGGAATGGATCACCCGGCAAGCGTGTTAGGTATAGACTTATCTCTATTTAGGGAATGAGATAAATTCCCCTTGACATAAATTATGGTGTCTTGTGTCACTAAAAAGATTAAGTGGCCATGCGTGTTAGGCGTAGACTTATCTTTATATAAGGATCAAGATAAATTCTCCCAGACATGAATCTGGCATCCTTTTTACGGTGAAGGACTAACTGGCAGCATATATTAGATACAAGCTTATCTCTATTTAAGGGTCGAGATAAATTTCCCCATGCATAAGAAGCATGGATTGTGATTATGGAAAGGTTGTGTCTTCTCTAGGGGCAAAGGCGAACCTAATGCAGGAGAAGAAGAACTTTACATTCTATCTCCTGCAAAAGAAACTCAAAGTAATAAAAGTAGTACAAGGTCTAGAAGTTGTGACACCCCAAGGTTCACACAAGGCTGCAGTCCAAGGTGAAACCCGGATTGTCAAACCTGCCAAGCACCAAACGCCATGCTACGACATGTTTCACCATCATAATCACTATCTCTCTAGTAGAAACAACAAATAGGTGAATGTACAAACAGGCAAATAATAAAAGTAGTACAAAATCAGATATGCACATAAGAAGTATATCAACAAATGAGCCCAACTGAAATAGAATGAAGATATCTCTGAGTCAAAAATACATCTCAACACAATGAGTCAAATGAAATATCACTAAGGCACTCAGCCTCTACAAAAATGAATACAACTCTAAAATCTGAACAATGAACATAACTATATAGTGGAGCTTCAATTGCTAAAACCGTGCCACGGCGACTATGCTAGAACTCCGTCATCCTATGGCTCTCTGAAACTCTGATCTGCCTGAAAGATACAATTTAAACAAAAAGAACAACAACAAGAGCGTCAGAGCGCTACAGCAAGATCACCTTCATCCGCCCCCAAGGGAAGGGCTGCTAGATGAAGTGGATGCTCTATCTATTAAGCATAGTCTACCTATATTATTTTTCCCGTATCTAAGGGAGTTAATATTTAGACACTTACAAGATGAGACGTAGTACGTCGAGCGAAATAATCCAAACAAGGAAAACCCCATATATATACTATATGTCTCAAATTGTAGATCCCTAAATACAAATTCCAACACTATGAATGAAAACAGCACTCAAAAGAAATACTCCAAGCCTCAACTATATAGAACCAATGTTACAATCTCGAACTACTTCTCAAGTAGTTGGCGCAAATATAAGAGAATATCGTTCAACTCAAAAAATCATCATAGGTCATATCATGTATGCCACAAACCAAAGAATGTACCTTACTCATGGGAAATCTAACATGGGAGTAACTATAACTGATAATACATATATGTGTGCATCTCTTTATGCAATAACGATACTCTTATAATATTCTTACCCAATCGCTCTGTGGCAATAGGTTTTATCTTCCTATCCCGGATACATGGAATGACGATACTTTTGTAATTTCCTACTCAATCGTCCTGCAGAAATAGGTTTTATTATCTCCCTATTCCGGATACATGTAATAACGATACTATTATAATACTCTTCCGCAATCGTTCTGCGACAAATAGGTTTTATCTCCCTATTTCCGGATATGTATAAAACAACACTATTTATATGTGTTTATCAATTTAACTCGTGTCGAAAGTGTGTCAATCTAACACAATCTAGCACACATGCATCAATCTTGATGTGCGTGTCCACATCAGATGTTCACCATCATCCCAGGTGTTTAACAATCACTAATATCATAGTCTATCATCATAAGGTTGAGATATTTGTTCGACAATGAAAAACAAACTCAAATAAACATGTACAGCCAAAACAGACTGACGGTCGACCATGGCAGTCAACCGCGACGTGCTCTAGAGACTACCCAGGTCTCTGTCCTGCACGCGGTCGACCGTGGCGGTTGACTGTGGATCTAAATTTCTGTTTCTTCAAATCGGTTGTATGCATCGTGATCATGTCGCATTTCCCCGATATAAACATGTCTAAAAGTTCATAAAATTTATATGCAAACATGCCACAGCAGATGTGAACATCTGGAAACAACTCAACAATTATAAACATAATTTTATGCATTAGATTTGTATTCAAAACCGTAAAACCTGCATGAAGGCTCAAAACAACGAATTAAATCTCTTTCTTTAGATTAACCAAATGCTTCAATCTAAAGCATGGACTTTTAACATATTAAACATAAGCATGATTGCCAGTCAACTTAGGAAAGATAATCATTCATTAAATCATATTTTAACACTTAGGTATCACAAACCTAGGGTTTTCTCCTCTTTAATCCACATGCAAACTCAATAAAAGGCAAATTAGGGTTTAAACATGATTAGCACATGATTAACAAGATAAAAACGAATTTAAAACCAATCCTAATGATCATGATCATATATCCATTATAAACAGCAAGAAAAACATGTAGATCTAACATGAGTTTAAGATCTAACAACAAAAATCTAATCTTTTTCACATTAGATTAAGATCCTAGCATGTAAACACAAAATAAACTTCTAAGCTAGTTATTTAACTATAGTGATGGGTTTAGATGTAAGTGATCTTACCTTAATCTTATGTGCAAGCCTCTAAAACAATCAGCAAGCAAACCACGAGCATGAACAACCCGTTCTCCCTCGCCACACGTCGATGATCTCGTCCTCTTGCCGGTGTTTTGCTTCACAAAGCTCTCCAAACTCATAAGAAAAAAGTTTAGGGTTTTTGAGGGGAGAAGATAGCTGCTAGGGTTCATAGATATGGTAAAAGAAAAGAATTTTTATGAAAAATACAGGTATTTATAGAGGCAAACCCGAAACAAAACTGTTTGACCCGAACCAGGAAACCTAGTCTGACTAGAAAAATAATCTTTGGTATTTTGGCTGTAACTTTCTCATACAACCTCAGAATAAGGTGATCTAAGATTTGTTGGAAATTTGTTGAAGAGACCTTCAACTTTGTTCTTTTACACTTTTCCAAATTCTAACTGAATCGGTGTGTAAAATATAAAAACTCTTAACTGGTCATTGTTCCCAGATTTTCACTCTTTTGCCCTTTGTGCATGTCTTGTGCATTTGCACTCATATTTGTAGGCATCAAAAATTGCCGATAGGTCCCCGAACATAGCTCGGTGTCAACGAGCGGCGATCGAACGTCACCACCCGGTTCACAAGAGCTCAAATGACGCCGGTGAGCGACTGAAGCAAACCGACGGATTACGTGAACCGACAGAATGTCAGAATCGCAAGGATACGGGTTGACCAAAAACCCCGCTATCACCGCAATCGGACCAACGCCCGCTGTGCCTCGATCACCCCACAGATAATCCAACCATCGGGGCCTACAGAGCTCACCGTCACGATTCCAACGCATCCGAAATCACTCAAATCCGAGTTCGGACGAAAAGTCAACGGCGAGTCAACGGCGGGACAACGGCACAGCCCCGGGCTGAACCGGGGACACACGAAGCTGTCTCGGCTGGCTCGAGACACCCCATGGGGGGTGTCCTCGGCTTGGCCAAGACACCCCTAGGGGGGTGTCTCTCCTCTTAGGGGTGTCCATATCAGCCCCCCCCCTCTCCTTTTGGCTATAAATAGCCCCCTAGGCCTCCTTTGTGAGGGGCTCTTGATTTTGGCGCTGATTTAGCTCTTGGAGAAGAATTTCCGGTCTTGGGATTATCCTCGAGATCTGAAATTCTAAAGTCTGAAGCGGCGAAGCCCTGCCGGAGTGAGGAGTCGGAATTCTTCATCAAGGTTCATTCACCCCCCCCTCTCTGATCCTTAGTGTTGCTCCTTTGCGGTGACACTAAGAAGAGCTATTATCTCGTTTTAGCCGAGATATACGCTTATAACCTCAAGATCTTGCGCGGATCGACGAGGTTCTGTTTCTATATCCTACGCGGATAGACGAAACTCTGCCGGATTTTATCGGCAAGGATCTTGAAGAGTCGGCGGTCCACGGACATCGACGTCCCCGTCACAGGCCAACAACCCACGCAAGCGAGACCGTACCAAACCGGGCTCTCGTGTTTATTTTCGTTTAAGTTGTAAATCCTTTTGTTTTCATTTAAACTCTGTTGTAACGCCTGAAGTTGTAACAGATCTCGAAAAAGAGAACAAGTAATGAAAACAGCAACTTTTACCGGAAACAATATTTTCACAAATATACATTGAAAATAAAAATATTCAAATTTACGGGGTTTTACATTCTTCCCCCTTAAAAGAATTTCATCCTCGAAATTCCGCAATCGTATCGTAGAGGTTAATAATACATTACCATAAATCTTTAGATAAAAAACATTAAAATATCTACACTTAACACTCTGAAATGTGAATATTCCCACTTAACCCCTAACTAAACGGAACTAGTATGTCGGGCAAAAAATCCAAACAAGGAACCCCTCATATATATACCATGTGTTCCGAATGATTAGGAGCTAAGTGTTAATACCCCCATTTTAGCGTTATAGAACAATCAATATGACCATATAGAACAATCAAAAATCATAAAGTTCAATAAGCAATAACCAAATCAATTTACCCACTCGAATAGTTGCGGGTAGTCGCGACGCATATCCTCCTCGCACTCCCAAGAAGCCTCCTCATCTCTTTTCTATCTCTATTGAACTTTAACTTAAGGTATTACTTCCTTTCTAAGCCTCTCGTTCTCTTTAGTAAGAATATAACCCGTAATCTCCATGGTAGTTAAATTTATCTGAAACTCAAATTCTGGTGCATCAATCACCCTCTGCTACTCCTCGTCACGCAATTACTTCAAAATTATCAAAACATGGAAAACATCGTGTCTACTCAACATTGATGCTAGAAGATCTAGCCCATACAAAACAGCTCCAAAAATGTTCAACTCTCATAAACGGGCCAATATACTTTGGGGTAAACTTTCCCCGTCTACCGAGTCACTAAATACATCGGCGATATTTTCAATAAGACATAGTCGCCAATCTAGAACTCTAATGATCATCGTCTCTAGTCTACGTAACTCTTCCGACGACTATCCGCTACAAAAATGAGTTCCCAAAACTCTGTTACCTTTTCTGTAGTCTGCCTTACAAGCTCCTGTCAATAAACTTTCTTGTATTTCTACAAATGAATATGCAATCTATAATACCTCCCGTATTATTCCTCATACGGTGCGATGCCAATAGTCTATGATAAATGATATTATAATCACACTCAATCAATGGAATATGATCCTCCCAGCTATCCTGCAAGTCTATAATATATGTTTGCTACATGTTTTCCGACACTTGGTTTACTCTCTCCGTTTGCCCATCCTTATGTGGGTGAAAAACACTAGAATATCACACTGGCTATCTATCAAATTCTGGAAACTCCTCTAGGAGTTCCTCTTCACATCTTTGTACATTTTTATTGTACCTGAATACACTGTATATCTAGTATGGAACGGCTCAACTGTCACAAAATATAAGTTATACCCTCCGGGTCTGCATCAAAACACCTCCTAGTCCTGTTAATGACGTGTCCACGTAAACGACAGATATTATATCACTGCCTAGAAAAGTCAAAATTGTTACTATAGTCTATCTAGTCTTAATAGTCTCAAAGGCTTCCTGGCACCCCGTGCCCAAAGAAAACTATACACCCTTCTTCATAAGGTGTGCAAGTTGTATCACAATCTTCAAAAAGTCCCGAATGAACTTTCTCTCATACCCTACCAAAACTATGAATCTCTGTAATGGTTCTTAGCAGCTCCCAAACAAGTACAACCTTAACAATGGATGGATCCACTATTATACCCCCTACTGATGACGTGGCCTAAAAATATGATCTCTTATAGCCAAAACTCGTATTTACTAAACTCAACATATCACCGATGCCTCTAATCTCAACTATCCTCTATTCTCGCAATGCCAATAGAGGATGCTGCTCGTGTTCTACCTCTGATCCTGAAAATATAAGGATGTTGTCAATAAAACGACTACGAACTGGTCTTAACATGGATGAAAAACCCGGTTCATCAAATTCATGAATACCGCGGGTGTATTGGTCAGCCCAAATGGCATGACAAGAACTCAAAAGACCCATATCGAGTCAGAAAATACGGTTTTGAAAATATCCATTTACTGCACTCGCAACTGGAAATAACGAGGACAAAGATCAATCTTCGAGAAATACCGCGCTCCCTGCAGCTAGTCGAACAAGTCATAAATTCAAGAAATGCTGCGTTCCCTGTAGCAGGTCGAGCAAGTCATAAATCCTCAATGGTGGATACCTGATCTGAATAGTGACTTTGCTCAACCCATGATAATCAATACACAATCGCATGCTATAGTCCTTCTTCTCTACGAAGAGGATCGATGCTCCCACAAAAAAGACTCCGTAGAATAAACCTCTGAGATAACATCTCATCTAGCTATGTCTGTAGCCCCCTCATCTCAACAGGTGCCACACGATAGGGTGCTCGAAATATCGGTACGGTGCCTGCTGCAACTCGATGCAGGGAAACAACCTCTCTTAGTGGAGAAAAATAGGTATGTCCTGAATGACATCTTAATACTCTGAGATTACTCCGGTCTCGCTCAAAACTGCACCCCGATCCCGTATCATCACCACCTCAACGTATGCCAAAAATGACTCCGCATTCTGGTTACCCTATGAGGTTGCTACTATCTATACAACCCCAACGAATGCTCATAAGCGTACTGTTTTAGCAAAACAGTCGATACTAATATTATAGGATGATAACTATTTCATACCAAGAATGATGTCGAAATTCGACATCCACAAGACAACCATGTCAAAGATGGACTTAAAATCATCTATATTGATGACACATCTCCTTTATATACTCTCTAATAGGGACACCTCCCCTAGAGGAGTAGAAACTAATAACAGAACATCTAAAGGATGAGTAACTAACTGAACCCTATACATGAAGGCATGAGATATGAAAGAATACGAAGTTCCTGAATCAAACAAGATTCGAGCTGGATAAGAAATTACTACGAAAACTCTGTTCACACTATGATCATGTGGCACGACTACATAAACTCTGCTGGTGGCCGGCGTCTGCTGTGCTACTGGCGGTGAAACACATGGGTCCATCTGACACTGATGAATACTTTGAATAGCGTAATTATGGCCTATTGGCTCCTAAATCCTCAAAAAAACCGTTAGTACATCTATCCTCCGATGCTGGCCGTAACCACGACCCTAAGACTATTAACCCTGACCTCTGTCATGCTGTCTCCTACTTGTGTACTACGATAATCCTTCGCTCTATGTCCGATCTTATTATAATTGTATCAAGTGTCCCGAATTATGTGCCGCTACGGTGCTATCTAATCATGTTGTGCTATCTTCTTATAATGTCTTTGTTGCTAATGGTAAAAATCCTTACCCCGTTGCTGGGGTCTTCTAGATCCCATAATAGACCTCTTGCCCTTGTCATTGCCATCATACTAGTCTTGATTTCGTAATGAACTATAGGCATATCTCATTGTTTTAAGCAAACTAGCTCTAACTGCTTATCGAAGAAGTAAACAAAATTTTCCCAAATAAGTGATATTCACTGTCCCGGCGAAAATCTGAAATCGTAGCTATCCTTTGCTAGTATTCTCCGGTGATATCCTCTGTGCTGAATATATTTAACCTCTGGTTTGGTACTGAGTCTACGTTAAGAAATTTTCACATATTCCTTTTTATTTATAAGATGCATATGAATCTAGTGTGCCCTGCACTATGGTGTTCTTAGTATCCTACATCTTTCTTATTCTCACAGAGCAAAGCCTCCTGCTCGATATCTCTATCAACAAATGGTTGTGGTGATAATGTAATCATTAGTATTACCTCTTCAATAGGCACAATTGGTACAACGGGTGGTGGAACTCTAGAAAATGTAATGTGGCTCGTTACTCGCTCCTTGAGTGTTGCTACTCTCTGCTTCTGCAAACGGTACCATAAAGTTAATCAAATTCTATAGAGCCTGCTGTAGCTCGGGCTCTGCTTTCTAAGCTCTCCGGGTATAAGTTTAATCTCGACTGCATCCCCGTTCCAACATTTATAATATCGAGAGGAGAGCTTATAATCAAAGTAAGTGAGATAAAAACATATATACGTATATATATAATGTATCACAATACGTATTCATAACATATAGTATTCATGCAAATACTTTAAATCAACATAAAATAATCATCATAAAAAATTCTGAAATTTTGAGATATACGCACATATCGTCCTCACTCATTCTAGGAAATTCTTAGCGGACACTATACATGAATCATAAGAAACTCTATTCTAGCTCCACGACTAGACACAGGATGATCCTAAGCATGCTGCAACTAGAGCTCTGATACCAACTGTGACGTCCCAAGGTTCACACAAGGCTGCAGTCCAAGGTGAAACCCGGATTGTCAAACCTGCCAAGCACCAAACGTCATGCTACAACATGTTTCACCATCACAATCACTATCTCTCTAGTAGAAATAACAAATAGGTGAATGTACAAACAGGCAAATAATAAAAGTAGTACAAAATCAGATATGCACATAAGAAGTATATCAACAAATAAGCCCAACTGAAATAGAATGAAGATATCTCTGAGTCAGAAACACATCTCAACACAATGAGTCAAATAAAATATCACTAAGGCACTCAACCTCTACAAAAATGAATACAACTCTAAAATCTGAACAATAAACATAACTATATAGTGGAGCTTCAATTGCTAAAACCGTACGACGGCGACTATGCTAGAACTCCGTCATCCTGCGGCTCTCTGAAACTCTGATCTGCCTGAAAGATACAATTTAAACAAAAAGAACAACAACAAGAGCGTCAGAGCGCTACAGCAAGATCACCTCCATCCGCCCCCAAGGGAAGGGCTGGTAGATGAAGTGGAGGCTCTATCTATTAAGCATAGTCTACCTATATTATTTTTCTCGTATCTAAGGGAGTTAATATTTAGACACCTACAAGACGAGACGTAGTACGTCGAGTGAAATAATCCAAACAAGGAAAACCCCATATATATACTATATGTCTCAAATTGTAGATCCCTAAATATAAATTCCAACACTATGAATGAAAACAGCACTCAAAAGAAATACTCCAAGCCTCAACTATATAGAACCAATGTTACAATCTCGAACTACTTCTCAAGTAGTTGGCACAAATATAAGAGAATATCGTTCAACTCAAAAAATCATCATAGGTCATATCATGTATGCCACAAACCAAAGAATGTACCCTACTCATGGGAAATCTAACATGGGAGTAACTATAACTGATAATACATATATGTATGCATCTCTTTATGCAATAGCGATACTCTTATAATATTCTTACTCAATCGCTCTGCGGCAATAGGTTTTATCTCCCTATCCTGGATACATGGAATGGCGATACTTTTGTAATTTCCTACTCAATCGTCCTGCAGAAATATGTTTTATTATCTTCCTATTCCATATACATGTAATAACGATACTATTATAATACTCTTCCTCAATCGTTCTACGACAAATAGGCTTTATCTCCCTATTTCCGGATACGTATAAAACAACACTATTTATATGTGTTTATCAATCTAACTCGTGTCGAAAGTGTGTCAATCTAACACAATCTAGCACACATGCACCAATCTCGGTGTATGTGTCCACATCAGAAGTTCACCATCATCCCAGGTGTTTAACAATCACTAATATCATAGTCTATCATCATAAGGTCAAGAAATTTGTTCGACAACCAAAAACAAACTCAAATAAACATGCACAGCCAAAACAGACTGGCGGTCAAACGTGGCGGTCGACCATGATGGGCTCCAGAGACTACCCAGGTCTCTGTCCTGCACGCGGTCAACCGTGGCAGTCGACTGTGTATTCAAATTTTAGTTTCTTCAAACTGGTTGTATGCATCGTGATCATGTCATGTTTCCCCGATATAAAAATGTCTAAAACTTCATAAAATTTGTATGCAAATATGCCACAGCAGATGTGAACATCTGGAAACAACTCAACAATTATAAACATAATTTTATTCATTAGATTTGTATTCAAAACCCTAAAACATGCATGAAGGCACAAAACAACGAATCAAAGCTCTTTTTTTAGATTAACCAAATTCTTCAATCTAAAGCATAGACTTTTAACATATTAAACATAAGCATAATTGCCAATCAACTTTGAAAAGATAATCATTCATTAAATCATATTTTAACACTTAGGTATCACAAACCTAGGGTTTTCTCATCTTTAATCCACATGCAAACTCAATAAAAAAGCAAATTAGGGTTTAAACATGATTAGCACATGATTAACAAGATAAAAACGAATTTAAAAACAATCCTAATGATCATGATCATATATCCATTATAAACAGCAAGAAAAACATGTAGATCTAACATAAGTTTAAGATCTAACAACAAAAATCTAATCTTTTTCATATTAGATTAAGATCTAAGCATGTAAACATAAAATAAACTTCTAAGCTAGTTATTTAACTATGGGGATGGGTTTGGATGTAAGTGATATTACCTTAATCTTATGTGCAAGCCTCTAAAACAATCAGCAAGCAAACCACGAGCATGAACAACTCGTTCTCCCTCGCCCCACGTCGATGATCTCGCCCTCGTGCCGGTGTTTTGCTTCACAAAACTCTCCAAACTCATAAGAAAAAGGTTTAGGGTTTTTGAGGGGAGAGGGTGACTGCTAGGGTTCATAGATATGATAAAAAAAGAATTTTTATGAAAAATACAGGTATTTATAGAGGCAAACCTGAAACAAAACTGTTTGACCCGAACCAAGAAACCTAGTCTGACTAGGAAAACAATCTTCGGTTGTTTGGTTGTAACTTTCTCATACGACCTCGGAATGAGGTGATCTAAGATTTGTTGAAAATCTGTTGAAGAGACCTACAACTTTGGTCTTTTACACTTTCCCAAATTCTGACTGAATCAGTGTGTAAAATATAAAAACTCTCAACTGGTCATTGATCCCAGATTTTCACTCTTTTGGCCTTTGTGCATGTCTTGTGTATTTACACTCATATTTTCACAAATATACATTGAATTGATCTCGAATCAATTCTTATCATACTAAAATATCAAAATATGTTATTTTTCTCTATATAACATATTTACCATAATTTATCATAAAAATATTCAAATTTACGGGGTTTTACAGATGTCCCTAACTTTTATAGGATTGGTTATCTGATCTAAAGACAAATTTCTTGTTTATTAATATGATGTTGGAAAGGAAGAATTTTACATACTATCTTCTGCAAAGAAAACTCAAAGTGAGATTTCCACTCTGAGAATCGATAAGATCTAGATGACCCTAACTTTTATAGAATTGATTACCCAATCTAATGAAAAATTTCTCATTTATTAAGATGATGCTGGAGAGGAAGAATTTTATATTCTATCTCCTAGTACAAAAGAAACTAAAAGTGAGATTTCCACTTCGAGAATCTAGAAAGGTGAAACTAAGAGTGGGATCTCCACTCTGAGAAATAAAGAGATCTAGATAACTCTAACTTTTATAGGATTGGTTACTTGATCTGAAGATAAATATCTCATTTATCGAGATGAATTTCTAACTTTGGTCTAAACCGTGGGAAGGTTTAACCAAGTGGGGGCTTGAGACGATCCTAACTTTTATAGGTTTGAACGTTCAATTTGGGTGGATGCATTTCGTTCATTGAAAGGGAATTCTAATTTTGAAAGTGGACCTCTCATTCATTGAAGGAATCAAGAGGGGATTTCGGATTTGGTCATATCTATAGGAATGTTTGAACAATAGGAGTGAAGATACAAATAACAGTGGTAGTGTCGATTTGTACAAATTACTCAGTGGCGCCTTCGGTGTCAAGTGACGGGGACTTAACATGAAGAAGTTCGACTATCACCACAGATCATCAGATTAAGATTTCAAGTCTATGTTTTAATCTATTCTTTTATATTTACGTCAACAACTCATTTCGGTTGCTAATCTTTGCTTCTATTTTTACAGTGTTCTTTCCGAATGTGCCGCTTTCTCAAGAGCATCATTTTGGATATATTGGTCGTCCTGACAAGGGTGAAGTTTTTGGTATTCGCAGAAGAATTCCATTGTGCATGTTCCTTGATTCAGAGCGGACACGCTTGATTGAGTTTGCCCGATATTCTACCCTTAGGTCTCTTATTACCAATCTAAATATGGAAACACCTATAGGCCGTGACCAGTTCTCAAAACCAGCGTTCTTGTTTGGAGATCACATAGTGGCAGATGACAAAGTTTTACATGTAGAAGATTCTCGGCTGCTACATGAAATCAACAACCGTTTCTTCTTTCTCCCAAGTATGAAGAGAATGTATCCACTCTCTTATTTTTTAAGTGTCAGCTACCGGAGGGGTTTGGCTTTTGACCTTGTCAAGGAGAAAGAAAATGTATTGATTGGGTCTAGTCGATGAGCTTGCATACATATTGAGGGACAGCTCAAAGGCCTGAGACCTGGTAGGTTTGAAAAGAAAGCTCTCTCCCAAGAGGAACCACTTCCAGCGAACGTCTTCATACACTAGTTCATTGCTGCTCGGGGTGAATTTCCTGTATAGATGTTCAGATCTCATGGTTGGGTGTATTTTGAAGAGGGTGGCTGGTGGTCTTGTATTGTAGACTTTGTTCTCGATGACCATAAGGAACCACTCGCTCAATCGGGTCTCACAGTCCTAGTGTTGTCTACTCGACGTGGAATTGTTCAAAGCTATCTTAATTTCTTCGCCATGCTGGAAATGTATAATCCGGATAGCTGCACATTCTTTACACTTATGGGGGAGTTAGGCTTCGCCCTCTATGAGATGCAGCAGTATCAGGGTTTTCATTCGGTCAGATGCCCTTCGAAGAATTCATCCCCACTACTAAAGAGCTCTCTATTTTGAGGGTGGCACATCCAAAAGTTTATACAACTTTCTGGGAGCTGATGTGCCACTTCCAAATCTGTGCTCAAGTTGTTGGGATGTGCGGAGGGGGTATCATGCGTACTACATGAGCAAACCATCTTTTTCAAAACTTAAGCCAGAAAGATAAGGTCATGACCTGACTTGCTACTATCTCTCCCTAGAGCATTAAGGCCCGTATTAAGGCTTCAAATGCTACCTACAAGAACAAGCAGGTGGAGGATAGGTTTGAAGCTGGTATCAAATTCAAGAGTTTTTATTACCAAGCCGTCATTCCTATCTCTAATGCTGCCCTCCTCGCTGGCTTCTTCAGGATATGGCTGAAATGGTGTGTGGTGCCATTGAAGCCAATCGAGTTAATATTGGCTGAGGTGGTATACCTAGCTATTTTGTTGGCCCATGGGTGATCATTGAGTCTCCTCACTGACATGGTGAGCTGTGTACATAGTGGCTATAGGGCGTTGACTTTTGAATTTGTCGATGTCCAAGAAATAACTGTTGCTAGGAGGAAAGCCTGGAAGACTCCCCAACCTCATGTACCGGTGCCATATACATACTTGGTGGCTTGGTTTGTGTCGTATTATCCTCCATTGATGACGGGGGTTGCTAAGGATAGTGTGATTCATGTTCCCTTTTTATAGAGATTGGAGTTGGCCACATGGACTAATATCTATATAGTCAGGGCTTGACAGCTTGTCTCAGGGAGACAATTATAGAATTTTCTGCTACTCTCCTAATTTTGATGGGGCTGAAGAGGAGGGTACAAGCATTACGAATGTACTTTTTAATGGCTCCTCATCTTTAGAAGAATGCATCTTCATATGGCTTCTCATGATCAGATTAGGTTATTCGGTCTTCCGCTTGAGGGAGAAGTGTATCATTGAACCATATATGCATTCTCGATTCGCCAAGCAGTTTGGATATGATCAACTTTATGTTGGCAATCCTAACCCGGAGCTGGCTCAAATCAGGAACTTATACGAAGGGGCTCGCGTGTGGTATTTTTTCTCTGCCGGAGGGACTCATGCACACTTCACTTTTGCCTAACTCGTCACCTAGCTACTCCGCTGTTGAGGATTTTCGTAACTGGTCTAATGACGCTTCTCGAATACCAAAATAAGATATGTACACCTTGTGCAAAAACAAAATCCGAGAACTATATAAATCAAGGAGTAGTTCAACTAAAACTCGTTTACCGGGGATGAAGGATTATCTATCCTGCGAACAGGAGGCGGTCAGAGCTTGAGAAATCCTAAAAGAGCTACCAGCTACTGAGCCTTCTGAAGAAAAGTCAACTGAAGAAATTCTCGAGGAAGCACCTAGTCTTGAACCTCGCTCATTAAGGTCACCAGGGAAGAAGGACCTTACTGCTACGGAGGAGGGCGAATATGATAGGAGAATTCACAAAAGAAAGCCCGTTGTAGCCAAAAACTCTAAGAGGTCTAAGTTGATGGTGTTCGTGGGAAAAATTGTTTTCATTGATGTCATTGTTTTCTTGAGCAATAGTTTATCGGTTACAAAAGATCCAGTCTTTTTATAAGATCCGGTTACAACAAAATCAACGAAAAATTTTACAAGATTACAACTTTTCTGGAACAAATTGCAAGATCCTGTTTTGCGGTCTCTTGCTTGTGTGGGTTCTTTGCCTACGTCGGGGTTAATCCGTGGACCACCACGCGATCTTAATCCGGTCGGATCTACACGGTATGACGGGTGTTATTTTATAAAGGAAATAACAGCCGAGGAGATTATTTCACCAAGGAAATAATAGTCCTAAGTAATCGAAATCGACCAAGCGAAATCGATACTCTTCTCGGGATCGAAAACCAAGTTTTGATCCGGAGGATGACCGTGTAGATCTCAGATCTGATCTCTCTTGAACTCCTACCTTATTTGGCGTGGATGATCGCCAAGAACCAGATCTGAAAAGTCCAAAACTCCAAGATTCCAAAGCTCCAACCTTTTTTAGTCATGAGCCTTTAATCCAGCAGAGTTTCGCTCCCTCTCTTTAGCCTTCAACCTCTCAAAAGTCCAACCCTTTAAACAATGAGCCCTCAAGTCTATTTATAGGCATCTCAATCCAGATCTGGGCCCAGATCTGGGTGGCTTGGCCAGGCCGAGACACTTATGAGTATCTCGGATATTTTGATCATAACTTTCTCATATGATCTCCAAATGACCTGATCTAAGATGCATTGGAAATATGATAAATAGATCTACAACTTTTATGTTTTGAATTTCTTTAGATTCAAATTGGATCATAGTCAAAACAGCTCTACAAGGTCTAAGACACCTTTGGGTGTCTCGACCATGGCCGAGACACCCTTGGGTGTGTCTCGGGTATTTTGATCATAACTTCCTCATATGATCTCCAAATGACCTGATCCAAGATGAATTGGAAATATAACAAAGAGATCTACAACTTTCTTGTTTTGAATTTCTTCAGATACGAAACGAATCATAGTCAAAACAGCTCCACAATGTCCGAGACACCTTTGGGTGTCTCGGCCATGGCCGAGACACCCTTAGGTGTGTCTCGGGTATTTCCATCATAACCTCCTCATATGATCTCCAAATGACCTGATCTAAGATGTATTGGAAAGATGGAAAAGAGATCTACAACTTTCATATTTTTAGTTTCTTCAGATATGAATCGCAATATAGTCAAAACAGCTCCACAAGGTCCGAGACACCTCGGGGTGTCTCAACTCAGGCTGAGACGTTCCGTTTTGCATATTTGTCCGTTTCCGCCGTAACTTTTTCATCCAAACTTGGACTTGAGCGATTCAAAGTGCGTTGGAAAGCTAACGAGGAGTTCTATAAGATCCAATAATTAGATCATTTGTGGAATAAATGAGACACGAAGGATATTTCACTGTTTGTGAACGACATGAGGTTCCCGATCAGTTCGTATCCTTGTTATTCTAAAATTTCGTTACTCCATGTAGTTCATCGATCCACTTTAGGCGTTCGTCAATGTCAATCAAGTTTCTGTAACTTGGATAGTGGCATTCATCATCTTCTCTTAGCTTCGAGCTGTTCGTGGAGACCTATAGGTAATTTTCGATGCCTACAGATACCCCCTCCAAAGCGTTCCAACCTCGTTTCTTTTATAGAAGGGGCTGGAATACTTTGGATGTGATTGGTCTAACCTTCGGTCATCGTAAAAGACCTGTAGTTAGCTTCAATTCTTGAATCCTCCGATTTTTAATCTATTCGATGCTTTGACGAATAGCTGAAGTTCTTGCGGCGCTGCGTTTATCGTCTGGCCGTTATCAGAGTCTCGAATCTAAAACTGACGAATTGAGTTTGGCTCGTGTCGTTGAGTTGACTTAGAATTGAATATCCCTGTCACGTCGTGCTGAATTAGGGTTCCAGACTGCCGTACATTGACTTTTGTTGCAACGCGTTGACCGATGTTGACCTAGGATTACGCATTGACCGGCGTTGACCCCATGGTTTTGAATCGTCCGACGTTGACTTTTGATCGTAACGCATTGACTGGCGTTGACCTAGGGTTACGCGTTGATCGGCGTTGACCCTAGGGTTTTGAACGTCGTACGTTAACTTTTTGATCGCAACGCATTGACCGGCGTTGACCTAGAGTTACGCGTTGACCGACGTTGACCCTAGAGTTTCGGATCGCCATTAACATAGTTTATACTCGTGCATTTGCTGGAGTATACACAGTTTAAGCTCTTAAGGTATTGGAGTGTAGCGGTCTTAAATTTTGGGGCTACAGGACCAACTATTACAGTTGTTTCGTCTGCATATATGGATCTTATCCCGAAGTTGTTGGATGCCCAAGTCACGAGACCAACTCATAAAGTTGATGCATCAATGACTCGTATTTATAGAATTTTTTGGCAAATTCTCAGCCATCAACGGGTTTGATGAGCCTTTACCGACTACCGTTTGAGTCGGGCTAGCATGCGGATTGTCTAAATCCATTCCGCATGTAACGTTGTGCTAAGAGAGTGAATTATCTGAGACTTTGTGCTATAATGTCGAATACATAGGCTTTACCATTTATTACGGGAATAGGCTACCCGGCAACGCGTGTTAGGCGTTGACTTATTCCTACTTAGGTTTCAGGATAGGATACCCCAGAATCGAACTCTGGTGTCTTTTTCTACGGAGAAAGACTAAACCGGCGACGCGTGTTAGGCGTCGGCATATCCTTTTTTAGGATTCAGGATGAAATTTCCCATGCGTGTAAGGCATGGATTTTGGTGTTATTAATAACAACCTGCCACAATGTTGAATATGTGAGCGGGTGTTCTTTTTAACGGTTAAGAACTAACTGGCAGCGCGGGTTAGGCGCAGACTTATCCCTGCTTAGGTTTCAGGATAGGATACCCCAGAATCGAACTCTGGTGTCTTTTTCTACGGAGAAAGACTAAACCGGCGACGCGTGTTAGGCGTCGGCATATCCTTTCTTAGGATTTAGGATAAAATTCCTCATACGTGTAAGGCATGGATTTTGGTGTTATTAATAACAACCTGCCACAAT
>BQKN01000818.1:382127-414531 GCA_022839385.1 Asparagus kiusianus
GTTATTAATAACAACCTGCCACAATGTTGAATATGTGGGCGGGTGTTTTTTTTAACGGTTAAGAACTAACCGGCAGCGCGGGTTAGGCGCAGACTTATCCCTGCTTAGGTTTCAGGATAGGATACCCCAGAATCAAACTCTGGTGTCTTTTTCTACGGAGAAAGACTAAACCGGCGACGCGTGTTAGGCGTCAGCATATCCTTTCATAGAATTCAGGATGAAATTCCTCATGCGTGTAAGGTATGGATTTTTGTGTTATTAATAACAACCTACCATAATGTTGAATATGTGGGCGAGTGTTCTTTTTAACGGTTAGGAACTAACCGGCAGCGCGGGTTAGGTGCAGACTTATCCCTGCTTAGGTTTTAGGATAGGATACCCCAGAATCGAACTCTGCTGTCTTTTTCTACGGAGAAAGACTAAACCGACGACGCGTGTTAGGCGCAGACTTATCCCTGCTTAGGATTCGGGATAAACTTCCTAGGATGAATCCTAGATTGATAAATTCTTGAAAAAGGTTGGGAAAGGAAGAATTTTATATTCTATTTCCCGGTCTTTTTTTAGGGTGAAGGCGAACCCGATGCGGGAGAGGAAGAATTTTATATTCCATCTCCCAAAGCTGAAGAGGAAGAATTTTATATTCTATCTTAAGATACAAAGGAGACTCGGGGTGGGATCTCCACCCCCAGAATCCAGAAAGGTAAAACTAGAAGTGGGATCTCCACTCCAAGAATCGGACAGATTCGGATAATCCTAACTGTTGGAAGGTTTGATTACCGAATTAAAGGTAAATTCCTCGTTTATCAAGAATGAATTGTGGTTTTGGCCCTAACTGTAGGAAGGTTTGACCAAGTAGGAGTTTGAGGTGACCCTAACTATAGGAAGGTTTGATCACTTGATTTGAAAGTAGACCTCTCGTTCATTGGAGGAATCGAGAGGGGATTTTGGTTTTGGCCCTAACTGTCGGAAGGTTTGACCGAATGGGAGGTTTGAGACGATCCTAACTATAGGAAGGTTTGATCACTCAATTTGTGGGCCTCTCGTTCATTGAAGGAATCGAGAGGGGATTTTGGTTGTGGCCCTACCTGTAGGAAGGTTTGACCAAGTAGATAGTGATAGTGAGAATACAAATCATAGTAGGAGTGTTGACTTGTACAAATCACTCAGAAGGAATTCTTGGTGTTAAGTTATAAGGACTTAACACGAAGGGGTTTGACAATTCGTTAAGGATTGATATCAAAATTCCAAGTATTATATCTGGAGTCTAACAATGGGAGTGTTGAGTGCACAGATACATCAAAAGTTTGAGTAGATTTAACCGAAAGGAATTTTAGTGGACCCACTATCAATTAATTTGATCAGTGAGGGTTTTTATGGTGGAAGACTGTGAGTTATCAAACACCAATGGAAATCTTGTGAGGGAAGATTGATCCAACGAAGTAATCGAACCTCGTCTCAGCAAAAGAGTGTTCGGAAATCACAGTGGGGGTTTAGTGTTTATCACTTTGTTTGCAATGATCGGGTTATCCCTAAGAAAATTACATATAGTATTCTTCCGGGAACTTCCCGTTACATGAATCATCCACCCCCAGCTTCTTCGCGAAACTGGGTTTATCATTGCATCTGGTTGTATGATCGGGTTATCCTTAAGAATATTATGTATAAAATTCTCTAGGAACTTCCCATCAACGGTAGGAAACAGTTTAGACTCATATACCTATTGGAGTATCAGGGAGCAGTTTAACCTCTTATACTGGTCGGAGGATTGAGAAGCAGTTTATACTCATATACTCTTCGGAGTGTTGATTCGACTTAATTGAGCGATATAACGCCGGCTTCAACCAAGGTTTGGATGCTATTCTTGAGAGTAAAGCAATCCTTAGTAGGATGAAGGATCCTCCTGTGATACGCACAGTACTTTGGATCCGCAGTATTGTCAGCTTCCTCCTGATTGATGATAGGTGGTAGCTTGATCTTGTTGCTTTCAAGGTGGGATTCGAAGATGGCTGGAACGTCTTCGTCCTTGAAGGAATACTCTTTTTGGAGTTTCGGATCCGAGGTCTTTTGATGCCTTAGGGGTTGTTGTTGCGATATTTGATTATCACCAACAGCAGCTGCAGGTACCTTGCCCTTACCACGGGAGGCGAAGTTCGAGTTCGGAGGATTAGTCGTCGATTGGCTCCTCTCGGCCTTCTTCCTTCGGAGGAAGCGTTCGGCTTGTTCACCGCGCACCTTCAAGTCTTTCCAAGTGTTGGACGGTGCTGTCCCCATTGCTTCCAACACGTCCAATGCGAGGTTGTTGTGGTAAGTCTGGAGAATGAACTCCTCAGTGATCGGGTCCCGACAGTTCATCGCCTTGTTCCGGAGCCTTTTGACGAAGGTATCAACCAATTCCCCGTCTTTCTGTTTCTCGTCAAGCAACGACCCGATGGATATCTCGGTGTCGTCGTCGAAGAAGTTGGTGAGGAATTTAGTCTCCATGTCGTCCCAGCTATTCACACTTCCTGTCTTAAGGCGGCGATACCAATCGAAGGTGGCTCCACGAAGAGTGCCAATGAAGGACCGTACCATCAGAGGCTCATTACCAGAGATAACCCCTAGGTGTGATTTGAAGTAAATCAAATGCTGAGTGGGTGAACCCTTCCCATCAAACGGCGTGGAGTTAATTAGATTGAACTTCACCGGATACAGGATTGATTCCCATTCTCTTGGGTATGGACAAGGAATGCCCGTCTTCTTCATCTCTTGAGCGGAAATCAAGGTATTGATTTTGCTTTCGAGGTTTTTAATCTTCAAACTTTCACCTGTATTTTCGTTAGCACGATTCTGAGGTGGAAGTGTGGCGTTCTGACTAGCATTCTCGATACCACCCCCTGCATTGACGGGAGGATTATTAGCATTATGAGCTTCATCTGCACCTGTGTCCTCATCTTCCTGATTAACCTGGTTACGACAACTTGGTTCGCCTTGCTGGTTTGTCAGTGCTTGGATTTGTTGGTCATGCATTTCTCTCATATTCTGCATGGCCATCTGCATTTCGAACCTGAAACTCTCCTGTTGTTTAGCCATGGCTTCTTCGAGCATCTTGGCCACTTGTTCCGCACTTATCATAAGTGACTCGCGGGGTTGTCCCTCGCTGGATACTGTATTATCTGATGCGACCGCAAAGCAGGCATCCGATTCTTCATCTTCTGAAGGTAATCTTGTTCGAACCCTACCATAAGTTGCTCGTATGATGGCTCCGAACTGCAGACGAGTTACACGCCGGGGTACTTCCGGAATCGACTCAGGATTATCCTGTGTCGATGTCCCTTTGCTGGTCATATTAGTGGTGGCCCTCAAAAATTCTCCATCTTCAACCACCGTTCTTCTTTATCGGAAACGCCTAGGCCTTGGTTTTGGCGTTTCGGTACTGAGCCTTTCGAAAACCGAAATTCTTTCGGGAACTGTCTTGGTGCAGTTGCACTCAGACAATACTACCCGAATGAGTTTGGAACAGGGGCATTGAGTTTTTAGTTCTCGAGGACTCCTTTTCCTGGTTTTACTCGTACCCCCAACACGATAGTACAACTCGTCGGCTTGAAGGTCGGAGTAACCCATCGTGTGTTGGCACGACTTCTCAGGTATAACGTTATCATTATCAGACGACAATGTTTTCTTCTGAGGGCGAACTGCCTTCTTTGGGCTTTCAAAAGTCACGCGCCTCGAAACATGCCTTTGTGGGCGTGAGTTCTCAACGGGCTCCTAAACTTCAATGCGCAAATTGGTGCGCTTAGCTGCCATTAACTCCTTGTCATGCTGAGGGTGGCGGCGACTCCCAGCATATTGAGTCGTTCGGGGCTTCTTTATCGGGCCCAAACGTTCTTAAACTGGAGCTTTGCATCGCTCATCGGGAAGTGGACCGAGGCGCTCCAAAACTGACCTCCTTCTTCGGGATGATCCTGCGGGATCTCCCGGAGTAGCTATTGGAATTATCGACGATTTAGGTCGGTTCGCCGGAGGTTGAACTTTTGCTAAAGGCTGCAATGGTTGCTCTTTAGCCTGAATCGCCGCTTCAGACTTCGGCCTCCATACTTGGCGGGTTGGTGGCGGCTTCTTGGCCACTTTCTTCTGTAGTCTTCTGCGGGCTTCTTGGACTTGAGCCCGTGCCTGCGCTAACAGCGCGCGGCGCTTGCGAATGCGCTCCTTAAGTGTCGAACGATTCCGTTTGAAACGGATCCATTCATTCGTTGGTGGCTTGGAGGAGCTGCCATTCATTGGTTGTTGAGGCTGTTTTCCTCTCCTGTTCTTTAGATCCACATTATAACGGATTCCGTCTGTGGACTCCATTATCTTTGCGAATTGCCGTGCCAGGCGTTGATGTCGCCTCTGGCGGGCTCTCTTTGAGAGAGTCACTACGCCCTCAGCAGCGGAGGAATTGGCGAGAACAGATTTGACCTGGTTGGAGGTTGGTGGAGCTTCACCCGATGCAACTTTGGCATCAATTGGGGTGAGATCTTCGTTGGCATTCTGCACTTCTTCATACCAACGGACTTTTCTCCTAGAAGAGAACTTCAAAGACTTCTTGGACTTGCAGGGGGAGGTGGATCCGGACGAGGATGATAGGTACTCCTCGAACTTTTGTTGGTTGAATTCATACTCGACCTCCTCCTCGACCGGGATTAAGATCCGTGGCTGCGACGTAACGATCTCAGCAGCGAGATCGGTGGCTCCCACTGTGATCGCCAAATTGTTCGCGGGAAAATTTATTTTTATTGATGTCATTGTTTTCTTGAGCAACAGTTTATCGGTTACAAAAGATCCGGTCTTTTTATAAGATCCAGTTACAACAAAATCAAAGAAAAATTTTATAAGATTACAACTTTTCTGGAACAAATCGCAAGATCCTGTTTTGCGGTCTCTTGCTTGTGTGGGTTCTTTGCCTGCGCCGGGGTTAATCCGTGGACCACCGCGCAATATTAATCCGGTCGGATCTACACGGTATGACGGGTGTTATTTCACGAAGGAAATAACAGCCGAGGGGATTATTTCACCAAGGAAATAATAGCCCTAAGTAATCGAAATCGACCAAGCAAAATCGATACTCTTCTCGGAATCAAAAACCAAGTTTTGATCCAGAGGATGACCGTGTAGATCTCAGATCTGATCTCTCTCGAAATCCTACCTTATTTAACTTGGATGATCGCCAAGAACCAGATCTGAAAAGTCCAAAACTCTAAGATTCCAAAGCTCTAACCTTTTTTAGTCTTGAGCCTTTAATCCAGCAGAGTTTCGCCTCAAAAGTCCCTCTCTTTAGCCTTCAACCTCTCAAAAGTCCAACCCTTTAAACAATGATCCCTCAAGTCTATTTATAGGCATCTCAATCTAGATCTAGGCTCAGATCTGGACCCAGATCTGGGTGGCTCGGCCAGGCCGAGACACTTGTGAGTGTCTCGGGTATTTTGATCATAAATTTCTCATATGATCTCCAAATGATCTGATCCAAGATGCATTGGAAATCTGATAAATAGATCTACAACTTTTATGTTTTAAGTTTCTTCAGATTCAAATCGGATTATGGTCAAAATAGCTCCACAAGGTCCGAGACACCTTTGGGTGTCTCGGCCATGGCCGAGACACCCTTTGGTGTGTCTCGGGTATTTTGATCATAACTTCTTTATATGATCTCCAAATGACCTGATCCAAGATGCATTGGAAATATGATAAAGAGATCTATAACTTCCATGTTTTGAGTTTCTTCTGATACGAAATAGATCATGGTAAAAATAGCTCCACAAGGTCCGAGACACCTTTGGGTGTCTCAGCCATGGCCGAGACACCCTTGGGTGTGTCTCGGGTATTTCCATCATAACTTCCTCATATGATCTCCAAATAACCTGATCCAAGATGTATTGGAAAACTGACAAAGAGATATACAACTTTTATGTTTTGAGTTTCTTCAGATATGAATCGGAATATAATCAAAATAGCTCCACAAGGTCCGAGACACCTCGGGGTGTCTCAACTCAGGCTGAGACGTTCTGTTTTGCATATTTGTCCGTTTCCGCCGTAACTTTTTCATCCGAACTTGGATTTGAGCGATTCAAAGTGTGTTGGAAAGACGACGAGGAGTTCTATAAGATCCAATAATTAGATCATCTGTGGAATAAATGAGACACGAAGGGTATTTCACCGTTTGTGAACGACATGAGGTTCCCGATCAGTTCGTATCCTTGTTATTCTGAAATTTCATTACTCCACGTAGTTCATCGATCCACTTTAGGCATTCGTCGACGTCAATCAAGTTTCTATAACTTGGATAGTGACATTCATCATCTTCTCTTAGCTTGGAGCTGTTCGTGGAGACCTATAGGCAATTTTCGATGCCTACAGATGGGGGACACAATGAAGTCCACACCTATTGTGCTCTTAGCTGATAGAAAGTATGAAGCACTTTGATCAACTCCTTCCATTCCTGAGGATGTGGAACTGAAAAAATCTGCTTCTGAGGCTATTTGTAGGTCTGCTCTGACTGAATTTATAGGCTTGGAGTACCCCGTTGGTCCTCCTCCATGTTCAAAAACTTTAAGGACGCGTATCGAACAATCGGAGAGCTCGATGAAGCTTATAGTTAATGTATTTAGCCTTAGGGATGTTTCCTTTAAAGACTTTGAACCCCTCTTGACTAGTTGTTTGGACAGAATCGAGGATGAAGGTGATATGACATAGACCGCACATTGCAGGGAGAGTGACATCCTCTTTGAAGTAGAGTTGGTAGCTTTTAGGGAGCTACACCGTGCCAATCTGGAATCTGAAGTGGAGCAGACTCTCTCTTTAACTACAATCTCGAAGTTACATCATCAGGAAACCCTTTGCAAGAGTTTATCTGATAAAGGGCACTCATAGAGAGCTTACAGGAGCAGCATACTCTGATAAACATTGATATAAGTAGTCTGGCTACTGATATCCATGATGCTCAGGAGACGATGGTTCCGTTAAGGACTAAGTTAGCTCGGCAGAGGGCCCAATTGTCTCAAGAAGTAGCCGTCATAAAAGGACTTGTGCTTCAAAGTAACAAAATTTTTAAGAACTTCTACGAAGCAATGAAAGCTTCCGATAAAATCTGAAAAGAGATTGCTACAGTAGCACCTGTTAAAGCAAAACTCAGGGGGGAGATTGAAGGATGAGTCCGAGCCGCTCATGAAAAGAAACTTTCTACATTCAAGTCCAAGCTCATGTCTCTTAAGCTGATGAGTCATGGTGCTTAAATTTTACATTGCTTTTAGCTAGGGAATAAATTTTTATTATTTTTGTTTCAAATATTGTTACTTTGTATCAAGTTAACAACATTGAATGAAAATGATATCATTTTATCTTTCATCGTCTCTCTTGTTGAATTCTAATGTAGAATAATAAAAATATTACAAATGCCATAGTTATAATGTTAACTTAGCATGAACTCAAAATTCCCTTTATTACTACTTAGAATAATTCTAGAAAATTTCAATCGTCAGAGGTGTAGTGTTAACATGACGACATACTAGATGATTATTCCGGAAAAAAATTCTAAAATAGGCAACCCCCAGCCGAGCTTAGCTGAAGATGGAGGAGGAGAGGCTTCGTGGCCTACGAAAAATATTTCTTGATAAACTTTCTATTAATTGGTGTCATAAGCCTGTCACCTTTTTGATCGATGGAGGAGGAGCAGTCGATGTTTCTCATCCTCTATTATTCTGGTCGTGATGGAGACTCCCAGGAAAGGGATCTAGATTCCAATGGTAGCACAACTTTACAGCTATATACCAAAGAGAACGGAGTGGCTCTTGTAGGGGTCCTCACCGTCATGTGGTAGGCCCACAGACATTCACCGAGTCTTTCATCCTAATCGCGTCCACTCTTGGAAACGAATTTTTTGAGAAGCTTCACAATGGTCTTTTTAAAAGCTTCTGCGAGGCCATTTGTTGGCCGATAATATACCGTAGATGTCACACTTTAGATTCTAAACTTGTCACAAAATCTCTGAAATCCATAGTTGATAAATTATGTTCCGTTGTCGTGAACTATTCGTCTCGGGACTCCAAAATGGTATATGATGTGATGTTTGATGAATTTAATCATATTCGAAGCCTTGACTTCTTTCAACGGGATTGCCTCCACCCATTTGGAGAAGTAATCGATTACGGCCAAAATAAATCGATGTCCCTTGGAAGTCGAAGGAGAGATTGGTCCTACAATATCCATTCCCCACATCTCGAATGACCAAGACATAGATGTGGGATGTAAGTTCCTTGGGGCTCGATGAATGAAGTCGCCGTGGATTTGACATGCGTGACAATACCTAGCATAGTCAATTGCGTCTACAAACATCTACGGCCAATAATAACCAATTCGTCGAAGGTGGTCTCCCAACTTAGTCCCGGGTTGATGAGCTCTGCATATCCCATCGTGAGCTTCCATGAGAGCCTCTTTCTCTTCCTTCCTAGAAAGCCAACGAAGTAAAACTCCATCGTGTGTTTTACGATACAAAGTTTGAGAAACTACGTCGTAATAAAATCGGAGGATCTTCCGTTTAATAGCGACCGCTTCTTTTGGATTATCGGGCAAAATTCCTTTTAAGACATAATCGATATACGGGAATTGCCAATCCATGGGTTCAAGTTCCATTGAGATTGTGTAGACTTCTCCTGTCATTATCTTGTCTGAACGTTCTTCTAAAGAAAGCTTGGAACAATACAATTTGCGTCCAGTGATAGGAATTGTTATTTCAGTCTCTGGGGGCAATTCTAATGAGGTTGCCAGTGAGGCTAAAGCGTCTGCATAAGCATTCTGAGCTCGTGGAATATAACCAATGAAGAAACCTTTGAACTTTCGAGCTTGCTTTAGTACTGCGAAGTAGTACGGGAACAGATCTTCATTGCGCACTTCGTATTCTCCTCAGACTTGATTTATGATAAGCTGAGAGTCACCGTAAGCCTCGAGATGTCGAATGTTACACTCTTCAGTAAACTGCATCCCTAATAATAGAGTGTTATACTCAGCTACGTTGTTAGTACATGGTTCGATCAAGGAGAATCCTTTGGGGATCACATGACCATTTGGGGAAATGAGTACCATCCCCACTCCGGCAGTGATTTCTCCATGAGGGTTTGCTCTGGACGCACCATCAAAAAATAGTTTCCACACTTGCATAACTTCTTGGGCTACACAAGCTTCAACAACTTCATCAGGCAAGTCTTCATACAACTTAGATGACCCTAATACTGGATGCCCTAATACTGGATGATCGGTTAGGAAATCAGCTAGAGCTTGACCCTTAACAGACTTTTAGGGCATGAATTGCATGTCATATTATGACAGGAGAATAGCTCACTTTGCCAATCAACAATTCAAGGAAGATGGCTTTGTCATGAGTACTCTTAAAGGTTTGACCTTATAGATGACATGAATTGTTTGTCTAACTAGGTAATGTTGCATCTTTTGGATTGCGAATACCAAGACGAGACATTCTTTCTCTACTAGATTGTACCAATGTTCAGCTCCCATCATGGTCCTACTTAGGTAGTAGATTGTCTGCTCTTGCCCTTGGTCATTGTTCTGGGCTAATAAAACCCCAAGGGAATGGTCCATGGATATTACATATAGTAGGAATGGTTTTTAGATATTGGGGCCACAAGGATGGGCGATTGAGTGAGGTATTTCTTAATCTCCTCAAATGCCTTCTAGTCATCTCCATCCAAAACGAAGGATACCCTTTTCTTCATGAGTTTAGATAAAGGTTGGTAGCATCCCAAAAGGTTAGAAATAAATCTCCGGATGTAGGCCAACCTACCTTACAAACCTCGAAGCTCCTTGAGGTTCTTTGGAGGTGGCATGTCTTGGATGGCATGCACTTTTTATGGATCAAGAGAAATTCCCTTGGACGTAACTATGAATCCCAGGAATTTTCCACTTGACACTCCAAGGAATAATTTGGTCGGGTTCATCTTCAGTTGATATGCTCGCATGATGTCGAATATTGTTTTCAGGTCTGTAAGATGATCATATTTGTGTTGACTTTTCACTGCTATATCATCAACATAGCATTCAATCTTTTTTGCATAAGTGCTCGTAAAAGATTTTGTTCGTCACGTGTTAGTAGGTTGCACTAGCAATTTTTCAAATAGAAGGGCATCACTGTGTAGCAATATACCCCCAATGGTGTTCTAAAGGCAGTATGCTTTTCATCTTTAGGGTACATTTTGATCTGATTGTATCCTGAGAATCCATCCATGAAAGACATCCTCTCATATCCGTAAGTATTGTTGATCATGGCATTCGTGATGGGAAGTGGAAACTTTTCTTTTGGTCAAGCTACGTTGAGGTCACGAAAGTCAATACATATCCGGACATTACCCGTTTTTAGGCACTAGAACAATGTTGGCTACCCGATCAGGGTGTTGTTCCTCTCTAACAAAGCTAGAATTAATAAGTTTTTTGACTTCTAACTCAATTGCTTCCATGATCTCTAGATGAAACTAGCGTTGTTGTTGTATAACGGGTTTTGCATCCGGATCAATGTTGAGACGATGCATGTCTTCATAATTCCAAGCAAAGACATCTATATATTCTTGAATAAGAGATATAAGATCTTCTTTCTCAGAGGGTGATAAGCTTTCACTTATGAAGATAGGTTTAGGGTAAAATTCATCTCCCATGTTGACCTGGATCACTTTATCTTCAGTAGGCGGCTCACGCTATTCGAAATGCATATCCTACAAGATGTTAAGGTGTTTCATCCTAGGGTCATTGGTCAATTCGATCAATTCTTCATCACCCCTGCATCTTCATCTGAGTGACCAGTCAAAACCATGTTCATGGTCAGGCTCTTAAAGAAAGGTCCGATGCTGACATCGGATTCCCATGATGACATGCCGGATGAATGAATTTTTAATATAGACATTCACCGGTTTTATTTTCTGAAAGGGAAGGGGTTGTGACGTAACCCACACCTCTTTTACTTTTCTGATAATAATCTGGAGGTTTTCGTTTGCGAGTGAGAGATATTCGAACAGGCATTCACCTTCCTTTCCCGAAGTTTAACCATTTCTTCTCATTAAAGTTATAACCTATTTGTTTCATCAAATAGATAGAATTGGGTTCATGGTAATGGAATTGAGGAACCACATTATCTTCTTCTGAACTTCCCTGCTTGAGTAGTCCAGGTGTGACTTTACCGAAGTGGATCGGCTTCAGCCCTTTCCTTTTGGACGGAACTTTGAAGAAAGCCTTTTGGGCATCTTCCATTTCTCCATCTGTAGCGAAGGATGATTTAACCAGCAATGTTAGTGATGCCTCAGTATATAATGTGCACCACGGGTCAGTACCTGTATCAGTATCAACCTCTATTTGTTCAATTTTAGAGGACACATCAGACAAGTATGCTAAGATAAAATCTTTATTAATGCACCACTCGGCCTCACTTGGTACATTATTATTGCTCTTAACTTGACCCAGTACATTAAAATTTTACTCCCATGGATAATCTTCTTCAGGATTTGGTTTGACGTTATCTTCGTTGACACTGTCAATATCTTCTTTCTCATGAGATTCCAGGTAGAAAATGGAGTCTTTGTGGAAATTCTCCACCCCTCTGAATGTGCGCTTCTCAGCAATCAGGGTTTGAACTTCCCCCTTATCATTAGCATACTTCATAACCTGATGTAGGGTAGATGGAACAATATGGTCTGCATGAATCCATGGCTGTCCCAACAATAAATTGTAAGACGTGTCCGTGTCTATAATGTAACAAGTCACTTCAAACTTGAGATCTCTGATTTGACACCTTAGTTTGATCATCCCCAGGGGTCGAGTACTGTTGGCATTGAACCTAAAGATAGTAGTCTGGATGGTGTTCAACCGATGCATGGGAATCCCTAAGACCTGCATGACCCTTTAAGGCATGATGCTAAGTGCTGAACCAGGATCAACTTGTACACGGCTGATTTCTGAGGACCCAATGTACCCTGTGTAGTACAAAGGTCTATCATGCTTGTGCTTGACCTACATATCTTCTTGAGTAAATGATATGTAGGGTAAACTTCTTGCTGCTTGTAGACATTGTATACAAGACTGGCCTTCAAAAACTTCATGAATCGAAGTAACTTGTATAATAAAACTTTCTTTGTTTGTTAAGGCTTAAATTAGAGCTTCCTTTATAGTTTTAGACAATCACAGGAGCTCATAAAGAGTAATCCTAGCCGGTATGTTGGCCAACTATGCCATGACATTGAATCAGAAAGGAGCATTCGATCCTCCCACTTCTTAATGCAGATTCTTCTTATATCGGGTCTCTTTCTGTTTCCATTTGTCAATTGACCTTTGAGGAACAGAACCCCACATGTCTTGGTGTTGTTCTTCTGCTTCTTGAGCATTCTGATCATAGTCCTTCAGATAAGCTTTTCCTGACCGGGTGCCAGGGTTGCCTCCTTGGTCTGCTGCAAGAACGATCCTCTTTTTTTCTGAGTCCATGCGAGGTTAGAGATGATCATTATTCTCATTAATGGAGGGGTTAATCACGTTGAACGGCTTAGCCTTGTCTCTTTTCTTTCTAGACGAGGTGTTCATCCACTATTGGTCTTCAACCAGATCGGGATGGACCTACATGATCTTCTCTTCCAAGGTAGTGAGGGGTACCAACCCTTTATTTTTCTGAACGTATGGGTCAGTGTTTTTCATGTGTATTTCCCCTTTATAGATTGGGATAACTCCATCTACAGCTGCTGACGGAGGGAAATTACCGAACTGGACTGCTATCAAATTAGTAGATACAGTCTTCTGCTCGGGCTTCAATGTAAGTACATTAGTATTCACCAAATTTTGTAGGATATCTTTGAAAACATAGCATTTTCTAGTAAGATGTCCCAGAAACCTATGATAACGGCAGTAATTAGGGTCATCCACTTTTCCTGCCTCATCCAATTTCCTGATCTCGGGAAGTTATAGTTTATTATTCTTCCGAAGTAGCTGGAACAAAGTGTCCACATGCTCCTCTTAAACGAGTACCACTTGGGCACTCTTTGCTGATTTGGTTCTTTGCCTTGCTTGGAAGGTGATGCACGCATGCTGGCATCGGCAGCTAAAGTCTCATTTCTCTTGGACAGCGGAGCATTATTCTGGTGGCATTGTTATTGTGGCTTTGGTTAGGTAGGTTCTTCAGTCTTGACCCGAGCAATGATTTCTTCGGCTTGTTCTCCTTGCAAAACCAATTGTCTCCAGGAGTGACATTCTGCCACCACCATTTGAGAAAGGTTGCTGGTTCTGCAAGTTATGGCTGCAAGTTTCGACCAAAGTAGATTGGGTCATACCTGATGGGCATCTCAATGTCATGCTGCAGAATCTTTCCATATAAGTCTTGATGGACTCTACCTTCCTCTGCTTAGTAGCAAGAAGGATCGGGACAGACACTTTCGTATCATCTTCGGAAAATCTGACTAAGAAGAGCCTTTCTAGATCTACCCATTTTTTAATAGATCTAGCCGGCAGTTTCATACACCATTTGAAGGCAACTCCTTTAAGAGTGCAAATGAACAGGCGAGTCAGAATGGCGTCATTTGTTACCACATCTCCGGCCTGTGACTTAAAGTAGTAGATGAATTGATAGGGCAATCATGTACCGTCGAAAGGTTATAAGGTTGGGGCCTTAAATTTCGGTAGATAGGGAGCTGTGTCCTATTCAGCAGGATAAGACTGTACTACTCTTTCCTCGCTAAGCTCGCTCCTATTAGCAATTGTATTAAGGCAAGCCTCTAGTTCATCCATCTTAGATGATTGAGGATTTTGCTCCTTTTTGGTTTCTTTCTCATTTATGGATGAAGACTCTAGGTTGTGAGTCTCACGTTCCGAATTCTCATGTACCTTCTGTTTTCCCTTTGAAATTGTCCTCCGGTAAGATTCTAGTTTTTTGCCTCTTTCTGCAAAGAGTTGGGCCAACATCTCCTTCACTTGGGCAAGCATCTCTTGTTGTGCCTGGATTATAACGTGATATTCATTAACTATCTTTGCCAAGTTGTCAAAGCTTCCAGTCATGTAAATGAGAGTCTCATGTGCCATGACAGAGCTTGAGGATTGAGAATCCACAATTGCTGAATGTTCATCATCTGAAGCAATCCTCTTGGCTAACCTTTGATAGTTAACTGGGCGGATAGCTCCTGTGCGAGTCTGAGTGTGTCGATAAACTCCTTCAAACTCATCACAAATTTCCCAGACAGTCGGGGAATGACTTCTCTTTGGCTCGTCAGAACTAGGAGCTGAAGCTTTCCCTCTACCGATCAAGTTATTAGTGACTTTAGGATATTCAGTTTTAGAAATCTTCTTTTTATGATGACGTTGTCGCTTGGTATGATTGACGACGTTTGTTAACTGGTCAAATACTGATTGTCGAGGTGCGGATGTGGAAAAGTAGCATTCCGAGAGGACTGCAGAAATAAGCCGCTCACATTGTTATGAATAAGCTATTTGTTGTGCAGGTCACCCTCTTGATAGCAATTCATGTAAATTAGAAACTTGGGATAGATCTTTCACGAAGCGTGAGGATGGAGATGGAATCCCTTGCCCGTTAGTGGGTGGGATTGGTTCTTGACGAACATGAATTTTAAATCAATATTGATCTTTCTGAACTTGGCGGACCATGTCGTGTTCTGGAGAAGAAATGCGAGGGTCGTGTTTGGATTTGTGAACACAAGGCTGAGGCCCATGTTCCTGAAGTGAAACGTGTCGTTGGAGATCACGTTTTGGTTGAACGCACTTCTAAGGTGTGCATTTAGTTGAGGAAATGTGCCCTTGGGGTCACGTTTGGATGTTGAAACGCACCCCTGAAGTGTGTGTTTACTTGAGGAAACAATCCCTTGGGGGTCACGTTTGGATGTTGAAACGCACCCCTGAGGGTTGTTTAAGTTGTATCGCGTGAGGCTCATAGTTGGGCTCGTCGCCACGAATCGTGCATTCTAGATAGAAACGCACTGCTCAGGTAGAGGCTCACAAACGCAATCTTCGCATTGGTCAAGAGATCGGCTATTTCATAAGTATGCTCGTCGTATGGATCTTCTCCTTCTTCAAGCGATATTCTTTTTGGCTTGTTTCAACACCTTGGTAGCAATGTTGTCAGCGTTGATTGGACTTTCCTCCGTCATAGGCTTTTTACGACCCATGACGCATCGTGTCGACGCGGATATGGAATTTTCAACTTGTTGAACGAGTTTGGCAGAGGTGGAGCCCATTCCTTCAGAGAAGGGGCTGTTTGAGCAATCTTGACTGAAGAAGAGGGCTTTATTTGGCACTGTAGCAACAGTTTTGATCTCTTTTGAGATCTTGCGGATGTTGAATCTAGCCTTGGGGCTAAGCGGTCCAGAGGAAAAAGCTTCCACTTACTTGTCTTGGTCAAACTCTATGACGAGAGTTCCGATGGTTATTCTAGCAAGATGGATGTCGGATTGTGCAACCACTTTGTCGTCAGAGAAGCTTACCCCAGCGGAGTCTCCATCTTTTGTTGGTTGGAAAATTTATAATAAGAAAATGATGAAAGAATCGTATTTGATTTTATTCTCTCTAACCGTTTAGAAAAAGAATGTTTACAACCCTCTCAAACTTAACTACAATTCGAATTTCCTGATTACAAAAGAGAAGAGAATCGATAGAGGCCCTCTTCTTTGTTTAATTCTAGGTTCTTCACGGTGGCGATAGAGTGCCTCCCTCGAACGTTCGCATCGAGTTTGCTCTCTGTTGATAATCCGAACAACTCGTTAGAATAGTTAACTTGCATGGCAAGTTAGAAGAGAACTCTTAACGAGTTTATAAACTCTGGATGAGTTTAAAGTCTGTGAAAAGAGTTGTTTGAACCGAAAATTCGGCTAATAGCCAAGTGTTAAAAAATTTCTATTGCTGAAGAAAGCCTCCAAATCTCAGGATGATTCTCCAAGATCGATCTCCCTGCCAAAAAGCTGATCTTCCAAAAAAAATCTAATCTCTGAACCTAAGAGCCGATCCAAGATCTCAATTTTCTTGCCCCTAACTCTGTTCACGAGTTTGTTTATTTATAGAGGATAAGAGGTTATAACTGACCGCTTAATCCGTTCCTAAGTGGGCGAGATTCCCTCAAATCATGGGAAAACAGTTCTAAAACAGTTTAACTCATGTTTGAACAAGCCAAACGCCTCTAGCTGGCGTTCTGGAACCCAACTCTGCATCTCAAGCTTTCAACGTAGATTTAGGCATTCACCTAATGTAGAAACGCAATGGCCGCATTGTGTTTTTGAAGCTGAAATGCTGAAAACGTAGGGGCCACCTGTGTTTCGAAGGTTGAACGCAAAGGTGAGTTCTGCGTTTAGAAGAAATTGTTGACTTGTAATCTCTTCTATAGAGCGTTGCAAAGACCATTGTTCAGTAATATTCACTTTAGCTGTCTGGGGTATGAGAGTCGTCAGATTGTTACTCTCACAGTTGATTACGAAGGCTATTGAATCAGGGCTTTCATCAATCATCGTAAAGGTCGTCAAATTGTAACCTTTCTCGATCTACGTAAAAATCCTCTAATTATAGCTTTCATTTGTTGACATGAAAATCGTCTTATTGTAACTTTCTTTGTCAAGATTATTGGTTGAGGTTTGATAGGGATCAGCTATTTATTGTGATTTTTAGATAGCCTACAGTTAGCAAATAATATCCTATTTTTCTTAGTCGATCATAAAGTTTGGGATCGGGTTGGTACGCACTGCAGGTTCCGTTATGCGCTTCTTAAAAGCTTCCACCGCCTCTTTGGTTGAAAGACATTAGAGTAGCAGACCGTCATAGGCATGACAATACAGCGACTGGGTCACCGTATTATAATAAAATCTTGGTGCTCTTCGCCGTACAAAGTCTCTTTCTTTTATGTCTTCTGGTAAAATACCGTGCAAGACATAATCAATAATAGGGAAACACCAGTCTCGGGGTTCGAGTTTAATTCTAGTCGCGTGAACTACTTTAGCATCCGAGGCACACTCTGGTATGAAGAGTTGGTGAGTTCTCACAGTGAGGTTGTGCCAAAGATACTGCTAATACCGCTAGTGCATCTGCATATGTATTTTGAAAACACGGGATGTATTCGATGAAAAATCCTTCAAACGAGTCTACACCTCGATGACCGCCTTGTGGTAAAGAATTGGCCTCTGGTTTCTGACTTTGTACTCTATACGCATTTGGTTGACTATTAGTTGAGAATCACCAAAAGGTTCGAGATACTCGGCCCCCAACTCTTTGGCAAAACTAAGTCCAATGAGAACCGCGTTGTACTCGGCTACATTGTTGGAGCATTTCCTAATTAATGAGTAGGCTCGGGGTATCACATGCTTCTCTAAGGAAACTAGGACAATTCCGACTCCCGTAGAGATTTTAGAATTTTCAGGAACACTCGCCATATTGGTCGCTCATGAAGCACTGTCAAAGTACAATCGCCACACTTGATGATGCAAGGTATTGTTGGCTTCATGGTTTCATCCGATAAATCTTCATATAATTCGGCTATGTCCGTTGTAGGGCTAGCCGCCAGAAGATAACAAATTGTTTGTCCTTTAACCAATTTTTGTTGCTTGAAGTGCAGATCATATTGGGATAACAGCAGGGCTTATTTTGCTAAACACCAATTCATGGAGTTTGGTTGCATCATGAAAACTCAGACTGGATTAACATTAGAGATGATGTAAATCATCTGTCCAACGAGATAGTGCCGCATCTTTTAGATGGCGAACACCAAAGTGAGGCATTCCTTATCGATCATTGGGTACCGAGATTCAGCACCTACCATAGTTCGATGTAGGTAATATATTTCCTGCTCGTGATCGTCGTCATCATCTTGTGCGAGTAAAGCACTTAACGAGTGGTTCATCGCCTTGATGTAAATCAAGAACAGTTTACCCAACTTTGGTGCTACGAGAACAAGAGGGTTTGAGAGAGATGCTTTGATATCTTCAAATGCTTTTTGACAAGCATCATCCCAGATAAAAGATACGCACTTCTTTTTGAGCTTTGAGAATGGTTAGCATTTGCTAGATAGGTTCGATATGAATCGTTGGATGTAAGTGAGGCACCCTTGTAGTCCCCTGAGTTCTTTGATGTTTCTCGGGGGTTGTAATTTATATATTGCCTTCACTTTGTTGGGATCAGTATGGATGCCCTTCATGGTGACAATGAATCTGAGGAATTTGCCGTTGGACATTCCGAGGAAAGACTTGGTAGGGTTCATCTTCAATTAGTGAATCTGCATAAGATCGAGCATTGTCCTCAAGTCTTTAATGTGGTCATCTTTGTTACATTTATTAATGACCAAATCATCAACATAACACTTGACGGTCTTCCGGAGGTGTTCTTGAGAAATCTTCGTCATTGCTTGTTAGTACTTGGCGCTTGCATTCTTCAAGCCGAAGGGCATGACCATGTAGCAGAAGACGTCGAGGGGCGTTCTGAACACGGTATGCTTTTCATCATCTGGATACATCTTGATTTGATTATATCCTGAGAACCCATCCATGAAGGACATTCTCTCAAATCCATATTTATTGTCAATGATGATATCCTTGATAGGGAGAGAAAAGTTGTCTTTCAGGCAGGCGGTGTTCAGGTCTCTAAAATCAATGCAGATCCTAATTTTTATATTCTTCTTCAGAACCGGAATGATGTTCGCAAGACAATCGGGATGTTTCTCTTCCTAGATGAAGCCTGAATTAATTAACTTTTTGACTTTAGTTTTGATTGCCTCTATAATCTGCGGACGAAACCGCCTTTGTTGTTACTTGACAGGTTTAACATCTGGTTTGGTGTTAGGGCAGTGCATCACTACTTTTGGGTCGAGTCCTAGCATATCTTAGTAATTTTAGGCAAAGACGTCGATGTACTCCCTAATGTGGGCAATCAACTCCTTCTCTTTTGGTGGGTGGTTGTCGCTGATGAATATGGGCTTCAGATTTGCTTCGTCACCCATGTTCACCTGGATCACTTTGTCTTCGGTGGGAGGTTCTCTTTGTTCGAATCTATGACCATATTGGATATTCAGGTGATGGATCCAAGGATCTTCCTAAGTTGATAATTAATCGTCTTCCTCCATTATGGCGAGATCGACCGTAGCCATGTTCGACATCATCTCTTTGAACATCTCTCAATGCTAACGTCAGAGTCCTAAATTGAAGAATCAGATGAGTATCTGTCTTTATTCGCTAACTGGTCAATGACTTGCCTGCAGCATTCGTCTTCGGAGGAAAAGACACAGCCTAGACCTCTTCTGTATGCGTAGTAATTATCAAGTTTCCCCTTTTATACATAAGCAGCCTTAGTCGGAACTCGAGGACCTCGACCAAAGCAAAGTCCTTCCCCAAGTGTGATGTTGTATCCCTATTTTTCCACGAGGTTACGCACTTTTGTACCCTATTTAGACAAGCGAGGAGCAGTCTTTTCATCGTTGGCATGAATGACCAGCTGACATCCTGAATGAGTCTTGTATGTGCTTCTTTATCACGGCAGATGAATGGAGCGGCATGTGTAAGCTGGGGTCATCGTATAACCCCTTCATTACCTTATTAAGAGAAGGCGAGTACTCTAAATCATCATTTATTTCAGTTTTGGCAAGTTGCCAATTACAACTACCATCTGATGATTCTCCACTGTCAAGATTAATTACAAAGGGTACAATATCATCCAATACAAAACCGCCATTATAATAAAGCTTAGCTTCAGCATCAGCTTCTTCTTCGCTATTCGTACCTTAGGCTGATGGTTCAGTATCGAATTCAGCATCGTAAAGAAGGGAGTCGGTAAAATAATTTTCTAAACCCTTAAACGGTTGCTTATCTGTGACCACTGTTTTGACCTTAGTATTAGTGTCTACATATTTGAGATGCTGATTGAGGGTGGAGGGGATTATAACATTACTATGGATCCAAGGTCGACCTAATAGTAAATTATAGGATGTCTCTACATCGATCACATAGCATGTGACCTGGAACTTCAGATTTCCAAGCTGCCACTTCAGTTGGATTTTACCCAACGGCCTCAACCCACTGGTATTCAATCCATAGATAATAGTGCCTATAGAAGTGAACTTGCTAGCTGGAATTTCGAGACTATATATTAGTCAGAGTGGCATGATGCTAACAGCGGAGCCTGGATCGACTTGGATCCGGTTGATAATGCTGGAGCCAATGTATCTAGTAAAATACATAGGTCTGTCATGCTTCGAATTCCTCACTTGAATGTTCTCCTTGGTGAAAGTAATGCACGGGTATTGTTTGGCTGCAAGGTTTTAATGTTGAGCTGACGACTATGGTTCTTCAGGGATCGCCTTGATCTGAGAGAGGAACACATCAGAATCGACTAAGGCTTCTTGCAGAGCCTCCTTGGTATCTTTAGATAAACGCAATAACTCGTTGAATCACTGGGATGTTAGCTAATTGGGCTATAACATCGAAGAGGTATAGAATATTGAACTTCCTGGTTTGTCTCCCCTAATCGGACAATTGAATCGAGGCTGCTTCGGGTTCTGAACTTCTTGATGCCGGGGTTCTTTATCCTTCTGCTTAGCTGCAGCCTCCTTCCGTTGAGGAGTTTCTTCAGAAGATTTGGTAGTGGTTGTAACCACCCCGTGCTCAGCTGATTGATCAGCCACCTTGGGATAGTTGAACCGATACTCGTTCCCACTTCTAGATGCAAAGGCTGGTTCTCCGCTGGTAGAAAAGCTTCATGCTCATCATCGAAAAGTGGGAAGGTGGGGATCCCTTCATCATTTTCCTCTGAAATCACTATGGCAGCGAAACAAGATTTTCCTTTACCTTTGGATTTGGATTTTTACTTGGAAGAAGACCCTATACATTGCTCATCTTGAAGTAGAATAGGATGAACCCAAAGAATTTCATCGTTGGAGGCTATGTGTGGAACTAGGCCTTTCTGGTGTTGCCCATGAGGATCTTCATTGATAGTCATCATCTCTACATTCGTCACGGGTTCTGGTTGAAACCATGTGAGGGGGACAGAGCCGAAGCTAATGCTCACTGCATTCGCACCCACCTTCTATCCTTGGATTGATTTACAATGATAGTCCCGACATCAATCAAGGCTTGAATCTTATCTTTGAGGGCATAACATGTCTTAGTGTGATGATCATTCGTCCTGTGAAATGCATAGTATCATGGATCTGTAGTCTTCTTAGCTCCTTCGTGATCGGTGATTGAAGGTAGCTTGATCTTGTTGTTCTCTAATAGCTACTTCAAGATACCGGGGACCTTATCTTCTTTGAAGGAATATTCCTTCGGGAATTTTGGCTCAGAGGCCTTCTGTTGTCTTTGAGGTTGTTGCTACCACTGAGGTGATTGTTGCTTTGGCGCCTGTTGTTGTGGGTGTTGTTGCTGTTGTGGTTGCAGCTAGAAGGTCTGGTTGGCATCCACTACATTTGGTTACGCCTTCCTTTTACCACGAGTGATGAAGTTCTGCTTTGAGGTATTAGTCATTGGTAGACCTCTTTCCGTATTCTTCCTTTTAAAGAAGCGTTCGGCTTGCCCCTCGCGCACCTTCAATTCTTTCTAAGTCTTGGATGGTGCTAGACTCATAGATTTCAACATGTCCAAATAAAGATTATTGTGACACGTTTGGAGGATGAATTCCTCTGTGACTGGATCTTGGTAGTTCATTGCCTTATTCCGGAAGCGCTTGACGAAGTTCTCGACCGGTTTTCCGTCCTTTTGCTTCTCATCAAACAGTGTTTTGATTGATACCTCAGTATCATCATCGAAGAAGTTGGTGAGAAACATATTCTCCATGTATTCCCAGCTATTGATACTTCCTGGCTTGAGACGTTGGTACCAATCGAAGGTAGTTCTGCGTAGGGTGTCGACGAATGACCAGATAATAAAGGGTTCATTATCAGAGATCAAACCTAGGTGAGACTTAAAGTAAATCAAGTGTTGAGTTGGTGAACCTCTTTTGTCGAAAGGCGTGAAGTTGAATAAGTTGAACTTTGCCAGATACGAAATTGACTCCCACTCTCTCGGATAAGGACATGGGATACCTGCCTTCTTTACCTCTTGAGCAGACATCAAAGCATTGATCTTGCTCTCAAGGTCTTTCATCTTCACATCTTGGCCTGCATCTCTCTTTTGGCAATTTTGAGGAGGACCAATGGGACCACTTCTAGGTTGTTGTCTACCTTACTGGTAGTGTTGTGACGAATGGATTATACACGTTGATTTGATAACTCTTGGATTATAAAATCTTCCTTCTGTTTGGCTAAAGCCTCTTGAATGAGTTGAGCCATCTGCTCATTAGTGATCATTAATGATTCTTGATTTCGTCCCGCACTAGATATTGTATTGTCTAAAGCGATTGCAAAGTTTCCATCTGGTGCTTCATCATCAGAGGAATTCCTTCTCCTTGGTCTAGGTCTGATAGTCCTAGACCGCAGCCAAGTCAGATGTTGAGATACCCCGGGCAAAGGATCGAGACTGGAATGCCAGTTGACTTCCCCTTATCGGCCATGTTGATAGTGACCTCCGGGAATTCATCAGCTTGACTGGTTGATCTTCTTTTGCAGAAGCGCATTGGTTTGGGTTTGGACGCTTCAGTGGAGAACCTTTCAAATATCGAGACCCTCTGTGGAGCGGTCTTAGGGTAGCTGCATTCTGATAATACTATCATGATTAACCTCTCACAAGGACAGTAAGAGTCTAATCTGGGAGTTTTTCTCTTTCGAGATTTGTTCGTACCCCCAGTCCGATAGTACAACTCATCAGTGTTATGACCGGAGTAACCTATCGGCTGTTTCCTTGAATTTTTAGGTATAATTATGTTTTTTGTCAAACACTTTTTTTTGAATAGGTAATGCCTTGCTGGCACTCGCAGAAGTCACACGTCTGGAGTCACACCCTCGTGAGGGTGAAACCCTAACGTGTTCCTGATTCTTGACACACACCCCCAAGCGGGTGGTTCCAGGAATAAATTTATTAGGAGGGCGCATACGACCCCCAGTCTGAATAGTTGCTCGGGAATTATTCAGCGGACCCAAGTGGTCCTTAACAGGAGTTTTACCTTGATCTTTATGTAGAGGATTAAGATAATCCTTCAACGGAATCCTAAACTTGGTGAGATCCACGCTACCGTAGGGCTTCACCAGAGGTGCAAAAGCAAGAGGAATGGGATCGGAAGTTGACAGAGGCTAGAAGGCAGCCTCGGAACTTGGGTTCGTTTGACACAAACCTATTTGTTAGTTGACAGTTGGGATAAGGAACCCATTGCTTATTATGGCGACGGCTTAGTAATTTGGCACCTTCTGAATTCTATGTCTGCTTGATAGCAGAGTCTGTCCACCTATTCCAGAGCTTTAGCGAATTGACGAGCAAAACATTAACGCTGCCTCTGACGAGCCCTCTTCTTCAAAATTGGTGCGCCATCAACGGGAAACTCCTTGACTTTTGAAGAGTTTTCACGAGCATCAGATTCAGCTTCCTTCGATGCTAGAGAGGAGTCTTCAACAGCAATTAGGTGAAGATCGTCATTCTGGGTCTTCAAATCTGACGACCAATGAACCTTCTTCAAGGAAGTGGTCTTCCTGTGCTTGTGAGGAGAGGAAGATTTGAAGGAGGAGGAGGAGGAGATGTACTACTCTAACTTTTGCTGGTTGAGTTCATACTAAACCTCTTCATTAATGAGGATCTTGATCATCAACTACAATACAACAGTCTCGGCAGCGAGAGTGTTGACTCCCACAGTGGTCGCCAGTGTGTTCGCATCAAAAGTTGATTTCTTTGAGGAATTTATTACAACTTCAGGCATTTACAATGAATTCAAAAGAAGAGTGTATTTATAAGATATCTTTACACAAAGGAATTGAAAAATTACAACTTCCTAGAAAACACACGCAGAGAGATCGTTTATTGGTCTTTTACTTGCATGGGATCCTTGCCAGTGACGGGATTTATCCGTGGACCACCAAATAATCAAATCTAATTGATTTCATTGCTTCACGAAGGAGACAAGAAACTAAAGTGATTATCTCAGTAACAGTGAGATAAATACTCTTCTCGAGATCACAACAACTGTGCAATCACAAGGGAAGTGGATGAACGGCTGAAGTGGTTGTAGATCTATCAAACTCTTCTCCTTTTTGTTCTCCTTGCTAAAATTCGTACTCCTCACTCTCCAATTCAACAGGGCTTCACGGTTGCTCCAAAATTCCCCATCTCCTTG
Organism: Asparagus kiusianus; assembly: GCA_022839385.1. NCBI lineage: Eukaryota > Viridiplantae > Streptophyta > Magnoliopsida > Asparagales > Asparagaceae > Asparagus > Asparagus kiusianus. Next base: position 406,341 of record BQKN01000818.1, read on the forward strand.
AATAAAGGCCCTAAGGTTGTATTTACAGGCTTCAGAAGCTCTGTTTTTGGATAAGAACAAAAATTTTGATCTTATCCTTAGTTGTAACCACTTCACCACATTAAAATATAGCCTCAAATTAGTTGAAGAGGCTGTGGAATGAAATCTTATCAAAAAAACAGGTCTCCAGATGGTTAACAGATGAAAAACAGCTTTTCTAGGCGTGTGACACCACTAATGTCTCACCCTAAGGCCAAACCACCTTTGGTGTCTTGTCCTTGGCCGAAACACCATTGGTGTCTCGACCTTGGCCGAGACACCAGTGCTGTCTTGGCCATTGGCCGAGATGCCGTCGGCGTGTTTCGATTGTTCCGCCTCTAATTCTCCCGTACGATCTCGGAATGACATGATTTAAAATGCATTAGAAAACTAGAGAAGAAATCTACAACCTTTCCTAGGTGAAACATATATGGAGTGAATGAGACAAGAGTAACGTTTTTTCTTTCGTTAGTAAAACATAACTCCCGATCGAGTCATTTCTTCGTTATTTTGTCATCTCGTTGACTCGTATGTTTTGTCAACTTGCTTCATGCATTTGTTAGCTTCCTCATGGCATCAGATAAGCCTCGTTGAATTGGATAATGATATTCATTATTTTTTCTCCATCTTAAGCTATGCGTGGGCCCTATAGGTAATTTATGACACCTACACCAAGTCGATCAAATACTGTTGAGCCTTTGGCTCGGGCTCTGCTTGCCTAACTCTCTAGGTGCGAGTTCTACCTTGACCACATCATCGTCCTAACATTTATGTTATCAGGAGGAGAGCTTATTAGACACAATAAATGAGATCGTAAACATATATGTATATAACACATAACGTATCACAATAAGAAAATCGTATCCCATATTATTCACGCAAATACTTTTCAATCAAAGTAAGGTAGTCATAAAAAAAATTTGTAACTTTCACATTATATAGATATAACATCCTCACTCAATCTCAGAATTCCTAGTCGACTCTATACATGATTCCTAGGAAACTTTATCCTAGCTCCACGACTCGACACAGGAATGATCCTAAGAATGCTAGAACTAGAGCACTGATACCAACTGTGACGTCTCTGGATTCACACATGGCTGCAGTCCAAAGTGAATCAAGAGATATCAAACCTGCCATGTACCCACACTATGCGTAAACACGTTTCACTAATCATAATAATATCCTCTAGTGGAATCAAATATAAGTGCAGATACAAAATAGGTAAAATAAGGGAATTAAGTACTATAGACATAATGTAGAAAGATATATCTCATAAATGAAATTATGTCTCAAGTGAACAATCTGAAATACATCTGATATTCAAAAATAAATAAAATCTCAAGAAGAGTCAACTGATAATAAACTAAGGTAAACTACCTTTACAATATGAAAACAAAACTCTTATATTTGAATAAGAACTAAAACTATAGTGTAGTCTCAACTACTAAAATGCGTAATGGTGACTATGCTAGAACTCCATCATCCTGCGACTCTATGAAACTTTGAATTGCCTAGAAAAAAATAAAAATAACAAAAAGAACCACAAAAAGAGCATCAGGACGCTACCGCAAGATCATCTCCATTCGTCCCCAGAGGAATGATTGCTAGATGGAGGGAAGACTCTATCTATTAAGCGTAGTCTATCAAGATTATTTTTCCTGTATCTAAGTAGAATTAACATTTAGAAACCTATAACACGAAACGTAGCACGTCGAGCGAAATAATTCAAATAAGGAAATCCTCATGTATATATCATATGTCTCAAATTGTAGATATCTAAACAACAATATCAAACTAAGAATAAACAACCTAGATGGAATCAACAATTAGAAATCCACAACACAAGACGGGTACGTCGAGCGAAATAATCCAAACAAGGAAACCCTCATGTATATATCACATGTGTCTTAAATTATAAATCGCTAATTATTAATCCCAACTAAGACATAAAAAAATATAATTGGAAATTTAAGCATCATAATAGACATCAGCATATGTATGTCGTATACTCGCATAACAAGGTATTTCAATCATTAAATATCTTAACAATGAGTCGAAGTCACTTTTTGCATCCACCAAACTAGAATAACAAGGTATTTCAATCATCAAATATCTCAACAATGAGTTGAAGGCACTCACATAATTGCCACAATGTAATGTTTGGTGGGAAAATTGAAGAAATATTACGAGAAATATATTTGATTTTATTCTCTCTAACTAATTTAGATAAAGAATGGTTTACAATTCTCTCCAAGTAATCTCTCTCTAACAGGCTTAGAAAAAAAATTACAAATATTATCAATCGGAATCCTGATTTACAAAAGAGAAGAGGATCGAAGAAGATTCTCCCCTTTGTTTAAAATTAGGTTCTTCACGGCATCGATGAGATGCCTCCCTCAAAACTCGTGTCAAGTTTGCTTCTCGTTAACGATCCGAACACCTCGCTGGAACGTTGTCTTCGCCTCTTGACTCGACGTCTTGGAAAAACTTGCAAAGTAAGTTTGAAACTCCTGACGAGTTGATAACTCTGAACGAGTTTGAAACTCTGTGAAAGAGTTGATTTGAAACCGAAAATTCGGTTAGTAAGCCAAGATCTAAGCTCTAATATCTCTATTGCTAATGATGAAAACTCTCTAAGGATGAATGTTGATCTCTTTTTAGATTTTTTGATCTCCAAAATATCCCCTTTTAAGTTGATTTTTTAGCTATTTATTAGGGATTTAGGGGTGTAACCGCCCCCTAAATTCTCTCCTTAATAGGGTGTAATCGACCCTATTTCATGGAAAATAGTTTTGAAACCGTTCAAGGGTTTAAGGGGTGTAACAGCCCCCTAAAATCACTCCTTAATAGGGTGTAACTGACCCCATTAAGCGGAGATACAGTTTTAAAACCGTTCAGGTTCTGTTTGAACTAATCAAACGCACAAAACACAGGTTCAACCCCTGCGTTCTAATGTTGCAATGCAGGGAGGACCTTTGTGTTTTTCTGTTATAATGCAGCTTTTGAGCTTTGCATCTCGTTCTGGGAACACAGAGGTGAGCTCTGTATTTTGAGTATGGTACGCAGCCACGAGCTTGGCGTTTTGAGTCTGGAACACGGCCACGAGCTCTGTGTCTTGACTTGAATGCTGGAGTTGAACCCTGTGCTTCCAGCTGAAACACTGGGGATGAGCCCTGCATTTTGAACTAGAATGTTAGGGGTGAACCCTACATTTGATTTAAAGAGATCGTTGCAATGCTCGTCAGTTTGTAATCATTGCATTTAGCTCTTTGAAATGTGAGAGTTGTCATATTATAACTCTTATTGATGATTGTGAAGGTTGTTGAATTAGAGCGTTATCAGTTATTATGAAGGTCGTTAGATTGTAACTTTCATCAATCTATGTGAAAGTTTTTAAATTGTAGCCTTCTGAAAGCCGCTAAATTATAACTTTTATCATCGGTGTTTGATGGGGATCAGCTATCTGTAATAATCTTTACATAGCCTACAGAACCCCCACTAAAGTTTTCAAAAGTTTACGATTGACTAGGATAAATTTTTGGAATACTTTGGATCTCAACCCTAATCTTGGAGCTGTTGATTCTTTATCATAAAGGAGTTGTTCTTTACACCTACTTTGAAGACATCTTGGTTGAAGGGATTCACCACATAGGATCTGTGTGAGGATGAGCTTCAAAGAAAAACTGTAGCAACTGTACAAGCTACTCATGAGCAGAAGCTCTCAAACGCCACGTCACGACTCACATCCATTCAGCTGATGAGCTCGCAAACATTCAAAGGATTTTTAGCAAACCCTCAACTATCAATAGATTTGATAAGCCTTTACCGACTACCGTTTGAGTCTGGCTAGCATGAGGATTGTCTAAGTCTATTCCACATGTAACGTTGTGCTAAAAGAATAAACTCTCTTAGATTTAGTGCTATAATATCGAATACATAGACTTGGTCAATTTCACGGGAATTGACTATCCTGCAAAGCGTGTTAGGTATAGACATATCTCTAGTTAGGGATCGAGATAAAGTCCCCCATGTGTGAAAGACATGGATTTCGGCTATTAATAAAAACCTGCCACAATATTGAATACGTGGGCTTTTCCATTTTTACGGGAATGCGCTACCTAGCAGCATTGTTAGATATAAACTTATCTCTATTTAGGGATCAAGATAAAGTCTCCCAGACGTGGATTATGGTATCTTTTTATGACAAAAGACTAACCGGCAATGCGTGTTAGGCATAGGCTTATGTCTAATTAGGGATCGAGATAAAGTCCTCCATGTAAGAAAGGCATGGATTTGGGCATTATTGGTAACAATCTACCACGATATTGAACACATGGGCTTTGTCGCTGTTTTTTCTATGTTATGTTATTACTTGAAATACTAAAAGAAACTTGGAAGTGCCAGAGATGTAGTATTAACTTGGCATGAATTTTCACTTAGAGTGAAGTTCAGAAATTTTTTTTATTATCACTAGAATAAATCTAAAAAATATTTAATCCATTGGGGAATTTATAATAAAAACTTGTTATTCTTGTTGAAAAAGAATTAACAAGTTCATTGGGGGGTTCGACCATTAGAAGTGTGATGTTAACTTAACAGTATTTTATGGGCCTATCGCTCTATTGAAAAGAGTCGATAAGTTGATTTAGTCACGAGAGATGTGATGTTAACTTGGCGGGTTTACAGACCTATCGCTTTATTAAAGAGAGTCGATAAGTTTATTTTGTTATCAGAGATATTTTGTTAACGTGACGGGTTTTTGGACCTATCGCTCTATTGAAGAGAGTCGATAAGTTAATTTGGTTGTCAGAGGTATTTTGTTAACGTGACGTCATCAGAGGTGTAACATTAATGTAATAAATAAATTGGTTGTCAGAGGTGTGATATTTAACGTGCTAGAATTTTGTTGCTACTTTGTGGACTTATCATCCTATTGAAAAGGATTGATAAGTGGATTGTCAGAGGTGTGATATTAACGTGACAGGAGTTTGTTACGATCGGAGAAACTTTGTAGACTTATCATACTATTGAAGAGGATTGCTAAGTGGATTGTTAAAGGTGTGATATTAACATGACAGGAGTTTGTTACGATCGGAGCTTGTTGCGATCGGAGCAACTCTTTTGACTTATCATCATATTGAAGAGGATTGATAAGTGGATTGTCAGAAGTGTGATATTAACGTGACAGGAGTTTATTTGCGATCGGAACAACTCTGTTGACTTATCATCCTATTGAAGAGGATTGGTAAGTGGATTGTTAGAGATGTGATATTAACGTGATAAGAGTTTGTTACGATCGGAACAACTTTGTAGACTTATCATCCCATTGAAGAGGATTGATAAGTAGATTGTCAGGGGTGTGATATTAACATGACACGAGTTTGTTGTGATCGGAGCAACTTTATGGACTTATCATCTATTGAAGAGGATTGATAAGTTGATTGTCAGGTGTGTATTGTTAACGTGACAAACTGGGAGTGATGCAAGCTGAATTCATACTCTGTGGGGATGATGATCGTCAGATGTGTAATGTTAACTTGACGATATGAACGATTTGTTACTCTTAATCAAGTGGATTCCAAGCAACCAACCCCCAAGCTTGATTAAGACTTAACAGAGGAAAAAATTTCGTAGTTGACAGAGGTGTTTTATTGAACATGACAACTTAGAAGATTTCTTACTCTTAATCTAAGGGATTCTAAGTAACCAACCCCCAATCTTGATTAAGACTTAGCAGTGGAAGAAATTTTACAGTTGACTGATGCGGCATAATTATGTACCAAAATTATAAGTGCACAATTGATCAAGTTATAGTATAAAAAGTTATTGATCCTACGAGGAAGGTAATTTTAAGAGATTATTAGAATATGTTCTTATGTTGTGTGCGTGACAAAATAGGATTAAAGAATAAGTGTGATTGTGACGAGTGATTGTTGTGAATATATGCAAGAGACAATAAATTCAATTTTAGAGAAAAGAAATAAGAATCAAAGAATAAATGAAATCCAAGGCAAGAAAGAAGAATGAATAAAATCAAGAAATAAAATCAAAAATAAAAAGAAAATTCAAGAAAGTCAAGATGGAGGATTCAATTAAGATATGAGAAATTTAGAATTTAATCCACTAACTAATCTCAATTATAAAATACAAACTATTTTTTTTATCATATTTCAACTTAGATTTATTAAGCATAGACTATCAAACCATTTAAGGAAAATATAACCTATCAAATTATAATCTAAGTCAAAATTACTATTCATGATAAGAGCAATAACAAGATATTAATCCTAGAATTCATAAGCATAACCGATCAAACCATTTAAGATAAGCATAGATTATCAAATTCTTCTTCTACCGATTAGTTTTCTAGTTGATTATCCTAAACATGAATATTTTAAGTGTAAAAGAATAATTTGCATAATATAAAGGAAATTAGACTAGCATCATATAATTCTAAGATTCCTACAAGAATTAATTTCAGATCTAAAAAAAATAAAAACAAGAAGAAAAATAACTAATTACAAAATTAAAATAAAAATCTAAACTATGAACAAGAAATAAATCTAACTACAAAGAGTTAAAATCTAAACTATAAAATAAATTACAAAAATTAAATGTAAGAAAATAAATCTACTCTACAAACATGAATGTAAATCTAACTAATAAGCAACAATAAAGAAATTACTAAAAAGAAATAAAAGAGAAAAATAAAAGAAAAACAAACCTTCAAACTTTTCTTCATCTCCATCATCATCATCCAACAAAGAGAAGAAGATTTGAAGTGGAGAAAAAAATTTTATTATTAATTGGAACAAAAGTTACAGTTTTTGGGAGGCCTTCTTAATTAAAAGTAGTCCTCCTCTCCAAATAGAGTTATAAAATTTTTCACACTTCTAACCCCTCACTCTCTACCCCTATTTATAGTAAACTTCAGTGAATGAGAGCCGTTGGATGGAAATATTATCCAAAAACATCAATAATCAGCCATAGATTCGTAACTAACTGTACGTCGTCTCGATGCAAGCATCTATAGGGGTATCGATGTGGGCATCGATGCCCCCATCGATGCTGGCATCAATGTCAAGCTCTCTTCTTTTGCTGTCCGCAGAATTCTTCTTCCATTGGATTTTGGGCTTGGACATTGGGCTTTGCTTGTTCTTTTGGGCTTCAACATTTGGACTTTGGCATTTTCTTTTGATTTTCCACTTGGGCTTTGATTTATTTCTTCATTAAATATTTAAAAGAATTCCTTTGGCTTCATGGGCTTCATTTCTTCATTAATTCAAGTGCTTTTTGTTGAGAGATTTGAGTTTGAGATTTATTCTTCATTAACCTGCAATTAAAGATAAAAATAATTATTAGTAGTATATTTATTCATATAAAATAGATAATGAGGGTATAAACTCGCAATAAAATGTGATTATCAAATACCCCCATATCTAAACTTTTGCTAGTCCTCTAGCAAAGAAAATAAAAAGAAAATCCTAACTCACTTTCGCAGGAATCGCGGTTGTATTTAGCGCATACAACAAGCCTTTAAACCCCTAGGTTACCCTAGTGGACGAGTTATAGTCTCGTGAGAGTTTGCAGTGAATATACCCACAAAATTCGGGCAACTTGCCAAGTTAAAAAAAGTCAGTAAATAAAAGATTTTCCTTTATATATTTAGACATTCTAACTGAAGCTAGTTAATAATCAAGAAAACGTTTTTATATATAACTCCAATGTATATCCCCTAGAAAATCTTTTTCATTATAGCAATACAAAAGCAAGTCAAATCTTAGAGATTTAATTCAAAAGTTTTGAAAAGAACATGCTAACTCTTTGTTTTAAATAACTTTCAAGTTTCTTGATCAAAAATTATTTTTCAAGATCATATATACAAAACAACAATATATAGAAAAAATGGTTAGTTTTATACATATATAAATTTTTTTTCTCACTCTTTAATTCTTGGTAATTGTTTTCTATTTTAGCGGGCTTTCTAAGTGACCATTTAACGAGTTTTGGGCCAATGAATCCCAACCCAATTGGGCTTAGGTCATTAAGTATAAAAATACTCCATAGGCTTAATTACTCAGTCAACTTAGGCTTTATAAGATATAATCACCTTGGATCAAAGAGTTTTTTTTTCTTTTTGGTGCCCATTTTTCGCACTCTTCTTTTATAA
>BQKN01000818.1:419531-439823 GCA_022839385.1 Asparagus kiusianus
TATCCATGGTGTTTGGGCCAGCCAGCCCAAACACGGTTTTCCCTTTTCTTTTTTTTTTTTGTTTTTCTTTGGGCCTGTGATTTTGGCCTATGTATATTTTTTTTGTTTGGGCCATAGAAAATGGCCTAAAAAATATTTGATATATATTTATTTATTATTTTTCCATTTTACTTATTCAACGTTTTTTTTATAAAAAACAAAAATGAGAAAATATATTTGTATATATGTTTTTAACATATATATATATATATTTATATTTTTTTCTCTTTTTTCTTTTTTCTTTTTTTTAAAGCCTATGTTAGTTATTCAAAACTTTTTTTTTACAAGGATGAGAAATTTTTTATATATATATATTTATATTTATATTTTTTCCACTTTTTTATTTTTATTTTTTTTAATTTTTTTATATTTTATATTTTCATTTTTATTATTATTCTTATTTTTTTACAAATAATGTGGTTCATAGAGAACCAACACCTCCTCCTCTCCGAGTGTAGAAAATTCGAAAAATGGTTTCAAACGTTGACCATTTGTTTTAAAAATGTTACCATTTTTAGGATTTTTTATCTCAACAGCCCCATGCGAAAAAACTTGTTTGACAAAAAATGGACCTGTCCATGTTGATCTTAATTTTCCAGGAAAAAGATGCAATTTTGAATTGTACAATAAAACTTTCTGTCCTGGAGAGAAATTTTTTCGTAAAATTGATTTATCATGAAAAATTTTGGTTTTCTCTTTGTAAATTTTTGAGTTTATGTATGCATCATTTCGAATTTCTTCCAACTCATTTATTTGGAGCAATCTGTTCTTAACTGCCGAGTCTGAGTCAAAATTTAGCTTTTTTATTGCCCACATTGCTCGATGCTCCAACTCCATTGGTAGGTGACAAGCTTTGCCGAATACCAGTCTGTATGGTGACATCCCCAAATTGGCCTTGAAAGCTGTTCTATATGCCCAAAGAGCATCACATAATTTACAGACCAATCTTTTTTGTTATGATTAACTGTTTTTTCTAAGATTTGTTTGATCTACCTGTTTGTGACCTCTACTTGTCCACTGGTTTGGGGGTGATAAGGAGTTGACAATTTGTGTATGATTGAATATTTTCTCATCAAAGCCTCAAAAGAACTGTTATAGAAATGTGTAACGTTGTCACTGATGATTGCTCGGGGTTCTCCAAACCGTGCAAAAATGTTCTCTTTCAAAAACTTAACAACGACTTTGTTGTCATTAGTTTTGCAAGCTACCGCCTCAACCCATTTTTATATGTATTCAACGGCTACTAGAATGTAAACATTTCCAAAGGAATTTGGAAATGGTCCTATGAAATCGATACCCCACAGATCAAAAAGTTCAACAGATAAGATGGGTTGTAAAGGCATCATATTTCTCCTAGTGACCTTCCCTAAAAGATGACACAGTTACAGGTTTTGCAAAACTCAAATGAATCCTTAAAGAGAGTGGGCCAATACAGTCCAGATTAGAGAACTTTTTCAGTTGTTTTTCTTGGACCAAAGTGGCCCCCACATGCTTGCTCATGACAAAATGATAGAACACTCCTAGTTTCTTCAGTGGGAACACACCTCCTAAAGATCTGATCAGGACAGTATTTGAATAGATATGGATCATCCCAGTAAAAGTATTTTACTTGGGAGAGAAAACGGGATCTATCCTGTTGGACCAATGAGAAGGGATCTGGTTCATGACTATGTAGTTCACAATGTCAGCAAACCATGGGACAAATTGGATTTGTAGGAGTCGTTCATCAGGGAAATGCTCATTGATCAGAACGGTTGATGTTAGTGCATTTGGGAGTCGAGAGAGGTGATCTACTACGATGTTCTCTGTTCCCCTTCTGTTAAGAATTTGAATGTCAAACTCTTGAAGAAGGAGAATCCATCTAATGAGCCGTGCTTTAGCATCCTTTTTGGTCAAAAGATACTTTAGTGTGGCATGATCTGTGAAAATTTTGGTTAAGGAACCGATGAGGTAGGACCTGAATTTTTCTAAGGCAAAGACTACAGCTAAAAACTCTTTTTCTGTGACAAAGTAATTTTGTTGGGCATCATTCAGAGTCCTACTGGCGTAGTAGATCACATGCGGTTTTCCATCAAACCGTTGTCCTAAAACAGCACCAATCGTAGAATCAGATGCATCACACATCAATTTGAAGGGTAAGGTCCAATCCGGTGCATGAATGATAGGCACTGTGGTTAGCTCCTTTTTCAGATATTCAAAGGCTTTGAGGCAGTCGGGGGAGAAGACAAATTATGTATCCTTGGCTGAGAGATTAGTCAAGGGTCTAGCAATTTTGCTGAAATCCTTGATAAAACGTCGGTAAAAACCAGCATGACCAAGAAACGATCTGATATCTTTGACTATTTTGGGAGGAGGGAGATTGGAATTGAGATCTACCTTAGCTTTATCCACTTCGATTCCCCTATTGGAAACTACATGTCCTAATACAATGCCTTGTTTGATCATGAAATGACATTTCTCCAAATTGAGAGTCAGATTTTTCTCCCTACACTATTCTAGGACCAGTTTAAGATGATGCAAACATTGGGAAAACGTGTCACCAAAAATGGAAAAGTCATCCATGAAAATTTTGAGAAATCGCTCTACAATGTCGAAAAAAATACTAATCATGCAACGTTGGAATGTGGCCGGTGCGTTGCACAGTACAAAGGGCATGCGTCGGTATGCGAATGTTCCATATGGGCAAGTGAAGGTGGTTTTCTCCTGATCTTCGGGAGCGATAGGGATTTGATTGTAACCTGAATATCTATACATGAAACAATAGAACTCGTGTCCTGCTAAATGCTCTAACATTTGGTCAATGAAAGGAAGAGGGAAGTGATCTTTCCGAGTGGCTAAGTTGAGTTTTCTGTAGTCAATACAGACTCGCCATCAAGTTTGGATTCGAGTGGGAATCAGCTCATTAGCCTTATTTTGGATCACAGTGATCCCAGATTTCTTTAGAACAACTTGGACCGGACTCACCCATGAACTATCAGAAATGGGATAAATGATCCCATGATCGAGACATTTCAGAACATCTTTCCTAACGGCTTCTTTCATCACTGGGTTTAACCTACATTGAGGATCTCTAGTAGGTTTGGCATCATCTATCAAATGGATTCGGTGTTGAACAATGGTTGGACTAATCCCTTTGATATCGGTCATGGTCCATCCAATGGCTTCCCTATTCTCTCTTAAAACATCTAAGAGAGCTTCCTTTTGACCGGTAGTTAAATCAGAAGAAATGATAACTGGTAAAGACTCGTTCTCCCCTAAGTAGGCATACTCTAGATTTTCAGGTAGAGGTTTGAGCTCTAACTTAGGGGATTCCTCTACAGATGGGTGAAGCTGGACTCGGGGTTCTATCTCTAAAGGTTCTCGTTGCTAGCCAACAGTAAAAACATGATTGACTAGCGGTTCTATCTCTAGTTCGTCATCAGAAAGCTCCTCAATCATTAAATCAGATGCATTTGAATCAGACTCACACTCTCCCTCTTGTTGTTCACTGGATATTCCTTGAATGAAATTCGCTTCCATGGGTTCACCAGATGGATTACTAGGCTGTCTCCCTAAGTTGAAAATATTGAGGTCAACAGTCATATTCCCAAAAGATAGTTTCATCTGACCGGTTCTACAATTTATCAAAGTATTTTAGGTGGCTAAGAACGGTCTTCCTAGAATGACGGGGATTTGACTTTTGAGATTAGAAACGGGCTGTGTTTCCAAGACAATAAAATTAACAGGAAAAATAATCTCTCCAACTATGATCAGAACATCCTCTACCCTCCTTTGGGAATTTTTACAAAGCTATCAGCTAACTGCAGAGTGCATCTTATCGGTTTAAGATCTCCTACACCTAGCTATTGATAGACTGAATAAGGAAGGAGGTTGACGCTGGCTCCCAAGTCTAAAAGTGCCTTATCAATGTGAGTGTTACCTATGACACATGGAATTGTGGGACAACCAGGGTCCTTGTATTTCAACGACATGGGTTTTGAAAAAATTTCACTGAGGTTGGCAGCTAAGAAGACTTTCTTGGGGACATTGGTGGTTCTTTTCTTAGTGCATAAGTCCTTCAAGAACTTTGTATAAGAAGGGATTTGTTCGATTGCATCTAGGAGAGGGATGTTGATCTTGACCTGTTTAAACGTTTCTAGGATTTTCTCAACCTGCGGGGAGTTTTTCCTAGGTTTGAGTCTATCTAGAAAGGGGGCAACGGGCCTATACCTATCTAGATCAGGCTCAATCTCAAGTTTAGCATTTTGGTCATCGGAAGGAATTGCTTCATCGGAAGGAGTGTGTTTGATGGAAGAAGGGGTTTGATCCGGTGGCATTCTAACTTGATTGTCTATTTGTTTTCCTGATCACAGTGTGTGAACTGCATTCACATGAGCTTGATGGTTTGAACTGGATCCATTATCTTTAGGGTTTGTAACAGGTTGACTTGGGAATTTTTCTTTTTCTCTCTCACTCACGGCAGTGGCTAGTTGCCCAAGTTAGGTTTCTAACCAGGCTATAGCTTGAGTGTTCGAGTTGAGCACTTGGCTGGTGGTTTGCATGAAGGAATTTAGAGTGGTGGATGACTGGGTCAACATGTTGGTCGTTGGTGTAGAAGCTTTGATCATAACTTCTAAACCCTTTTCTAACACACTTAAACGTTTGTCATGATCAGAATTTGAAGGATTTGTAGGCTGGTGAGAATGAGGATGTTGGGTTGGAAAAACTAGGTTAGCTTGTTGAAAATTGTTTGGTGCGTTGAACGGGACAGTGTTTCCCCTAGGGAATTATTGGTTCGACGCAGGAATGAAGTTTTGATTTCCGGGTGAATTTTCTTGATTCCATACAAAGTTGGGATGATTTCTCCAACCTAGGTTGTAGGTTGGAGAAAATGGATCATTTTTAGGGCGCTGGAATGCAGCGTTCATCTGTTCTAATGCATGATTGTTTCCTAGGAGAGGGTATTCCTCTGAAACGTGGGTAGGAGACTGACAGTTATGACAACTCGGGGCAGACACATGATTGATTTGAGCAGGAGCTTGTTCCTTAACTTCTAAGGCTTCTAACCTCCGCATAATTGTCGTCAGTTTCGCTTCAGACGCAATGTTTGACTCCAGGTAAAGACCACTAGACTTAGATTAGGGAACTGATAAAACCCTGTCATCACAGTATTCCCACTGCATTGTTTTCTCGGATAGACTCTCTAGGAATTTCCAAGCTTCATCTGCATTTTTCCTCATAAAATCTCCTGACACATCGATTCTAAAGATGTTTTTGAAGAATAGTCTAATCTTTCATATATAACTTGGCACAATCGTCATTTTTCTAGACCATGATGAGGACATTGGATTAAAAGATCTTTGAACCGGTCAAAATATTTTCAAAATGGCTCTCTCGGGATAATTTTAAAGTTTTGAATGCTGTTCCTAAGCTTTACCGTTTTGTGAATAGAGAAAAATTTCTTAAGAAAAACGGTAACAAATTCCTCCCAAGTTGAGATGGAATTTGTCAGTAAGCTGTACAACTATTTTTTAGCTTTGTCTTTAAGGGCAAATGGAATAAATCTGAGCTTAATTGCATCTTCAATTAATTCTCTTATTTTAATCATAATACACACTTCCTCAAATTCCGAGATAAAAATATATGCATCTTCTGTTTCATTACCTAAGAATTTGGGAAGCATGTTTATGTAATGCGGACTAAGCTCGAAATTTGCTCCATTTACTTCGGGGAGTCTTATGCAAGATGGAATTGCATTTCTAGTGGGATAACACATATCCTAAAGAACGGGTTGATTTGTCATTTCTTGGATTGGTTCAACACAGATTAAACGATGAGAATTATCCCGAACCTAAGTTTGCATACACCAAAACAATTTTTTTTTCTTTTTAAGGAAAGAAAGAAAATTAGTTTTTTTTATGAAAAGATAAAAAAAAAAGAAAAATACTAACTAAAACAAATCAAAACAATCACTTTTTAATCACTCTAATTCTAGGATTTAGCCTAACTCAACTAGACCAGCTCCTAACCAAAAACTCCTACAGTGAAAAGATTAAAGTTTTACCAGGTAGTTAGCCAGGTAAGGATAGTACTAGAGGGTGATTAAAGATCAATTAAGTAACTCTTTCCTTGCGAAGTTCTTTACGCAACCCCTAAATCTTGCCTTAGACACCAACTAATCTGAGAAAACTTAAACCGGTTCACTTAAGGATTTCTTGTTCCTTATTGAGATCGAATACTTAGGGGCCAACATCTAATGAGTTTTAGAAGGCTTGGGTTTGTGAAGTGAGGAATTAGTGATTTGTGGGCTAAGAAAAGGGTGATGAAATCCCTTACCTTATCTTGATTGGGGGTTTTGCCCTTAAGAATGTTTTAAGTGTGTGCCAAATCAAGTGCTACAATCACTTTGGTGAATTCCTACACTATATGAAATGCAACCCTAAAAATTAAAAGCGACTAAAAAAGATGATAAAAAGAAATTTTTTTTAATTATGGTCAACAACAATCAAATGTGAGAAGAGAGCTCTTGTTTGAATTTATTATCTTGTTAGTTAATGTTCAAGTGAAAGGTGGATTTTATTATGGTCAACAAAAATAAAATATTTTTATTTTTTAAATCCTAATTGTCTCTAATTGTGAAGCTAACTAAAAAGGGTGGAATTGAAAACTAGAAAGAGGACTTACCCGAAAGCAATTCTCTAAGTTCTTGATCTTCAATCCAAGACTTTCAAGCTCCAAGCGGTTCCTTCACAAGAAAACACACAAGTTAAAGAACCAAAATAATAAAATCCTATTTAAGCACCTTCCCCGACAACGGCGCCAAAAACTTGATGCGGCATAATTATGTACCAAAATAGCAAGTGCATAATTGATCAAGTTATAGTATAAAAAGTTATTGATCCCACGAGAAAGGTGATTTTAAGAGATTATTAGAATAGGTTCTTATGTTGTGTGCGCGACAAAATAGGATTAAAGAATAAGTGTGATTGTGATGAGTGATTGTTGTGAATATATGCAAGAGAAAATAAATTGAATTTTAGAGAAAAGAAATAAGAATCAAAGAATAAATGAAATCAAAGGCAAGAAAGAAGAATGAATAAAATCAAGAAATAAAATCAAAAATGAAAAGAAAATTCAAGAAAGTCAAGATGGAGGATTCGATTAAGATATGAAAATTTTAGAATTTAATCCACTAACTAATCTCAATTATAAAATACAAACTATTCTCTTTTCATCATATTTTAACTTAGATTTGTTAAGCATAGACTATCAAACAATTTAAGGAAAGTATAACCAATCAAATTATCATCTAAGTCAAAATTACTATTCATGATAAGAGCAACAACAAGATATTAATCCTAGAATTCATAAGCATAACCTATCAAACCATTTAAGATATGTATAGATTATCAAATTCTTCTTCTACTGATTAGTTTTCTAGTTGATTATCCAAAACATGAATATTTTAAGTGCAAGAGAATAATTTGCATAATATAAAGGAAATTAGACTAGCATCATATAATTCTAAGATTCCTACAACAATTAATTTCAGATCTAAAAAAATAAAAACAAGAAGGAAAAGAACTAATTAAAAATAAAAATAAAAATCTAAACTAAGAACAAGAAATAAATCTAACAACAAAGAATTAAAATCTAAACTATAAAATAAATTACAAAAATTATATGCAAAAAAATAAATCTACTCTACAAACATGAATGTAAATCTAACTAATAAGCAACAATAAAGAAATTACTAATAAGAAATAAAAGAGAAAAATAAAAGAAAAACAAACCTTCAAACTTTTCTTCATCTCCATCATCATCATCCAACAAAAAGAAGAAGAATTGAAGTGGAGAAAATTTTTTTATTATTAATTGTGACAAAAGTTACAATTTTTAGAAGGCCTTCTCAATTGATAGTAGCCCTCCTCTCCAAATGGAGTTACAAATTTTTTTACACTTCTAACCACTTACTCTCTACCCATATTTATAGTAAACATCAGTGAATGAGAACCGTTGGATCAAAATCTAATCCAAAAACATCAAAAATCAGCCATAGATTCGTAACTAGCTGTACGTCGTATCGATACCAGCATTGATAGGGGTATCGATGCTGGCATCGATATGGGCATCGATGCCCCCATCGATGCTGGCATCGATGTCAAGCTCTCTTCTTTTGCTGTCCGCAGAATTCTTCTTCCATTGGATTTTGGGCTTGGACATTAGGCTTTGCTTGTTCTTCTAGGCTTCAACATTTGGACTTTGGCATTTTCTCTTGATTTTCCACTTGGGCTTTGATTTATTTCTTCATTAAATATTTGAAAGAATTCCTTTGGCTTCATGGGCTTCATTTCTTCATTAAATCAAGGGTTTTTTGTTGAGAGATTGGAGTTTGAGATTTATTCTTCATTAACCTACAATTAAAGATAAAAACAATTATTAGTAGTATATTTATTTATATAAAATAGATAATGAGGGTATAAAATTGCAATAAAATGTGATTATCATTGACAGAGGTGTTTTGTTGAACATGACAACTTAGAAGATTTGTTACTCTTAATCTAAGGGATTCTAAGTAACCAAACCCCAGTATTGATTAAGACTTAGCAAGGAATAAATTTTGTAGTAGACAGAGGTGTTTTGTTGAACATAACAACTTAGAAGATTTGTTACTCTTAATCCAAGGGATTCTAAGTAACCAACCCCCAGTCTTGATTACGATTTAGCATGGGAAGAAAAAATAGGTTAACAGGGCACGTCGCCTTGTAGGCCACTATCCATCAAGTCATTCAGTAATATTGGAGTATAACGACTATGATTGGAATACGTCACACTGTAGGTCGTTATCTAAAGAGTTTGGCTATTAGAGGTAACTGTAAACATGATAACTTTGTGGACCGACCATCCTATTGAAGAGGATTGGCTTCAGTGGCTGTAGTATCTTCCCCTTTCTGACTGAGAAGATTGGGCTTGGTCCTGTTGCTTAGATTGATTCTGCTTACATTATTCTTCGACTTTGACCCTAGCAATAATTTTTTGAGCCTGTTCATCTTAAGAGATTAGTTATCTCCATGAATGATATTCTACAACCCTCATTTGTACTAGAAGGTTGGTCGCCAAGTTGTGTTGATAGGTCTCTACTAAGGTAGACTGTGTCATACCTGACGAACATCGAAGAGTTGTGCTTCAGAACCTCTTGACAAAGGTTTTGACGAGCTCCCTCTTCTTCTACTTAGTAGCGAGAAGGGTATGGATAGAGACTTCTGTATCCTCTTCAAAGAATCTTAACAGGAAGAGTCTCTCTAGATCTGTCTACTTTTAGATACATCCCGCAGGTAGTTTCCTGAACCATTCAAATGCAACTCCCTTAAGGGTGCTAACGAACAATCGAGTCAGTATGACATCGTTTGATATCACATTCCTAGATTGTGACTTAAAATGATGGGTATGTTGATTCGGTGATCCTGTGCCATTAAAAGCTTATAGCATCAGGACCTCAAACTTTGGAGGATAAGGGGTTGCATCCCATTTGGCAGGATAGGTCCTTGTAACTCCCTCATCTTGGAGCTCGCTTCTGTTAGCAATGGTATTAATACGGACTGCTAATTCTTTCATTTTGGCAGATTAGAGATTCTGCTTGTTCTCAGTCTCTCTTCCTTCATTAGAGGAAGATTCCAAGTTGTGGGATTCTTAGTCAGAAGCAGCATCATCAACCACTTTTCCCTTCCCTTTGCTTGTGTGAGGTTGGGATGAAGATGTTCTTCCTCATCGGGAAGACTCTTGCCTTAGCGGCGAATCTGTCTTCTAAGATTTAATCTTGTCTGCGACGATTTGGGTCATCAGGGTTAGGAGTTCATTGAGGGTCTCCTGTTGTGATTTGAACATGGCCTCCTGCTCATCAACCCTCTTTGAGAGGTCTTCAGAATTTTCTTCCATGTGGACGAAGCTCCTATGTCCAACGAAAGAGCTTGATGATTGGGACTCCGTAATGGCTGAGTGTTCATCCTCAAAATTGATTCCTCTGGCTAATCTTTGATAGTTAACCGGAGGAATGGCTCCCGTTCGAGTCCGAGTATGTTGATAAATTCTATCGAACCTATTTAAGAGGTCTTTCAAGCCAGGAGATTAATCTTTTTCTGACTCATCGGAGCAAAGAACTGATGAACTCCCTCTGCCAACCATATTAGAAGTGACTCCATGGTATTCATCCTCCAAAGTCTTCTTCCTGTGAGAACATCACTGGTTATTGGGCAAAGTGACTTTCGTTGGTCGGTTGAACATCAACAAATTGGTTGTGCATGAGAAGCACTGGTATCCCGAGAGAATCGCAGAAGTCAGTCGTTTGCATTAGCATGAACAAGAAACTTGTTGTATCGGCCTTTCTCCAGATATGAACTCTCTCAAATCTATTACAGAAACTCCAGAAGAGTTACTCGCTGATCGTGAGGTTTGAATTCGAACCCTCGGTCCATGATTGGAAAGGACTGGCTCTTAGTGAACATGAATCTGGTTGAGATGCCTTGAATCCATGGACTTCTTATATCCATGGACTCATTATATTATGAGATCTGCGTTTTGCTAGTGGAACGCAGTCGTGAGATCTACGTTTTGGTTCTAGAACGCACTCCTGAGAGTTGCATTCAGTTTGTGGAACGCGCCCCTGAAGGCTACATTTTGATTGTACAATGTGCCACTAAGGGCTGTGTTCAGTCTTATTCACACAGAGACTATGTTTGGACTCATAGACGTGAGACCTACATTCTAAAGTAGAAACGCAGAGCACAGGGTCACATTTAGGCTCATAAACATGAAGCTCATGTTGACTTAAGGATCGACATTCTCGGAGATGTACTCGTTGTAGGGATCTCCTCCTTCGTCGAGCGGTGTTCTTCTTAGCCTGCTTCAAGGCCTTTATAGTGACGTCACCGTCTGTGTTGATCAGGTTTGTCACCTCAATAGGACTCTTGTTACCCATCACCCATTGATTTGGCATCGGTATAGATTCCTCGACTTGATTGAAGAGTTTGGCATAAGCTAAGCCCACTCCTTCGGAGGAGGGGTTGTTCGAGTAATCTTGGCTAAAGTTGAGGGCTTCCTTCGGTATAGGAGCAACAATTAGAGCTTTAGTCTTCTTAGAAACTTTGTAGATCTTGCGCGTAACCTTGGGGCTAAAAGAATCCAGAGAGGAGGAACTCTTCATATTTGGCTTTATCGAACTCAACAATAAGAGTTTTGACAATCATTCTAGTGAGCTTGATGTCGGATTGTGCCACCACTTCTTCGATAGTGAAGCTCATCCCCAACAGAGTCGCCATCTTTTGTTTGGTGGTAAATGTAGGCATCGAAAATTGCCGATAGGTCCCCGCACATAGCTCAGTATCAACGAGCGACGATTGAACGTCACTACCCGGTTCACAAGAGTTCAAACGACGTCGGTGAGCGATTGAAGCCAACCGACGGACTACGTGAGCCGACAGAATGTCAGAATCATGGGGATACAGATTGACCGAAAACCCCACGATCACCGCAATTGGGCCAACGCCCATTGTGATGGGATCTACAGAACTCCTCGACGGGCTTCCAACACAACCGGAATCAGTCAAATCCAAGTCCGGATAAAGGCACTACAGCGAAATCAACTAAAGAACGCCCGAGGGGTGTGTGTCTCGGCCATGAATGAAGACACCCCCCCCTAGGGGGTGTCCTCAAGGCAGCCCCCCTCCCCTCCTTGTTTACCTATAAATAGGCCCCTAAGGCCCTCATTCAAAAGGGCTGATTTCTTTGGAGTTGAAGGCAAAGGCTCTGAATTCAAGGCTGAATTATCTTAGCCAAGGATTCCCCTTTGTTTGAAGCGGCGAAGCCCTGCCGGAGAGCATAGTCTGAAGTTTTGAAGCAGCGAAGCTCTGTCGAAACGAGGAGTAAGGAGTTCTTCATCAGTCCCCTTCATTCACCCCCTCCATTTCCTTAGTGCTGCCCATTAACGGTGACCACTAAGAAGAGCTATTATCTCGTTTTAGCCGAGATATACGCTTATAACTTCTAGATCTCACGCGGATCGACGAAGTTCTGTTTCTATATCCCTTCACGGATAGACGAAACTCTGCCGGATTTTACCGGAAAGGATCTTGAAGAGTCGGCGGTCCACGGATATCGACATCCCCGTCACAGGCCAACAACCCACGCAAGCGAGACCGAACCAAACCGGGATCTCGTGTTTATTTTCGATAAAGTTGTAATCTCTTTTGTTTTCATTTAAACTCTGTTGTAACGATTGAAGTTGTAACAGATCTCAAAGCAATGAAAACAGCAACTTTCGACAAAAACAGTAAAATTGAAGAAAAATTGCAAGAAATGTATTTGATTTTATTCTCTCTAACTGATTTAGATAAAGAATGGTTTATAATTCTCTCTAAGTAAGTTCTCTCTATCAGGCTTAGAAATAAAATTTACAAATATTCTCAATCGGAATGCCGATTTATAAAAGAGAAGAGGGTCGACGGAGATCCTCCCCTTTATTTAAAATTGGGTTCTTCATGGCAAAGATGAGATGCCTCCCTCGAAACTCATGTCAAGTTTGCTTCTTGTTGACGATCTGAACACCTCGCTGGAGCGTTGTGTTTGCTTTTTGACTCGACGTCTTAGACGAACTTGCAAAGCAAGTTTGAAACTCTTGATGAGTTTATAACTCTGAACGAGTTTGAAACTCTCTAAAAGAATCGATTTGAAACCAAAAATTCGGTTAGTAAGCTAAGATCTAAGCTCCAATATCTTTGTTGCTGATGATGAAAACTCTCTAAGGATGAATGTCGATCTCCTTTTAGATTTTTTGATCTCCAAAAGATCCCCTTTTAAGCTGATTTTTAGCTATTTATATGGTATTTAGGGGTGTAACCACCCCCTAAAATCTCTCTTGAATGGGGTGCAACTGACCATTTCATGGAAAATGGTTTTTAAACCGTTTAGGGGTTTAAAGGTGTAACTGTCCCCTAAGATCACTCTTTAATGGGGTGTAACCGACCCTATTAAGCGGAGATATAGTTTTGAAACCGTTCAGGTTCTGTTTGAACTAATCAAACGTAGAAAATGCGGGTTCGACCCTTGCATTCTAATGTTGCAATGTAGGGAGGATCTTTGTGTTTTGATGTTGCAACGCAGCTTTTGAACTTTGCGTCTCGTTTTAGGAACACAGAGGTGAGCTCTGTGTTTTGAGTCTAGAACATGGCCACAAGCTCGGATTTTTGAGTCTGGAACACGGCCACGAGCTCTGTGTCTAGACTTGAATGCTGGGGTTGAACCCTGTGTTTCTAACTGGAACACTGGATGAACCCTGTGTTTTGAACTAGAACGTTAGGGTGAACCCTGCGTTTGATTTAAAGAGATTGTTGTAAAGGTCATCAGTTTATAATCTTTGCATTTGGCTCTTTAAAATGTGAGAGTCGTCAGATTATAACTCTTGTTGATGATTGTGAAGGTTATTAAATTAGAGCTTTTATCGGTTATTGTGAAGGTTGTTAGATTGTAACCTTCATCAATCTATGTGAAAGTTTTCAAATTATAACCTTCTGGAAGCCGTCAAATTGTAACTTCTATCATCAGTGTTTGATGGGGATCAGCTATCTGTAATAATTTTTAGATGGCCTACATGTAACTCTTTACAAGATTTCTGATTTCATCGCATTATCATGCGCAATGGACTACCCGTTCGGTATCTTAGACAATATACAATGTACACGGCTCATTAGTCTCATCGCGATCTCAGTGCGTAACATGAGTGCAGGATGGCTTACCATATAGGTATTCTAAAAGACGGCTCATAAGCCTCATTGCACCCTCGTGCGGACGGACTACTAGACAAAGCATCCAAACCCGACCCAATGGCCTGTACATATGGAATATCGACACACTACTACACGTATTACTGAACTGATTTTATCAATGTTATCCATCTCATGTATAAACTGTGTTTGTCTTGTATATCGATGCACTATCCTATATAGTACTGAGCTGTGCTCATCAATGATATCCAACCTATGTATAAACAATCTCCAACTCAAGTGTAATCAGCTCAACACTTGTCCAAAATCCCCTTTGGGATACTCATGGGTGTGCTACGACACTATTCATGTATATTCATGTCTGTACGTGTACTATCTTGTGACTTGAACCTCGCGATCGCATCTCAAAATAGTGCAACTCAATATTTAAGAAAATTGACTTAGTAGTCGACTACTAAGCTTAGTAGTCGACGAAACTAAGTCCATCCAAACACTGTGAGGCATGTATCAGTATTAGTAGTCGACTATTAAGCACATTAGTCGACTACTCTACAATAATCCAGTTTCTAAAAATCTAAACTGAACATGAGTAGCCAACTACTAAGCTTAGTAGTCGACTACCCTGTCAAAACATGCATTCTTTCATGCACGAACATTACTTATTTGTCAATTGCACATATCATGAAGCTAAAACAAAGCCTTATACTTGGCATATGCAACAAAGATTATCTGAATCATAATACAAAATTATTAAACCTTTCATTATAAGGTTTAGCATCCTATTTAATCATTTTCCTGTATTAGCTCTTAATTAAACAACATAATTATCAACACATGTTAAAAACTACTCATGAACAGAGGAAAAATTCATTTAAACATGTTTATATGACTTAGATTTCACAAACGTAAGGTTAAGCATAGTTATTTATCATGAAAGCTCAATTAAAAGGCAAAAATAGGGTTTTAGCATGATTAGAACATGATTTATAAATTTAAAACATAATTATGAATAACCCTAATGATTATGATCATATTAATATCATACACAGAAAAGAATTTTTACAGATCTATCATGGGTTAAAGATTTATCATTAAAAATATAAACTTTATCATGTCGGGTTAAACTTGAACAAGAAAACATCACTTTAACCATTAAAAATATATATTAAGGGAAGGGTTTGGAGGAAGATGGTCTTTCCTTAACTACGTGCTGCAACTCCAGAACACGTTTATAAGACCTTCTCCTCACCAAAAACTGCAAAGCCTCGCCTTTCTCTTGACAAATGCCTCGAGATCTCTCCCAAAACTCACAATTTAGGTTTAGGAATTGAGGAGGAAGGTGGCTGGTGTAAATTTCATGTGAAAGAGGGTAAAAAGAGCTTTAAAACGAGTATATTTTTGCATATATACAATTGGGTTCAAAACAAAACAAATCCGACCCAAAACCCATAAAAAATCTAAAAAAAGCCCCGACTAGTCGACTAATACTACTATTAGTCGAGTAATGACCTAACTAGTCAACTACTAATGTTAGTAGTCGACTACTAAGACTCAAATCAGTTTGTTTGGAAAAAATTCGGTATTTTGGTTGTAACTTTTTCGTCCGACCTCGTAATGAGGTGATTTAAGATGATTTTGAAAGTTGTTAAAAAGACCTACAACTATTGCCATTTGAATTTCTTCATATTCGAACTGTATCTATGTGTAAAACATAAAAACTCTTAACTGGTCGATTTTTCCAGATTCAGGCTCATGCATGTCGTGCATGATTTCGCTCCTATATGCATATATATACATTGGATTGATCTTAAATTAATCCCTAGCATACTTAATCATTATTATATGTTATTTATTACCATATAACATATTTATTATTATTTATCAAAATATATTCAAATTTATGGGGGTTTTACATAACCTATTGATACAATTAAGGTGGTTGTATATACGGGTGCATACAGTTCGGGTACGACTTGCATATGATATTAATCATATCCATATTCACTAATTGATCATTGATACTTATATAGATATATCTCTTGACAAGAAAAAATTATCTTCATATTCGTGAAAGTCAGATATAGATACAAATATACCTACGGGTAGAAAAGTGGATATACACCATTCATACAAAACAGATAAGAGAAAACTAGATAATATTTAGAAAATTATTTATATAATATAAAATACTTCATTAGTATGTTTGTTATATCTAAAAAAGCACAATCATCAAAATTAGAGTAGTGATAACTACATTACCAATCTTATACTACATTTACATTATAAAAAAGAAAAGTGTGGGGTCTATTTTCTTTAAAATTTTTTTAAAATTGATGACGTATTGAGGAAACCCACGTTTCTCTCTTACAGTATAGAATAGCATAGGAAACAATAGTGTTATAATATGCAAATAGTTTAATATAATATGCAAATAGTTTAAGTGTTAATCCCCAGTGGGAGACCGATACGTGTCCCACTCTACGTCTAATCAGCCATATTCGAAGAGGGGCGACTCAAGCGATTTTAGCGATTGACCCAACCAGACCGAGAACTTGCGAGGCCAACTAAAAAAGCATTCTCACTTGGCCTACCATTCCCATCAACCCCACTCCCTCTTGGCACTCAGTCCTTTTAGGCTGACAACTTTCAAGCCAACTAAAAAGACAGTGGTTATCGGTCTCTTGTGAGATGAGTAGGAAGGCGGTGTATCCTCGAGCCTCTCGCCGACAGTCGACTGCCATCACCTATAATGCGTGATCAGAGGCATCATTGCTTTAGCCTCGAAAGTCTTTATGACTCTTCGGACCTCGTCAGAACTATGCACACTTTGTCACCTTCACATTAAATGCCTGGGTGACTCATTCACTCTGTGGCTGACACCTGTAAAGCAGATTGACATCTGAGCCGCTAGCTTGACTCGGTCGCATTTACCTATCTACCCTTCTGACCTGCTATAAAAGAAAACTAATGTTTGTTGCCTAGGGTAAGCAAGTATCTTGCTAAAAGACCAAGCATTTAGTTCTTACTTCTCCACTCAAGCTCTAAACTGACTTGACCTTTGGAAGAACCACCAGAGATCAACACTCCGACCTCTTACGTGTTCTTTATATGTATGACGGGACCATCAGCTCAATAACCAACCATCTGAGGAAGCTTGAGGACACTAACACCCCTCATAATCCACGAATAAACCCGATGTTTTATAATTGACATCAACAAGTAGTGTAGTTATCATTTTTCTCAAAAATTAAGCTCAAATCTATAATTCTAAAAATTAAAAAAATGTAACGAGTGTATGACCAACGTATATTTGACTATTTCATATACATGTTCCTATATTTCACTACATATTTGTATCAATTACCAATCCTATCTGATATAGATTTTAATAATCATATTAATATTAAAATAGATATGAATACTGTCGTAGATACGGATTTTATTATGCACTTGTAAAAGGTAAGAACATATGGTTATATTTTTTCAGATACGGATTTTATTGTGCACTTGTACAAGGTAAGAACATATGGTTATACAAAGATAAGAAACGTACAAGTGGTCAAACGGTTAGTATTGATAGCTATACACACACAAATGCATATTTGCATTTCATATAATTAAGAAGTCAGTAATTCAGAATTAGTCCTACAACAAAGGACAAAACGGCAGATAAAAATTCAAATGGGTTTAGAGTCGCAACACACTGTGAAATGATGAGGATTGTCTGAAACATACCCAACCCTCTCCAATGGTACGTAGGCATTGATAAGATGAGCAGCAACCTTGGCCTTCATCTTATACAGCTATAATAAAAAACAACTGAGTGATCACGTGATCTTCTGGTATTGATCGATCAAAGGGTCCGCCGCTTCTTTGCTTTGAATGGTCGCGAGTGCCCCAAAATCCCCTTCGCGATTCAGATTGTTTTTTCCACCCTTCAGGTCACCACGTACTCGATCGGCCGCAGGATAGCGCACAGATCTTCCCTTGTCCTCTTCTCATTTTTTTTTCCTTCGACGTGATATAAGACCATGATGTTTTTCTTGCTCAGTGTTTTTGTTTTTTAACTATTTCTCCTGCTGAAAATTTCACGTGTTCAATTGTATCCGCCTCGCACATGATACATGGCCATGTTCGTTTTCGTCAAATTTTCGTGATTTCATGAAAAACAAATGGGCCCTATTTATTCTAGTTAGAAATTCTCTTTTCTATTAAAAAGAAAAGTACATCAAGTATTCAAATATGAAGAAATGTACCGTATAGTATCAGAAAATCAGTCTTACAATATTAATGGCGGTGTTAAAAATTCATGAATATCCTCAATAGCTAGTAAGGAAAAAGAGGGCAAGAGCGCAATTACATATAGTAAATAAAGAAAATATTTAAATAATATCATGTGTCATGGTTGACCAGTTAAAAAACTTGTGATACTTTCTCTGCTGAAAATAGTTGATGTTTGGAATGTAATGGGAAATCTTACCATGGAGCAATTGTACAAAAAATTAAAAACCAAAGAAACTATAGAGAAAAAATTTAATTAGGTTCCGCATCAATGTACCGTCCTTAGAATACAACGGAAGTTGTTGCGACTTTACTTATTATATAATAATTAAAATATTAAAATTAATCTCTCAAACACTGACTCACCTTCTTGTCATGTCTCTATTTTTCTTCTTTTGGATATAGGTTATAGGGTTCACAAGATGCATTTTTGTAGCGTATAATTTGTACCTATATGGCCAAATTATATACAAAAATATCCCCACCATATAATCATATATTAAAATATCCTTCCAAGGGCGTTGCTCCAAAATAACTACCAAGGGACTTGCGCCCCTGACCCCCTCCCCTTCCTTAGCCCCTCCCAAAGTATTAGTACAATTCATAGGTCATTCAATTCTAAATCTCGGTGATATGTATGTTTCAGTGAAACAGACTCCACAAACAATAGTTGATTCCTCTCTAGTTTTTGCTACTTTTGTACGAGTTGTGCTAAATTCATTGTAATAAAACATGATATATTTCACTCAAAAGCTATCAGCTTAACCGCACTTGAATATTATAGTTTCCCCTACATTGAATTTATATGCCCTCACTTGTTTTGTCAAACACTTATATACACACTTATATACTCTAAAGTTTTTAAAATTTAGACTTTTGATACGCTCAATTACTCAAACATGGGAGCTTTTGGGTGAGAATTCTCACATTTACACAATAGAGCATGCTAATTGTAAACAGCTTTTACACACACACATACAAACATACATATACATACACACACGCACACATATATACATACATACATATATACATACACATATACATATACATAAATACATGCATGCATACTTACTTACACCTCAAATCATTCCTATTTATAAATTAAACCATAAAGTTACTAATAATACTAAAAACTTAAAATTAAATTTGGCTTCCTAAAAATCTAAAATTACAAACAACATGCAAAAAATATTTAAAGTTACAAACAAACCCTTAAATGCATAAAAGTAAAGAAAATCCTCTGACAAATCAAGATATTCCAAACAATTCCTGGAAAAATTAAAAAATTACATAGGTTGCAAAAAGGCCCTAAAAATTCTACAATTATAAATGATCCCAACAAATTTGAAAACAACCCTAAAACAATAAAATTTATAAATAGCTTACTAAAAAAATCCTAAATTACAAACAACATGCAGAAAAATAATTAACGTTATAAGCAACCCATCTTAAATTTATAAAAGTGCAAAAAAGCCCTTGACAAATCATAATATTTTAAAAATGCCTAGAAAAAAATTAAAAAATACATATATGTGCTATAAAAAAATTGAAATTGCAAAAAGAATCTAAAAACTCTAAAATTATATATGATGCAAAAAAATTAAAACTTAGAAATAACCCCTTTAAAATCTAAAAATTATAAGCAACCAACTTCAAAATCTAAAAAATTGTAAACAATTCCTAAAAATCCAAAAAATTAAATGCCTACAAAATATAAAATTACAAAGAACACCATAAAAATAAAAATGAGTATTAGCACCTTGAAAATATATAAGTGCAAACAACCCCGTAAGAGTCTAAAAGTTACAAACAGACGCTTTGAACCAAAAAAAAAAAAAAAAAAAAACAAAATGGTAAAAAAACCCAAAGAGATAAAAATTTAAAATCAATCTCCTAATAAGTCTAAAACTACAAACAAACCCCTTTAAATTCTAAAAATTACAATCAACCTCTTGAAAAATTCAAGACTTACAATTAAACCTCTAAAAAAAGAAAAATTATAAACATTCATTGTCAGGTATTTTCTACCAAAAACTATTGTTGGTTAAGTGACTAAACATGTAATATATTAGGATTTCTGCCAAAATTTGTCACGAGAAATTTTGGTCATTAGGGGATAATTTTGGTCATTTGACTGCACATGAACTACCAATATTATAGGGGTTAAGTGATGCGGCATAAACATGTACCAAAAAGGTTGCAAGTGCACAACCGT
>BQKN01000818.1:444823-510138 GCA_022839385.1 Asparagus kiusianus
CAAGTGCACAACCGTGTCAAGTTATAGTATTTAAGATATCGATCCCACGAGGAAGGTGTTTTGTAGGAGAAAATATGAAATCGGTTCTTATGTTATGTGCGTGACAAATAGGAGTGATAAGTGAATGTGATTGTGAAGAGATTGAGAGAGTGCAAATGGTGTGTGGATAGGTGCAAAGAGTAAGTGTGAGTGGATTTGAAAAAGAATGAGTAATAAGGTGAGAAGGAAAAATGAATAAAATCAAGAAACAAATAAAAAATCAAGAATGAAGAACAAAATTCTAGAATAAAAGAAAATACAAGAAATTAAAGATGGTGGATTCAATTCTAGATATGGGTAATCTAAAATTGAACCCACTTCTTAGAAAAGGGTGATTCCCTAGAGGGTTCTAGCCTAAAGGCGAATCAAATAAAATAAAAATAAACAAAAAGAAAAACTAAACCCAAGAGGGTTCTAGCCTCAAGGTGAATAGTATAAGAAATTAAAATCTAACTACAAAATAAATTGTAAAATCTAAACTACAAAATAAAATTGCAAGAATTAAATGCAAGGAAATAAATCTACTCTATAAGCATAAAATAAATCTAAGGCAAGAGGGTTCTAGCCTCTTGGCTATTTAACAAGAAAAATAAAATCTAATTACAAGCATGAAAATAAATCTAACTAATAAGCAATAAAAGAGAAATAAAAGAGAAAAAGGAAAGAAATGCAAACCTTCAAATAATTCTCCATCTTCATCTTCATCTTCATCATCCAATAAAGAGAAGAAGAGAAAAATTTAAAGTGGTGAAAAAAATTATTATTATTAATTGCAACAAAAAGTTACAATTTTGGAAGGCCTTCTCAATTAAGAGTAGCCCTCCTCTCCAAAAAGGAGTTACAAAAATTTTTCACACCTCTAACCCCTCACTCTCTACCCCTATTTATAGTAAACATCAGTAAATGAGAGCCATTGGATTGAAATCTTATCCAAAAACAACAAAAATCAGCCCTTAATTCGTAACAGAATTGTCAGTATCGATGCCAGCATCGATACAGGTATCGATGCCGGCGTCGATGCCTGCATCGATGCAGGTATCGATGCCCTATCAAAATTCTGCCTTCACGGATGGCTTCGTCTCGTCGAGATAGGCGATTTTCATATATTATATGTTAAATTCCGCCTTCCGGATTGAGAGATATCGTCGTTTCTTTACGGCCAACCATCTTGAATATTTTTTTTTTCATATTTGATTTTTTTATTTTCTCCGGCTTCTACAGGCTACTCGGCTTGATTCTGGGCTTGGGCTTTTTGGCTCTTGCCTGTGTTCTTCATTTAATTCATGGGTTTTTGTTGAGAGATTGGAGTTTGAGCTTTATTCTTCATTAACCTGCAATTAAAAGATAAAAACAATTATTAGTGGTATATTTATTCATATAAAATAGATAATGAGGGTATAAAATTGTAATAAAATGTGATTATCATTAAGTAAAAGTTTCAAAGATACTAAAAATTTAGTTTCAAATATCTAAATGTTAGTTCTCTTGTCTTGATGATGATTTACAAACACTATTATTGATGCTAATTGCTTGATTGAGTAATATTGTGTAGAATGTATTTTGCCAAGCAAGATAGTGCCAACAATTGGAGGAATGGACGGAATATGAGCTACAACAATGATATTTAAGGAGGTAGAGGCAAGTTGACGAAGAAACGTTATCAAGAACAACATATTTCAAAAGAAGCTTCATCAACACTTGAGCAAATATCAAGACCAAAATAATTGTACTCATATGTGTGAGATATTTGCAATTTTATTTCTCTCTAGAGCTCAATGTAGACAAGTTATTAAGTAGATATATTTAAAGCAATTGTGGTTCACACACACACTTATTTTTGAAAAATAAGTTTTTAACCATTTTTGAAAAATGAGTAGTGTTTACAATTGAAAAATGATTTTTTGAAACTTCCTTTTCTAACATGTTTATATTTATGTTTATAAGAATTTTCCAAAGTTTTATATTTTTTTGATTTTATTTTCTATTTTTAAAGGCACTTCAAAACTCATTTTCAATCATGAACATTACATGTGCATGTTTATCAGTCGACTCATAGTTGTTATCAGTCGACCGATAAAACACACTGGAAAGAGCCGAAGTTTCTGTTTAGTCGACTGATGAGCCATCAGTCGACTAATGTAGGTTATCAGTCGACTGATAAGTTTATTAGTTGACCGATAACAAATGAGCATACTGTTACGATCATCTCATCAGTTGACTGATGAACAGTATCAGTCAACTGATGATATTGTTAACGACTAGTTATGGTTTAAGCTAGAAATCTGGGATTTGGTGATGTTACGCCCCGCTTCCCAAAATACCGGAGAATCAGGACGCGAACAAGCCCGCGACGTATTAGATTGAGGAGAACAAATAAATAATCATTCTTCTCAATCTAATACGCTAAGCGTCAACAATATAATATCCGAAGTCACAAGTCCCCGGTCACACATAGCAAGAATATAATGACAACGCAGAATGAAAAAATAGACATATCATCAATGGTAAATTATCCAGACATAAAAATATGGGTCAAACACGCCCTTATTACAAAATGGTCCAACTAAAATATAAAATACATAGTCCAACAGAAATAAAAGGAAAGTAATGTTAAAACAACTAAATCCAACACCAGACTAAAGTAAGGTTCTGTAGAAAAGATCTAGCGCTCATCAACTACTACAGAAAGAAAAGTCTAAGCTTCAGATCTGTTCTTCTGATCCACCTAGAAGATCTCACTGCTGCAAATCCTTTGGTTCCTGTACTATCCCGAACTGAGGCTGTTCATCTCATAAATCTGACGTACTCCAGAGAAAAATAGGTGTACGTCAGCGTGTGGAACACACGGCAAGATCCCACAGAAAGAAATAGGAACGATCGAACGACCAAAGCAAAAACAGTGATAATAATAATAATAGCTTGCAAAAGAAATTACTAATAATCTAAATGCAATCTATTACTGAAATAAAATCATCAGAAGAATCTAAGAAAACAATCCAAGTATCAAGATCACGCAGCTAGCCAACAGGGTAATCATCCAAGTATCCAAATCACACAACTATATGGAATTAATACCTAAACACCTATAACTTGAGACGTAGTACGTCGAGCGAAATAATCCAAACAAGGAAACCCTAATGTATATACCTTATGCCTCAAATTATAGATAATTAATTATTAATCCCGATATAAGTATGAACAGAAATACAACTAGTCTACACCTCATAAAACCAACAAAGTCCACCAGAAGTCCCGCAAGCATATTATTCTTGTTTTACATGTTATTTGAATTAGGAAAGAATATTTTCGTATATATAATCGGGTCCCCATAAAGTCATCCGGGGGCCACCCTCAAGTCAAGTTTGGCTCTCCGGCCCAAGTATATATATAACTCACAATATCAAGAAAGCGCATATACCCGTTTATATAAATGTGATATTCTTCGTCCAATTCCCCTTTATATCCCCATGTTTGTCAGTTTAATTAAGTAACTATACATGAAATATCGTGCACTAGAGTAACCGTGGAACGACTTCTGCAAAAACTATGAAAATAACCGTGATCCATAACACGTCCGATCAAGAGTGCATTGTCTAGTCAATGCTATAATAATAATAATAATAATCAAGGAAACCTCATATCGGGATATCGATATCAAGGGTACAGCCATGCCTTGAAAGCACGCTTATAAATCATATTTTTAACAGGAGTCGTCTTCATGTACAGTGTTTCCTATTGGATAATAACTAGGTGATAATACAACAAGTTCCATACAAACATTCATCAACAAATCCCATGCATGTAATAACATATCACAGTTTAATCTATGCATGAAATTCATAATAGATCTAAAATTCTAATAAATGACCAATAAAATGGAATTCCACACGTACGACAAATATAAGAATAGATAATTCATAAGTTCATTTTCCAAAATAAACTCCTTTTAAATAATTCAAAAAAATATTTTTAAATATTCTTTTTAATATTCTCTCTTTCAAAATAATTTCTTTTCTCATTATAATTAATCTAAAATCAATTATTTTTCAAAGTAAATTCCTTACAATTATTCTAAAATGATTCTTTTTACAAAATAAATTCCTTTTAAATTATTATAAATTTCCTAAAATAACTCCTTTCTCAAAATAAATTCTTTTAAATTAATATCATTATCTAAAAAGATTTCGCTGCCGAATTAAATTCTTTTAAATCATTATAATTTCCCTAAAAATGAATCCATTACCGAAATAAACTCTTTAATTTATCTATTACTATAATATTTCAAAATAGTCTTTACAAAATAATTCTTTCTTTCAGAACGTCTCATAATTAATTATAATATAATTGTCAAAATATCCTTTCATCACATACGACTCAAAATACATATTATACTCCTCTCTTCACGAATATAACTACAACAGTAATTATCTCATTATTACTATTAATATTACTCATCAACCAAACCACGCAGATAATAACAGTCTAATCTATATAATTAATAAATATAGATATAAATAATGAAATGATGAATCAATCGAAGCGGGATCTTGCCTTGGGGACAAGGGAAGGCGGCGATGAGTGGAGAGGGGCTGTTGCGGCTGTCAGAACTCGAGCACCACGGGAGGAGAGACACTAGGGGAGCCGACGACCGGATCACGACACGGACAGCGGCGAGATAGGGCAGAGATGGTGGCGGAGACCGGCGATGGTCAAGGCTGCAGCGCTGGAGCTCGCGGAGGGGGCAACGGATGTCGGAGTGGTGCAGGCAGCGGTCTGGGCGCGACAACGGTGGCGAGCTTAGGTCGAGAGAGAGCGTCGGGGGCGGGGACTGGTGATGGTCGGAGGGGGAGAGGGCTAGCCGCGGATCTGGGTGCAGTCGGAGGAGGCTGCAGGGGGTTCGTTGGCGGCGACCTGAGGGTGGCGGCGGTTGCGGGGTCTGAGGTGGCGGCTGCGCAGGTCGGCGGTGATGAAGAGGCAGCTACGAACTCAGAGGAGAGGGTGCAGGCTGGTGGGAGATGCGGAGGTCGGCGGCAGCACGGTCGAGGCGGCGGTGAGGCTGAGGTCGGAGTGGGCAGAGGGCTGGGGTTTTCCTTCTTTTGGGTTCTCTGGAATTGAGAGAGAACGAGAGAGAAGAAGAAATAAAAGGAGAGAGAGAGTGATTGGAGAGAGAAAGAGGCTGGGTTTGAGGGATATTATTGGAGAGAGAAAAGTAAGAGAGAGGGTACGGTGAATGACAAAATATTAGGGATTTGAAAAGAGATTGGAGAGAGAAAGGAGGGGATTTGATTTAATTACGGGAGAATTATTTGAGAGAGTTAATGGTATGATTTGAACTTGATTTTGGGGTGATTAGGGAGTGGTTATGGAAAGAATTCAAATGGGAGAAAAATTAAGGGAGGAATAAATTCGAAATTTTACATAAGTTCAAATAAGAATTATACTATAAATTACTAATAACCAAAAAAAATCTTTATTTTTATATTTATATGTTATGGTACTATGCTTAGGTTTACATTAATGATAATAAAATTATTAATAATATCAATAGCTAAAATAATTATTTAAAATATTCATTGTAACTATAAATTAATATTTCGTAGAACTAATAAATTCAGGACTATATATTTTATTTATTTATTTATTTATTTTGAAAACTCATAAAATTTCCAGAAATTGGGAAAAAATATTAATAAGTAAAAATTTAATATTTTAAACACTACAAAAATTATTTAAACACGTATCAAAAATTAC
The DNA here is from genome assembly GCA_022839385.1 of Asparagus kiusianus. Taxonomy (NCBI): domain Eukaryota; kingdom Viridiplantae; phylum Streptophyta; class Magnoliopsida; order Asparagales; family Asparagaceae; genus Asparagus; species Asparagus kiusianus. The sequence goes on from BQKN01000818.1 coordinate 450,614, forward strand.
GGTTGTTACAGGTGATTTGTTTAGGATTTGGGCTATTGTTTAGGGCATCTATATATATACCCCTTGACCCTCTTCTCTTCAGATCAAACTTTGTTTCTAAGTGTTCTTGAGATCAAACCTTCAAATCTTCATTCTTAATTATTTCAAAGTTTTCGTTTTCTCAATTACACATCTCACAAAGCCCTAGGCTTGAGTGTTTATCTCTTGATCCTTATCATAGGATTGTTGTGAGAGATTTTCTTTTAATCCATCTTGTGACTGTGTAGTGAGATTGATCTCGAGAAGATCGTTGTGGGGGTTGTAAGATCTCGTGGGGAGATCGTTGTGAAGAAGTTCCAGCTTCCAAACCGGGTGTGATAGTGTTGTTGCCATTAAGAGAGGTGGTCGAGGACATAGGTCGGAGGACCGAACCTCGTGAACATATCACCGTGTTATCTTGGATAACTATTCTCTAACTTTCCTCCTTATTTATTGCCATATCATTTAATTTATGTCTTGTGTTGTATTGAATTTTATTTATCACACATTTATTATTTTATTACCCTATTTACCCTCCTCTAGGGTAATTTTATTTGGTATCAGAGAATAGTCTCTACATATTTATAAGGTCTAACAACCTTAGAGCAAAAATCCAAATGGATTCAACAATGAATGTGTATATGCTTGAAGGTCAATCAACCACAAGACCCCCATTATTCATCGACAATAATTTTGCATATTGGAAAGCTAGGATGAGAATTTACTTATGATGTATTGATCTTGACATCCTAGAGATAATAGAGAAGAAATATGTTGAGAAGTCTAGTGACGATATGACTGAGAAAGAAAAGCATTTGACTAATCTAAATGTTAAAGCCATGAACATTTTGATTTTTTGTCTCACTCCAAATTAGTACAATAGGGTCTCCACGTGTGCAACCGCATATGAAATTTGGGAGAAACTATGTGTCACTCATGAGGAAACCCACCAAGTCAAAGAGTCAAAAATTAGTAGCCTTATGCATGAATATAAAGTATTTAAAATGCTTCATAATGAATCAATTGATGATATGTTTAGTCGTTTCACTAATATTATAAATCAATTGCATGGCCTTGACAAGGTGTTGGATAATCAAGAAAAGAATTACAAGATTCTTCGTTTACTCACACCGGTATGGGAGCCAAAGGAACCCGCTATCGAGGAGGCAAATGATCTTACTGAGCTTACCCTAGATGGCCTCATTGGCAAGCTCAAGGTCCATGAGAATAAGATTAAGGAGAAGGAGGAAGAATCCAAATGAATGAATGAAGAGCCTCCACAAAAGATAAATACTATTGCTCTTAAAGGAGCAATTGATGATAGCTCCTCCTCTTCGGATAGTGAAATGGATGTTTCTAAAGAAGTGGCTCACCTCTCTAGAAGAGTATCAAGATTGATTAAATTTAGTAAAAATTTTAATAATCGTTCTAAAAAGTTCCCCTCTGGTGTAGGTAAATGCATTAAATGCAATGAACGAGAACATTTGGCAAAGGATTGTTCTAAGCTAAAAGAAAAGTACATGAAGTACAAGAAGAAGAAGGTAATGTATGTGGGATGGGATGAATCCGAACCAAGTGATTCAGATAGTGATGATGAAGTCACCAAGATTGCACTTCATGATCCAAATGTTTGCTTCATGCCTCATGAAGATGAGATACAATCCGAATCCGAAGATGAATCATTTTTTTATGCAATATGACCTAGGAACCACTCTATAATAATTAAACTTTGAATTTGAGAAATTAAAAAGGGAACATTCTTCTTTTAAAAAGCTACATAATTCATGTGATTCTAAATTTGAACAACTACAATCCTTTTTGAAAGATGCCATCACTTTAAAAGATAAGATAATTGGAGAACTTGAACTTAAAAACAAACAATTAGGGTTTCAAATTGAAAAATTAAAATTTAAAAATAAAACAAATCATGCTTCTACTTGTCATAATCATCATCACTTTAGAAGATCATGGCATCATAGATCTCATGCTCCCACCTTCAAGAAAGATTTTTTTGCACATATTGCATTAAACATGGTCATACTTTCACACATTTTAGGTTTAGAGATAATGTTTATTATTATAGGTTGATGTGGATACCTAAGGGTATTAGGACTACTAACATCCAAGGACCCAAAGTTTAGGTACCTAAAGGTTCTACAACTTGTTTACATGTAGGGGACGTCTCATACAAGACGTAGAGAGTTGTGGTATCTTAATAGTGGTTGCTCTCATCACATGACGGGCAATAAGTACTTATTTACAACCCTATCAAGGATAAAAGGAGGTAATATCTCCTTTGGTGGCGGTAAGAAAGGTAAAATTGTGGGTATTGGAAATATTAGTAAGATACATTTTCCCGTAATTAAGGATGTTTATTTGGTATAAGGACTTAATCATAATCTTTTAAGTATTAGTTAACTTAGTGACAAAGGCTATGATGTTATTTTTAAACCTGATAAGTGTATTGTGAGTCTAAAAGATAAAACTATTTTTGTAGCCCTTAGAAAGTCTAATGTATATATTTTTTAGATGAATGAGTTTTTAGATCAAGATGTGAAGTGTCCAGCCGCGGTGAATATAGATCCTTGGATTTGGCACAAAAGACTTGGAAATGCTCACATGAGATTAATCTCTAAGCTATCAAATAAGAACTTGGTAAGAGGACTACCAAGTCTAACATACAGTAAATATTCACAATGTGAGGAATGTGCCAAAGTTAAACAAATCAAAAACTCTTTTAATCTATAAATGATGTATCCACCACTAAACCTTTACAATTGCTTCATCTTGATTTATTGTTGATGACTTTTCACGTTTTACATGAGTTATTTTTCTAGCAAATAAAGATGATTATTTTGAAGAATTTTCTCATTTTGTAAAAAGAGTTGAAAATGAAAAGGAATTGAAAGTTATGAAAATTAGAAGTGATCATGGTGGTGAATTTTAAAATAAACCTTTTTGTGATTTTTGTGAACATCATGGTATAACACATATATTTTTCGCTCCCAGAACACCATAAAAAATGGTATTATTGAACGGAAAAACCGAACCATACAAGAGATGACACATACTATGATTAATACTTTTTATTTGCCAAAATATTTTTGGACGAAAATCGTCAACACGGCTTGTTATGTTTTAAATCGTGTTTTAATTAGACCTATTCTCAAGAAAACACCTTATGAACTCTATTTTGACAAAACACCTAATATTAGTTATCTTTGAATATTTGGTTGTAAATATTTTATTTTAAACACTAAAGATCATCATGATTAGTTTGATTCGAAGATTGATGTTGGTGTATTTTTGGGATATGCATCAATGAGTAAGTTTTATAGAGATTTTAACAAACGAACACTAGTTGTTGAAGAATGTATAAACGTTACTTTTGATGAAACTAATGCTGATTTGCTAGATGGTGTGCCTAGGATGATGATGATATTTAGGGAGGATTGGAATTCATACAAATAAATGAAAAACCCTTAACGGATGCTCCAAAAGATGGGGGAAGGGAACCTTAAACAAAATCAAGAGGACTCCCCAAGGCATGGAGATTTGCACCGAATCATCCTAAGGAACAAATTATAGGGAGCTCATCAAAAGGAGTTTCATCTCGCTCAAAGGCTATGAGTGAGTGTGGTAATGTAGGTTTCTTATCCAAAATTGAACCTAAACATGTTGATGATATTTTAAATGATGAATTTTGGGTCTTAGCTATGCATGATGAATTGAACAATTTAAAAAAAATAATGTTTGAAAACTTATTCCTAGACCTAAAGATTTTCATATTATTGGAACAAAATGAGTTTTTAAAAATAAACTTGATGAATTTAGCATAGTGACATGAAATAAATAAATCTCGTTTAGTTGTCAATGGATACAATCAAAAGGGGGCATAGACTATGATGAAACTTTTATACCGGTTGCAAGATTGGAGTCAATTAGAATATTTTTAGCCTTTGCTAGTTTTAAAAATTTTAAATTATTTTAAATGGATGTTAAAAGTACTTTCTTAAATAGTTTTATAGAAGAAGAGGTGTATGTTGAGCAATCCCCCGGCTTTGTTGATCCACTATTTCCAAATCATATTTACCAGGTACAAAAAGCCTTATATAGGTTAAAATAAGCTCCTTGATACGAGTCGCCGTGTGAGCACTCTTGATCGCGGAATTATCAAGAGTGGATAAAGAAGAAAACAACTGAAGAACACAAGAGTTTTAATTAGGGCGAAGGAAAATACCTTCTCTAGATTATGAGAATCAATTGGATTTACAAAATCTCTCTCTCACAATCTCTCTAGATTAAAAAACAACCTCCCTGATCTCTTTTCTGATTACAAACTGAGTTCTAAACCCTAGAAAAGTCGTGTTTCTATTTATACTAAACAGAAATCCCAAATGGAGCAGGAAACAGACCGAGGCCCGGAACCGCCAGTCGACCGCAATGCCCAAGGCGGTCGACCGGTCAGAACGTCGAAATCTGGAAAATTGATTACAGGGTTTTCGGTCGACCGCAGCGCCACCATCAGTCAACCGATCTCAGTCCCGAGACACAGTCGGGGTTTGTGCACTATGCGGTCGACCGGACAGAGTCCAAACTGTTTTTCCTGTAGTTTAACGAATCCTTCGACTTCGTTGCCTCCAATGACCTCGTCCATGACTCCTCTACTCTATTCTCAAGATACCATGAGAATCATCTATCCTCAAACTCCCATGAGGATCGCTAAGCTCCCGAAGAGAAGATACACCCGTATCATGAGTCCCCCCTTTAGGAACTTGAAGTCCCATTCAAGTTAGAACTTTATCTGAGGGAACTCATGAGCCCCTCCTTCTCTGTTGAACCACTTAGCCTTGCTAGGAACCTGACCTTGACGTCCTATGAGAAACGACTCCTTTGTCCCCCGCCTCGTCGTGGTCGTCTTCCGTTCCAAAATGCAGTCTTCTTTCAGTGGCTCCTCTCTATCAAACCACAAGTCTTCAACATGCGGTAAGATCAACTTGTCATCACCTTCGGCATCCAATAACAGAGGCTCAAACAACTTCAAGTACTCGGTATTGATCACCGAATACATGCCTAAGTAAGGTGGCAAATCTAAACGAAAAGCGTTGTCGCCAATCTGATCGAGAATCCGAAACGGACCATAACGAATAGGCTTCAACTTCTTCCCTTCTCCTTTGAGCCTCTCCTTACTCAATTTTAGCCATACCATATCGCCTTTACCAAAGTTACAAGGAACCCGATGTTGATCATGCTTCGCCTTGTACTTAGCTTGCAATTTCTTCAATTGAGCTTCAACCGTAGCATGAATATTTGCAATCTTCTCGAGAAATCACTGAGCACGTTGTCTTTCACTGCCCTCCTTGCCGTCCACTGTGGTTTCACTTGAAAACACAAGATCGAACGGGCTCGGCGGTAAAAATCCATAACAAGTCTCGAATGGTGACTTTCCGGAAGATCCATGAATTGCCCGATTAAAAGCAAACTGCAAATATGGCAAACTCTCATCCCAAGTCTTAGGATGCCTGGAACTATACCCCCGCAACATATGCACCATAGTCCGGTTGACTACCTCTGTTTGTCCGTCTGTTTGTGGGTGAAAGGCCGTGCTCTTCTTCAATTTAGTGTCCATCAAACTCCACAAAGAATCCTAAAAATGCCCGTGAAAACAGCTATCCCGATCCGAAATAATCGAGCTCGGCAACCCAAAGTGCTTCCACACATGCTCAAAGAACAATTGTGCTGCACTCACTCCCGTCACGGTCTTCTTACAAGGAATCAATATCACCATCTTGCTGAACCGGTCTACCACAACGTACAAATAGTCATGCCCGCGCTTCGTAGTCGGCAACCCTCCTAAAAAATCCATAGAAATGCTCTCCCACGGCCTAGAAGGAATCGGTAATGGTAGGTACAATCCCCTCTTCCTGTTAGAAGGCTTCGAAATACAGCATAACTTACACCCTCCAACATACTTGGTCACATCATCAAGCATCCGTGGCCAAAACACATGTCCCCGTAGATTGAGAAGCGTTTTTTGAATGCCAAAATGCCCTTGCACACGCGAGGTATGTGCTTCCCGAATCCACTGCAACCTATCACCATCATCCGGAATGCATAGTGATGTCCCACGATACAATAAGCCATCATCTCCAAGTGCATACTCCCCCCTTTGACCAGCCTTCGCCTGCTCAAACACACTATCGAAGTCCCTACTGGATGCATACAACTGAACATACTCAAAAGGAACCAAGGGCTAAATACGCGTCGCCACCAACAAAGACCTTATCGGTGGGCGAGATAACATATCGGCCAACTTGTTCGTCGCCCCCTTCTTGTACCTAATAATGATGTTGAAAGCCATCAAATAGGACATCCACTTCATGTGCCGTGCCTGCTGTAGCTTTGTCTGGGCATGTAAGAACTCCAACAGCTTATGATCCGAATGCACGACCACCTCCTTTCCTAACAAGTACACTCTCCAACGCTTAATTGCTTGATATAGCGCATAGAACTCCTTGTCGTAGGTTGGGTAGTTCGCAACAGCACCCGAAAATTTCTCAGAATGGTATTCCACCGGTTTCCCATCCTGAATCAACACCGCGCCCATCGTATAATTAGACACGTCGGTCTCCACCTCAAAAGTCTGCTGCAAATTCGGCAACGCCAACACCGGTACCTCCGAGATCTTCCTCTTTAGCAACTAAAAAACCTCCTCATGCGTCCTCCCCCACTCAAACTGAACTTTAGCCTTTGTGAGGCCATGTAATGGTGCCGCATAAGTCGAAAAATGTCGAATGAACTTGCGCAAATACTGGCAAGCCCCCATGAAGCTCCTCACCTCAGTCACTGTCTTCGGCGTCGACCACTTTGTGATCACCTCCACCTTGCCTGGATCTATCCTCCGCTGGCCCTTCCCTACGATGAAGCCGAGATACACCAACTCGTCCTTCCCGAACTCGCACTTTTTCCCGTTGAGCTTCAGCTGTCCGTCCTGCAACACTTCAAATACCTTCTCCACATGAACAAGATGCTCCTCCCAAGTCCTGCTGTACACCAAGATATCATCAAGGTAAACTATCACAAAATCCTCTATAAAGGGTCGCAACAAATCATTCATAAGCCTCATAAAGGTAGCTGGAGCATTGCACAATCCAAACGGCATCACAACCACTCGAACAGGCCTTGCTTGGTCTTGAACGCAGTCTTCCAAGTGTCTTCCTCCCGAATCCTCACCTGATGGTAACCAGACTTCAAATCCAACTTCGTGAAAAACCTCGCTCCCTCCAACTGGTCCATAAGATCATCGATTCGTGGTAATGGGTAGCGATTCTTGATGGTTATCTTGTTGAGCGCCCGGTAATCTACGCACATGCGCCAGCCTCCATCCTTTTTGGGCACCAACAACACTGGTGACCCGCAAGGCGAACAACTCGGCACAATCACTCCCGTCTCCAAGAGCTCCTAAACTTGCTTCTTAATCTCCTCGGACTCCAGTACTGATGTGCGGTATAGACCTATGTTAGGTAAGGAACTCTCCCCTATCAACATAATCTCATGCTCTACACCTCGACGTGGTAGTAGTCCCGTGATCTCCGAAAACAAGTCCGCATACTTGGCCTTTAACCTTTCAAGATCTCCCTCCTGAAGCTTGCTCAAGGTGGACAAGCACATCCTACTCAGCTGCTCTTCATACGGCCGAATGAACAATAAAACGAACTTCCTGCCCGCATTCACCAACCTCTTAGCCTGAGTCACTGTCACCAAGCTCGTCTCCTGTGAAAGAGATGCCGAACAAAAAAAGAATTGCTCGCCATCCTTGGTGAACGTATACTTTTGTGCTCGCCGATCATATACTGCATATCTATCCCACAAATAAGGGTTGCCCAAAATAACTTGGCAAACATCCAACGGAACCACGTCGCATGTGACCTCATTAATATACGACTCATGGAGTGCAAATCTGAAGGAACACTGGCTCACCACACTCAATCCCGCCTCCTTTTGAATCCACCCTAATGGATAGGGCTTCGGGTGCTTCACCGTCTTCAATCCCAGCTTCTGTACTAATGCCTCACATATTAGATTTTTTTGACTTCCTGTATCTACAATAGCATCCACTAAACTGGTCTTGACCTGCAACTTCAGAACAAAGAGCTGCTCCCTCGGGTCGTCATCTTCTCTAGTGGCCTACTTCCCTGCCATAAGGTTGAGACTATTATTGGGTTCAGTCATCCCGGGAACCTCCTTTGGACCCTTTGCTATCACGTACGCCTTCTTCTCGTCCTTCTTCTTCAACCCTTTTGGTTTCAGATGAGGATACTTATCCCAGCAACGATCAGCTATATGCCCTATCTGCTTGCAGTGATTGCAAGTTAATCTTGCTTTCCCCGAGTCAACCTTCTTCTTCTCATCCTTAGACTAAGAACCACCCGTCTTGCTCCCCGACGGTTTGGAATCCCCCTTTGTCTCGTTGCCCTTCTTCTGCCGGCCCTCAATGGCTATGGCTTTCACGCTTGCCTCTGCAATCATCTTAACCAAAAACAGCTTCATCTCCTTCCGGATGTAATCATTCAGACCCGCCATGTACTTCATGAAGATGGAGTACTCGTCCGTCGCGATGTTTAGAACCATCGCCTGCTGCTGGAACTCCGTCGTGTACTCTTGAACGGTCTGATTAAACTTTTGGCGCAAGCCGTACCACTTGTACCAACGCTCCTCAAGGAACTCCACTGGATAGAATTGTTTCCGAAGTAGCTCCTTGAACTTGTTCCATGACGCCGCTTTCTTCTCTTGTTTGCAATAGGATTTCCACCACGTCAACGCGTGCCCGGAAAGCTTCAATGTCGCAAACACTATCTTCTCCTGGGACGAATATCCGTAGAGAGTGAAGTACATCTCCATACGTTCGATCTAATCATCAAGCTTCTCCACATTGATACTCCCATCATAAACAGGAATCTCAACCTTGAAGTCAATCTTCAGATTTTGGTAATTGTTCTTACCCCCTTGATGTCCAACGATCTTGACAATCTCAGTCTCCCCCTCTGAATCAGATTCCTCGTGCTCTTCATCGGATTCGACGAGTTTCTTCTTACCCTTCGAAGAAGATTCCTCCTTTTTTTCACCTCCGTTGATTAGACCCACGAGTTGAGTAAGTGTCGTCCCGATCGTCTCAATCTGCTTCTCCATGGCATCAAGTCTCGCTGAATTATCCGTTTTAGTCATCTTCTCCTCCCTTAAATTCTGGACTCCCTCCAAAGAAATAAGGATCTCGCCAAGCTTCTTGTACTGTGAGTGAGTAAGGACCATACACAGTTCCCCCCTTCACAGGATCTAGTGCTCTGATACCAACTTGATACAAGTCACCGTGCGAGCACTCTTGATCACGGAATTATCAAGAGTGGATAAAGAAGAAAACAACTGAAGAACACAAGAGTTTTAATTAGGGCGAAGGAAAATACCTTCTCTAGATTATGAGAATCAATTTGATTTACAAAATCTCTCTCACAATCTCTCTAGATCAAAGAACAACCTCCCTGATCTCTTTTCTGATTACAAACTGAGTTCTAAACCCTAGAAAAGTCGTGTTTCTATTTATACTAAACAGAAATCCCAACTGGAGCAGGAAACAGACCCAGGCCTGGAACCGCTACGCGGTCGACCGCAGTGCCCAAGGCGGTTGACCGGTCAGAACGTCGAAATCTGGAAAATCAATTACAGGGTTTCCGGTCGACCGCAGCGCCACCATCGGTCGACCGATCTCAGTCCCGAGACATAGTCGGGGTCTGTGCACTATGCGGTCGACCGTAGTGACACATGCGGTCGACTGGACAGAGTCCAAACTGTTTTTCCTACAGTTTAACGAATCCTTCGAGTTCGTTGCCTCCAATGACCTCGTCCACGACTCCTCTACTCTATTCTCAAGATACCATGAGAATCATCTATCCTTAAACTCCCATGAGGATCGGTAAGCTCCCGAAGAGAAGATACACCCGTATCACTCCTAGAGCTTGGTATGCTCACCTCTTAAATTTTCTTATTAATAATGGTTTTTCAAAAGGAAAATTTGATAATACTCTATTTGTTAGAAGAAGGAAAATTGATTTTATTTTGGTTCAAATTTATGTCGATGATATTATTTTTGGTGCCACTAATGAATCTTTGTGTAAGGAATTTTCTAAAATTATGCAAGAACAATTTTAAATAAGCATGATGGGAGAGCTTACATTTTTTCTCGGTCGCCAAGTCAAATAAACCAATTATAGGATTTTCGTGTCATAAAGCAAATATGCGAGAGAGTTGGTAAAAAAATTAGAATGGAGAATTCTAAACATACGCCAACCCCTATGAGCACCACTATTAAGTTGGACTTGGATGAGAGTGGTGAGAAGGTAAACCTCGAGGTATTATAGGTAGTTTACTTTATCTTACCGCTAGTACACCTGATATTATGTTTAGTGTTTGTGCATGTGCACATTTTCATGTTTCTCCAAGAAAATCTCATCTTATTACGGTTAAAAGAATTATTAAATATATAAATGACACTATAGAACTTGGTTTGTTTTATCCTAAGAATACTTTTTTTGATCTTTGTGGTTATTATGATACCGATTTTTCCGGATGTAAGGTAGATCGTAAGAGTACGAGTGGAACATGTCAATTTTTGGGTAACTCACTTGTTTCTTTGTCATCCAAGAAACAAAATTGTGTTGTGTTGTCCACTATGGAAGCGGAGTACATTACTGCCGACTTGTGTTGTGCACAACTTTTATGGATGAAACAAAATTTAGTTGATTTTGATTTACATTTTTATGATACAAAAATATTATGTGATAACACTAGTGCTATTAATATTCAAAAAACTCTATTTTGCATTTTAGAACCAAACATATACATGTACGACATTACTTCTTATATGAGACCGTGTAGAAAGGAAAGATGTTTCTCTTGTTTATATTGTCACAAAAACATAATTAGCGGACTTCTTTACCAAACCCCTTAGTGAAGAAGATTTTTTTCGTATAAGAAATGAATTAGGCATGTGCATTCTTTGAATACTTATTTTGATGCCATTTGCTTGCTATTGGTTTTAAGCTATGATTTTTTATATTTACATGTTTTTATTGTGATCTACATTGTTAAAACATATTTAAACCCACAAGGATACTTAGAGGAGTGGTTGGACGAGACTGAGGTTAATTCCAAGAGGAGTGGGTTGGTAGTAATGCCTAGGGAGAGATCGTAAATTCAAACACTTGAGGAATGTGACATGGGTGGGCCAACACTTAAAGGAGTATCGTGTGGGTTTTTTACATGTATATATTGTCTTATTTACCCCCATTTTGATGTTTACAAAGAGGGAGAGAAATCTCCTAATTTGTGCACATAGATAGGGGAGAGTCTTATAGATAGGAGGAGCAACTATCTATAAGCTAAATTTTTATTTTATTCATGCTCTTGAATAATGATGGTTTGTCATCATCAAAAAGGGGAAGATTGTTAGTTCTCTTATTTTGATGATGATTTACAAACACCATTATTGGTGCTAATTGCTTGATTAAGTAATATTATGTAGAATGTATTTTGCCAAGATAATGCCAATGATAATCATATTTTAATATAATTTTATACCCTAATTATCTATTTTTAATAAATAAATATACTAGTAATAATTATTTTTAGCTTTAATTGCAGGTTAATGAAGAATAAAGCTCAAGATATCTTCTCTCAACAAAAACCCATGAATTAAATGAAGAACACAAGCAAGAGCCAAAAAGCCCAAGCCCAGAATCAAGCCGAGTAGCCTGTAAAAGCCGGAGAAAATAAAAAAATCAAATATAAAAAAATGTATTCAAGATAGTTGGCCGTAAAGAAACGATGATATCTATCAATCCAGAAGACGAAATTTAACATATAATATATAAAAATCGCCTATTTCGATGAGATGAAGCCATCCGTGATGGCAGAAATTTGATAGGATATCAATGCTAACATCGATGTGGGCATCGATGCGGACATCGATGCGAGCATCGATACTGACAGTTCTGTTATGAATTAAGGGCTGATTTTTGATGGTTTTGGATAAGATTTTAATCCAATGGCTCATATTCATTGATGTTTACTATAAATAGGGGTAGAGAGTAAGGGGTTGAGGGTGTGAAAATTTTTGTAACTCTATTTGGAGAGGAGGGCTACTCTTAGTTGAGAAGGCCTTCCAAATTTGTAACTTTTTGTTATAATTAATAAAAGAATTTTTTCATCACTTTAAACTTTTCTTTTCTTCTCTTTGTTGGATAATAAAGATGAATATGGAGATGAAGAATTACTTATAGGTTTTCTTTTCTTTTATTTCTCTCTTTTATTTCTTTTTAGTAATTTCTTTATTATTGCTTATTAGTTAGATTTACATTCATGCTTGTAGTATAAATTTATTTTCTTGTTTTTTTTCTTTTTACATTTTAATTTGTAGAGTAGATTTATTTTCTTGTATTTAATTTTTGAAATTTATTTTATAGTTTAGATTTTAATTCTTTGTAGTTAGATTTATTTCTTGTTCATAGTTTAGATTTTTCTTTTCTTTTTATTTTTGTAATCAGTTCTTTTTCTTCTTGTTTTTATTTCTTAAGATGTGAAATTAATTCTTGTAGGAATCTTAGAATTATATGAAACTAGTCTAATTTCCTTTATGTTATGCAAATTATTCTCTTACACTTAAAATGATCATGTTTAGGACAATCAACTACAGAACTAATTGATAGAATAAGAATTTGATAATCTATGCTTATCTTAAATGGTTTGATAGGTTATACTTATGAATTCTAGGATTACTATATTGTTGTTGTTCTTATCATGATTTTTATTTTGACTTAGATGATAATTTGATAGGTTATACTTTCCTTAAATTGTTTGATAGTCTATACTTAATAAATCTAAGTTGAAATATGATAAAAAGAAAATAGTTTGTATTTTGTTATTGAGATTAGCTAGTGGATTCAATTCTAGATCTCTCATATATCTTTAATTGAATCCTTCATATTTTGTTTTCTTGATTTTTCTCTTTTTATTCTTGCTTTTTATTTTATTCTTTGATACTTTCTTCTCTCCTCTAAAATTCAATTTATTGTCACTTGCATATATTCAAAACAATCACTCATCACATCTCTCTCCATAATCACACTTATTCTTTAATCCTATTTTTGTTACGCACAAAATATAAGAACTAATTTTAATAATCTCTTAAAATCACCTTCCTCGTGGGATCGATAACTTTTTATACTATAACTTGATCAATTATGCACTTGTAATTTTGGTACATAATTATGCCACATCAAGTTTTTGGCACCGTTGCCGGGGAAAGTGCTTAAGTAGGTTTTAATTATTTTGCTTCTTTAACTTGTGTGTTTCTTGTGAAAGGACTACTTGGAGAATATAGATCAAGGATTTGAGATTAATGATTTGGAGATTCGCTTGTGGTAAGTCTTCTTCCTAATATTTTTAATTCCACATCTTTAGCTAGTTTCTCACAATTAGCGATAATAAGGATTAAAAAATATATATATTTTTCGTTGACCATAATAAAATTCACCCTCCACTTTGATATTTACTAACAAGATAATAAATTCAAACAAGAGCTCTCTTTTCACTTTTGTTTAATTGTTAACCAAAAAAAAATATTTTCTTTTTATCATCATTTTGTAGTCACTTTTAATTCATAGGGTTGCATTGCATATAGTTAGTAGGAATTCACCAAAGTGATTGTATCACTTGATTTGTCACACACTTGAAAATATTCTTAAGGGTAAAACCCCCTAATCAAGATAAGGTGAGGGATTTCATCATCATTTTCTTAGCCCAAAAATCACTAATTCCTCACTGCACAACGCAAGCCTAATAAAACTCATTAGACGTTGGCTCTAAGGAATCAAGCTCAATAATAAACAAAGAATCTTTAGGTGAACCGGTTTATGTTTCTTGGATTAGTTGGTGTCTAAGGCAGGGTTTAAGCTTAACTTTGGACAGTTAGTGACTTTCCAGGATACACAATGTTTTCCGGATGGAGTACTAAAGGTAGGTTGGTTTGTCCTTATTGTAATTATAATACATACTCTGAGTATTTAAAATATAGCAAGAAGATGTGTTATATGGGTCATCGCAGATTTTTAAAAGATGACCACCCATGGCGATTTAATAAAAGATCGTTTAATGGTGACATTGAGCTTGAAAGAGAACCAATATCATTTGTCTGGGACTGAAATTATAGATGAATTATGTGATTTTGTCAATGAATTTGGAAAAAAGCAAAAGAAAAAAGTAAATAGAAATTGTTCGTGGAAGAAAAGGTTAGTATTTTTTGATTTACCTTATTAGGAGCATAATAGATGTCGTCATGATGCGGCATAAACATGTACCAAAAATATTACAAGTGCATAATCGTGTCAAGTTATAGTATAAAAAGTTATCGATCGCACGAGGAAGGTGTTTTGTAGGAGAAAATATAAATTCGGTTCTTATGTTGTGTGCGTGACAAATAGGAGTGAAGAATAAGTGTGATTGTGGAGAGATAGAGAGAATGAAAATGATTGTGTAAATGAATATATTTGAGAGTGGAAGTGATAAAAAATAAATGTGATCAACAAGGCAAGTTGGAAAAATCAAGAAATAAATAAAAATCAAGAATGAAAAAGAAAATTCAAGAAAGTAAAGATGATGGATTCAATTAAAGATATGGGTAATCTAAAATTGAACCCTCTTCTTAGAAAATGATGATTCCCTAGAGGGTTCTAGCCTAAAGATGAATCAAAGAAAATAAAAATAAACAAAAAAAACTAAACCCAAGAGGGTTCTAGCCTCAAGGTGAATAGTATAAGAAATTAAAATCTAACCACAAAATAAATTACAAAATCTAAACTACAAAATAAATTATAAGAATTAAATGTAAGAAAATAAATCTAATCTATAAGCATGAAATAAATATAATCCATAAGCATGAAATAAATCTAAGGCAAGAGGGTTCTAGCCTCTTGGCTATTTAACAAGAAAATAAAATCTAACTATAAGCATAGAAATAAATCTAAACTAATAAGCCATAAAAAAGAAATAAAAGAGAAAAAAAAATGCAAACCTCCAAATAATTCTTCATCTCCATATTCATCATCCAACAAAGAGAAGAAATATTTAAAGTGGTGAAAAAAATTATTTTAATATTTGTAACAAAAGTTACAAATATAGAAGGTCTTCTCAATTAAGAGTGGCCCTCCTCTCTAAATGGAGTTACAAAAATTTTCACACCTCTAACCCCTCACTTTCTACCCCTATTTATAGTAAATATAAGTGAATGTGAGCCCTTGGATTGAAATCTTATCCAAAACCATTAAAAATTAGCCCTTAATTCGTAATAGAATTGTCAGTATCGATGCCAGCATCGGTGCTGGCATCGATGACGGTATCGATGCCAGCATCGATGCTGGTATTGATGTCTAATCAAAAATCTACCTTCACTAATGGCTTCGACTCGTCGAGATAGGTGATTTTCATATATTATATGTTAAATTACGCCTTCCGGATTAAGAGATATTATCGTTTTTTTCCGACCAACCATCTTGAATATATTTTGTTTTCATATTTGATTTTTTTTATTTTCTCTGGCTTCTACAAGCTACTCGGCTTGATTCTAGGCTTGGGCTTTTTTACTCTTGCTTGCGTTCTTTATTTAATTCATGAGCTTTTGTTGAGAGATGAGATTTTTGGGCTTTATTCTTCATTAACCTGTAATTAAAGATAAAAACAATTATTAGTGATAAATTTATTCATAAAAACTAGATAATTAGGGTATAAAATTATAATAAAATATGATTATCAAATACCCCCACACCTAAACTTTTGCTAGTCTTCTAGCAAAGAAAGAAAAAGAAAATCCAACTCACTTTCGTAGGAATCGCGGTTGTATTTAGCGCATACAACAAGTCTTTAAACCCCTACGTTACCCTAGTAGACGAGTTGTAGTCTCGTGAGAGTTTGCAGTGAATATACCCATAAAATTCGATCATCTTACCAAATTAAAGAAGTTAGTAAAAAACTAAATTTACTTGATAATTGAAGCTAGTTATTACTCAAGAAAACATTTTTATATATAACTCTAAGGTAAATTTCCTATAAAATCTTCTCATTATAGCAATACAAAGCCAAGTCAAACTTAGAAATTTAATTTAAAAGTTTTGAAAAGAACATGCTAACTCTTTGTTTTAAATAATTTTCAAGTTACTTGATCTAAAATATTTTCCAAGACCATATATACAAATATAACTATATATATAGTATTATTATTATTATTATTATTATTATTATTATTTAATTTTTTTTCTTTCTTTTTTTAACTCTTTCTTCCTTGGTGATTTTTTTCTACTTTACGGGCTTTCTAAGTGACCATTTAACGAGTTTTGGGCCAATGGATCCCAACCCAATTAGGTTTAAGTCATTAAGTATGAAAATACTCATTGAGCTTAATTACTCAGCCAGCTTAGGTTTTATAAGATAGAATCACCTTGAATTCAAGAGTTTTTTATTTATGCCCATTTTTCACACTCTTCTTTTGCAATTCTATTTATTATTATTATTATTATATATGTATATATATTTTGAAAAATATGTAAATCAAGACACTTTAAAAATTTATTTTCAACTCTAAGCTAAGCATGCAAAAATTTCATTATTTTAAATAAAAGTCCAAGTTAAGGCTTAAGTAAAGTATACTACTTCGAAAATCATTTCTTAAGAAATTTATTTAGAGTTATCATAAAAGGTGAACTTAAGTAAATAACCAACTAGGGATTAGAAACTTTTAAATTTATAAAATAAATCAATTATTACTTAACTCTATCAATTTGGCAAGTAACGATATTTTTATAAATGTTTTGTTTAGGAAAAGGGAAAAAATGACAAAAATGCAACTATTTTTTAAGGAAAACGAAAAAAATGACAAAAATACAACTAAAAATTTAAAATAAAGAAAAAAATAACTAATTCCCACCCCCACACCTAAATTTTGCATTGTCCTCAATGCAAACTCTATGATGCACAAAGTAAAGAAAATAAGAAGTGAAATACTTACATTTGATCAGCTGATAAAAATCTGTAATTACTTTTGGTCTAAGGAGGATAGAATAAAAATTTATTCTTCTTTTTTTCGTTTTTTCTTTTTCTTATTTTTTTCTTTGCAAGTGAACAAGAAACTCTCAAATGAGAGAAGAATAATTTTTTTTTATTTTTATGAAATAAACAATATAAACAATGTAGAATGAAATATTCAACATGAAGAGCTCATGTTCTACATTGAATCCTACCTTATTGCTAAAAATTCTTCCCCAGGTTTTAAACAAATTTAAAATAATATAATCAACATTGTGCTGAAATTCCAAGCATATCAGGGTGTTCAATAATTCTTGTGGCAATGGAAGGTAGGTATTATTGGTGTCATGTATTTTGGACTTAGATTTTTGATTTGTGAATGTTTGTTCTCTAACAACGAATTTTTCTTTAATAATTTCCTCAACCCCAATATTCATGGTTGACGTGTAAAAATTTAGTTGTTGTTTATTTTCCAAAAATCTTAGTTCATCAAGAAAGAGTTCTTTAAAATTTAGTTCAAAGCAACAATTCTTTAACACAGTTTCTTTATTTTGACAAACCTGATCTGCTTCTCCTAATATTTTCAGTCCTCACCAAAAATTTCCTCAAAACTTGGATCTGACTCTTCTTCTTCTTCCTCTGGTCTTTCTTGAATTGTGTTATCAGAAGGAGAATGAATTGAAACAAGAATTTGGCTTAAAGGTGTTCTTTCCTGATTATCGACTTGTTTTCCTGACTGTAGTGCATTCATTTGAGTGTCCTTAGGATTGACCACAGGTTGATTCAGAATTTCTCCTTCCTCTCCTTCACTTATGACACTAGCTAGTTGATCAATGTGGGTTTCTAATCTAGCTATGGCTTGAGTGTTAGAGTTAAGTATGAGTTCGAATGATCGCATAAAGGGGTTCATCGTGTAAGATGTTTGAGTTAACATATCTATGGCTAATGTGGAGGCCTTAATTATGATTTTAAAACATTTTTCCAAAATATTAAGACGTTCATCATGATCTTTATCAAGAGGGGTGTGAGTTACAACTTGATGATGAGGAGACTGATTTTGATGTGACAGATTGGGTTGTTAAAATTGTGGATGAGAATTGAAAGGAACTGTGTTTCTCTTAGAAAAATGTTGGGTCGAAGAGGGAGTAAAGTTTTGAGTTTCAGAGTGGTTTCCCTGATTCCATGCAATATTTGGGTAATTTGCCCAACCTGGGTTGTACATTGAAAAAAATGGATCATTCACAGAATACTGAGATGGGCACTCTACAAACTTCTGAGCTTCATTGGGGATTTCAATCCTATGGGGATAACATAAATCTTGGAGAACATGTGGATTAGTCATTTCTTAAATTTGTTCAAAATGAATTTGTCGATGTGTATTGTCCCTAATCAACGTTTTACATGCACCCAAAACAATTTATTTTATACTTTTTTTAAAAAGAAAAAATAAAAGTTAGTTTTTTTGAAGAAAAAGGAAAAACAAATAAAAAAACAATCACTTTTCAATCACACTAACTCTAGGGTTAAGCCTAACTCAGCTAGACCAGCTCTTAACTAAAAATTCCTTAAGTGAAAAGATAAAAGTTTTACTCGGTTAATTAGCCAGGTAACGATAGGAACAAAGGTTGATCAGGGATCGATTAAGTACTTCGTTCCTTGCAGACCGCTTTACGCAACCCCTAAACCTTGCCTTAGACACCAACTAATCCATGAAAACTTAAACTGGTTTATCTAAAGATTCTTTGTTCCTTATTGAGCTCGATTCCTTATGGCCAACGTCTAATGAGTTTTATTAGGCTTGGGTTGTGTAGTGAGGAATTAACAATTTTTGGCTAAGAAAAGGGTGATGAAATCCCTCACCCTATCTTGATTATGTGGTTTTGCCCTTAAAAATATTTTCAAGTGTGTGCCAAATAAAGATGCTCAAATCACTTTGGTGAATTCCTACTAACTATATGAAATGCAACCCTAGGAATTAAAAGCGACTAAAAAGGATGGTAAAAAGAAAATCTTTTTTTAATTAGGGTTAACAATCAAACAAATGAGAAGAGAGAAAATTGTTTGGATTTATTATCTTGTTAGTAAATATCAAGTGGAGGGTGAATTTTATTATGGTCAACGAAAATAAAATCTTTTGTTTTTTAAGATCCTAATTGTCACTAATTATGAGAAACTAACTAAAGGTGTGGAATTGAAAATATTAGGAAGAAGACTTACCACAAACGAATCTCCAATTCCTCAATCTCCAATTCTTGATCTTTAATCTCCAAGTAGTTCTTTCACAAGAAATACACAAGTTAAAGAACCAAAATAACTAAAACCTACTTAGCACCCTCACCGGCAACGGCACCAAAAACTTGATGCGGCATAAACATGTACCAAAAATGTTACAAGTGCACAACCGTGTCAAGTTATAGAATAAAAAGTTATCGATCCCACGAGGAAGGTGTTTTGTAAGAGAAAATATAAATTCGGTTCTTATGTTTTGTAAATTTCTGATCTCCTGAAATAGGGATTTCGTTTGTATTTATAAAAATAGCTTATTACAAACTAATGAATCGAAATTATAATAGAAGCAGAGGAAATACCCTCCTTGTTTAACGTGGGGATTTTGGTAGTGAAAGGATGCCTCGCTTGGTTCTCGCACCGAGTCTGCTTCCCTTGGACGATTCGAGCGAAGTTGCAGGCGAGCTTCAGTACGCAGTAGAAGCTCGTGCTGATCAAGTTCGACTATACCCGAGGCCAAACGGGGGAGCCTCAAGTCTGAGAGCTCAGACGAGTCTCTTCAAATGAGGGAGCCTTTAGTAAATGAGCTAAGGTTCAACCTTTGGAAGATTAGCCCTCCAAGCAACCAACAGCTAATCCCCTCCTTTATGCAGGCTGAAGATGGGTTTTAATAGGCAAGGGATGGCATGGGCCATCCCTTGATTCGTGGGATTTGACCACTAATAGAGGTGAGGGAGCTAGCCGCCCTATTCTTGTAGCTGTCCCTGGCTGTACCTAGTACTTAGGTGAGGAACGCCATGCTTTCACCTTTTGAAGCGTGGGATGTGATGGCTTCCATACCTAAGTGGGTACTTGATTCTGCGGCAGGCAGACTGGAGCATGTAGGAAAGCTGGCGACCCTACAGGCGGGTTGGAAACCCTATAGACGAGATGGTAGTTTTGTAGACGAGCTGGCAACTCCTGCAGGTGAGATCCGAGCTGCAGGCAAGCTTCAACTGTAGGCGAGCTGGGACTACAGGCGAGCAGGCAGACTTGGGTCTACAAGCGAGCTCGGGACTACAGGCAGACTTGGGTCTACAGGTGGGTTTGCAAGTGCAGGCGAAGCTGTGCAGGCAAGCTTCAAGATATTAGGTGAGCTCTAGCCTTTAGGTGAGCTGGGGACTGCAGGCGGACCTGGGTCTGCAGGGGAGCTTCAAGCCGTTAGGCGAGCTCCTGAGCATGGATCGAAGAATAGGCCGTAACTTTTGAACCGTAAGTCGGAATTGGACGAATTATATATGAAAATCGCCTTTCTCGATATGTCGGAGCCATCCGAACCGAGCCAAAAGCTTTGGTTCACTTCCTCTATTTTGCCAAATTCCTTCCGGTTTGAGAGATATCAGTGTTTTTCCCCTTTTTGTTATTTCGGGCGAGGTTTTAGCCGTTTTGTTCTGAACTTCTCTGATAAGGATTAAAGGTAATTTTTATTGCCTATAAAACCCCCTCCAAAGTTTTCAGACCTGAATCAGGCCACATGGGGTCTGGAACACTTTGGATATGAAGACCCGTAAAGTGATCCCTGCTCAGATGGAGTGAGGAGCCCTCCAATGAGCTCGGTGAAGTTGACCTCTTCACTCGCAGCTGATGATCGCCATCTAGGATTTTGAGCAAACCCTCAGCTATCAATGGACTTGATTTGTCTTTACTAACTGCCGTTTGAGTTGGACTAGACATGCTCTTGCCCTTAGCATGGTAAGTTGTCGAGGAGTTTCTCTTTGGCTCAATGATAAAATTTCTTCTCTATCCTTAGCCTTTCGAGGCGTTTGGATTAAGAGCGTAGGGAGCAGTTTAACCTCATATAACAGTCGTTGGAGGAAAGGAGCAGTTTCACCTCGTGCATCAGTTAGAGGAAAGGAGCAGTTTATACTCTTGCACCAGTAGGAGTATGAGGGGGTAGTTTAGACTCTTGCACTAGTGGAAGTATAAGGGGGCAGTTTAGACTCTTGCACTAGTAGGAGTATGCCGGGTTACCCTTAGGAGTTTTCTATAGGAATTTCCCATCAAAGGTAGGGAACAGTTTAGCCTCATACACCAGTTAGAGGTTTGGGAAACAGTTTATACTCGTATTCCCGTTAGAGTCAAGAGGAGAAGCTTGTCTTCTCTTGGGGCAGAGATGAACCCCGATTTGTCTTCTCTTGGGGAAAATATGAACTCGATCTGTCTTCTCTTTGAGCAAAGACGAACCCTGATTTGTCTTCTCTTAGGGCAAAGACGAACCCTGATTTGTCTTCTCTTGGGGCAAAGACGAACCCTGATTTGTCTTCTCTTGGGGCAAAGACGAACCCTGAAATAGCAGCACATCACATGGTAGGCCACTATCAAACAACAACGCCTTTTATGGGAAAGACGGTGCTGGGGGAATCAAATTGTTTAGGGACGTATGAGTGCGATGATTGATTATTATAGGAGCCATCGCATGATAGGCTACTACCCATTGATTATTCTGAGGATATTAGAATGCTCAGAAAGGATCGGGTTGTTCAGGTACGTATGAGTATGACGACTGATCGGACAACATCATTTGCGGGAATGACGGTGTCGGCTATCAGAGGTAATTGTTAACGTGATAGGAATTGCCGTGATCGGAGCGACTTTGGACCTACCACTCCATTGAAGAGTGTCGGTAAGTAGATTTTGGTCAGGGGTGTGATGTTAACATGATAGGGATTGTCACGATCGGAATGACTTTGAGGACCTACTATCCTTTTGAAGAGGAATGGTAAGTTAATTTTGTCAGAGGTATAGTGTTAACATGACAGTGGGAGTTTGTTGCGATTTGAGCAACTCTGTGGACTTACCATCCTATTGAAGTGGATTGGTAAGTGGATTTTGTCAGAGGGGTAGTGTTAACTTGACAGGGAGTGGTCCCATCGTCCTATTGGAGAGGATCGATGGGGAAATTTGGAGGAGACTATCAGAGGTAACAATTAACTTGATAGTTTTAAAAGTTCTATCATCCAGTTGAATGAGACTGATGGAGAAATGACTATCAGAGGTAACAGTTAACTTGATAGTTTTAAAAGATCCATCGTCTAGTTGAATGAGACTGATGGAGAAATGACTATCAGAGGTAACAGTTAACTTGATAGTTTTAAAAGATCCATCATCCAGTTTAATAAGACTAATGGAAAAATGACTATCAGATGTAATAGTTAACTTGATAGTTAGCTTTGGTCCTAACTGTAGGAAGGTTTGACCGAGTGGGAGTTATAAAGATCATCTTTTAACCTCATGCTCCAGTGGGAGGGTTTTAATCATTTTGGACATGATCAAACAGCCACAGCGAGAGGTTGGCAAGCCATTCATTGACTCAGGAATGAGTATAACGATGTTGATTGGAATAGTGACACATTGCATGGTAGGTCACCATTTCTGATCGGGGTGCTCATCGCATGGTAGAACAAAATTTGACTATCAGAGGTGACGATAGCTCATGTAGGCCCGTTGTCCTTATGAAGAGGATCAACGGGGGAATTTGGAGGAGATTTGGGGCAAAAATAATTTTGCAGAGAAATCGAGACCACCCCCACTCTGACGAGAATCAGGATTGAAGGGTAAAGACGCCTTAGTTGACCTCGTGAGAGTTGAAGGATGAAATACTTTGCTGACACATTTAAGCGTCATCGATCACCTTCGGCCAGCAGTAGCCCAATCTTCGCAGTCGGTCCTATAGTTTGGGTCTGAGTCAGCGAACTCAACATACGCCATTGTGGACTTCTGGTGCTTCGAAGCATTGTCCCTCTGTTTTGAATATGGTTTGGATGAGGAGGTAGCTTCCACTACCAAGATGTCTTGGTCATCACTCCCTTGAAATTCATATGGCTCTTTGGTATCCATACGCTTGAGCATGCTCTCGACTTGTTCTCCTTGGTAAATTAAGTCTTTCCATTAGCGAGCTATGATAGCGCCCATGTTGGACAGAATGTTGATAGAAAGATTGTTCTGGCACATCTCAATAAGGGTGGCCTCAGAAACGTGATCACGTGCATGCAGCGATCGGTTCCTGAACCTCTTGACAAAGTTTCTACAGACTCTGTCTTCCCCTGCTTTGCAGCTAGAAGGGTGGTCACAGATACTTTTTTATCGTCGTCGAAGAATCTGGCCATGAAGAGCATTTCCATGTCCTTCCAGCAGGTGATGGATTCAGGCTCCAATATGCGGAACCATTCAAAAGCGACCCCCTTGAGGGTGCCAATGAACAGTCGAGTCATAGTGGGATCAATTCCCATTATGTGTCCAGTTTGTGCCTGGAAGTAGTAAATGTGTTGGGTAGGAGAACCCTTGCCATCGAACTGCAGGAGGTCCAGTGGCTAAAACTTCACCGGGTAGGAGACTGTATCCCATTCGATCGGATACGGTCTGACAACCCCTAGCTTGTTCATGTGCTTTTGGAGCTTCAAGGCGTCAAGTTGGCTTTGGAACTCGTCTAGCCTTTTGTCCCTCGGATTATGATCGGAAGATGACGCTCCTCTAGATGACTCGGATGAGGAGTGAGAAGGAGTAGGCACACGCTCTTTGTACTTCAAGGATTTATGCGAAGCCTGTGAAGTCCTCTCTCTCTTCCTCTTCTTCTCGCTCAGGAGCTACTCCAACATCTCCTTCAGGGAGTCGATGGTTGCTTATTGCTCATCGAATCTCCTGGATATCTCATTAGGGATGTCGGTCATGTGCACGCTTGTGTGCCTACCCTGAACTGAGCTAGAAGTCTGTGACATTGCCACTATCGAGCAATCGTCGTCGTCGTTGTCAGAGACGGACGTTAGGCGCGTGTAGGCGAATGGAGTGGCCACCCCCGTTTGGGCGCGAGTGTGTTGGCGAGGTTCAGACTGGCAAGGCTCGCCCGTCAGGCGAGATAGGTACAATGCACCTGTCTGGCGAGCTGCTGCTTTGCCTTTCTGGCGAACATGGTCCGTCAGGCGAGCTTGGTGAAGTCCTCTTGATCTGCAGAGTTCGCCAGATGTGCTTGGTTCGCCAAAATTAAGCTCCTTGCTTATAGAGTTGGGCTCGCCTAAACCATTAGGCTCGTCTGATTTGAGCGGTTCGCCATAACTAGGAACCTGGCTCATAAAGTGGGGCTCGCCTAAACTGTTGGGCTCGCCCGATTTGAGCGGTTCACCAAAATTAGGAACTTTGCTCATGAAGTGGGGCTCGCCAGAACTGTTGGGCTCGTCTAATTTGAGCGGTTCGCCAAAATTAGGAACCTAGCTCATTAAGTGGGGCTCGCCTAATCTGTTAGGCTCACCTGATTTGAGCGGTTTGCCATAATTGGGAACTTGGCTCATGAAGTGGGGCTTGCCTAAACCGTTTGGCTCGCCTGATTTGAGCGGTTCGTCCAAACTAGGAACCTGGCTCACTTGTTTGGCTCTTCTCAGGCATGAATAGTAATTCAAGTCGTCACAAGAGATGAGGGAATGGGCTTCCAGATGGTCAAGTGCTTTTCATCGCCTCTGTTTAGCTCTTTTTGAAAGAGGAGCGTTCATGCCGACAGCGAAGGCGTGGTCTGCGTCGATATGAAAGGTTGTTTCCTCTTGCACAGGGGCCTGTGAGGATCGTTCAACGACCCATTCAACAGCCTTTGGACTTGTATCCTTGGCTTTCGGCTCAGCCTCAACCGGTTTGGGGGGAAAAGAACCCCCTGCCACAGCTTGGGTAGATTCTTCAGGCTTAGTTGCCTCAGCAACTCGGGGCTGGGCCACACACACGATTCTGCCGCATTTGCAAGATGTATTACCGCTAGCGGAGGACGATTGCAAGTACCCCTCGAACTTGATCACAAGGGACTCAACAGTAGTCCCTGTAGCAACTTCGTCAAACTGTGCCACCACCAATTCATCTGAATGAGCGGATTCTCCCACTGTGGTCGTCATCTTCTGTAGGTGTAAATTTTTGATCTCCCGAAATAGGGATTTTGTTTGTATTTATAAGAATAGCTTATTACAAACTAATGAATTAAAATTACAACAGAAGCGGAGGAAATGCCCTCCTTGTTTAACGTGGGGACTTTGGTAGCGATAGGATGCCTCGCTCGGTTCTCGCACCGAGTCTGCTTCCCTTGGACGATTCGAGCGAAGTTGCAGGCGAGCTTCAGTACGTTGTAGATGCTCGTGCTGATCGAGTTCGACTATACCCGAGGACAAATGGGAGAGCCTCAAGTCTGAGAGCTCAGACGAGTCTCTTCAAATGATGGAGCCTTTAGCAAATGAGTCAAGGTTCAACCTTTGGAAGATTAGCCCTCCAAGCAACCAGCAGCTAATCCTCTCCTTTATGCAGGCTGAAGATGGGTTTTAATAGGCAAGGGATGGCATGGGCCATCCTTTGATTCGTGGGATTTGACCACTAATAGAGGTAAGGGAGCCAGCCACCCTATTTTTGTAGCTGTCCCTGGCTGTACCTAGTACTTAGGTGAGGAACGTCATGCTTTCTCCTATTGAAGCGTGGGATGTGATGGCTTCATACCCAAGTGGGTACTTGATTCTACGACAGGAAGACTGGATCGTGCAGGCGAGCTGGCAACCCTGTAGGCGGGTTGGAAACCCTGTAGACGAGCTGACAGTTCTATAGGTGAGCTGGCGACCCCTGCAAGCGAGATCCGAGCTACAAGCAAGCTTCAACTGCAGGCAAGCTGGGGCTACAGGCGAGAAGGCAGACTTGGGTCTGCAAGCGAGCTCGGGACTGCAGGCAGACTTGGGTCTGTAGGCGGGTTTGTAGGTGCAAGCGAAGCTGTGCAGGCGAGCTTCAAGCTGTTAGATGAGTCGAGCCTTTAGGCGAGCTAGGGACTGCAGGCGGACCTGGGTTTGCAGGCGAGCTTCAAGCCGTTAGGCGAGCTCCTGAGCATGGATCGAAGAATAGGCTGTAACTTTCAAACCATAAGTCGGAATTGGACGAATTATATATGAAATCCCCTATCTCGACGATACGGAGCCATTCGAACCGAGCCGAAGGCTTCGGTTCGCTTTCTCCATTTTGCCAAATTCCTTCCGGTTTGAGAGATATCAGCGTTTTTCCCCTTTTTGCTATTTCAGGTAAGGTTTTAGCCGTTTTGTTCTGAACTTCTCTGATAAGAATTAAAGGCAATTTTTATTGCCTACAGCGTCACAAATAGGAATGAAGAATAAGTGTGATTGTGGAGAGATGGAGAGAATGAAAATGATTGTGTAAATGAATATATTTAAGAGTGAAAGTGATAAAAAAATAAATGTGATCAACAAGGCAAGATGGAAAAATCAAGAAACGAATAAAAATCAAGAATAAAAAAGAAAATTCAAGAAAGTAAAGATGATGGATTCAATTAAAGATATGGGTAATCTAAAATTGAACCCTCTTCTTAGAAAAGGGTGATTCCCTAAAGGGTTCTAGCCTAAAGACGAATCAAAGAAAATAAAAATAAACAAAAATAAAACTAAACCCAAGAGGGTTCTAGCCCCAAGGTGAATAGTGTAAGAAATTAAAATCTAACCACAAAATAAATTATAAAATCTAAACTACAAAATAAATTACAAGAATTAAATGTAAGAAAATAAATCTAATCTATAGGCATGAAATAAATCTAATCTATAAGCATGAAAAAAAACTAAGTGATACGAGTTGCCGTGCGAGCACTCTTGATCGCGGAATTATCAAGAGTGGGTAAAGAAGAAAACGACTGAAGAACACAAGAGTAATATTTAGGGCGAAGGAAAATACCTTCTCTAAATTATGAGAATCAATTAGATTTACAAAATCTCTCTCTCACAATCTCTCCAGATCAAAGAACAACCTCCCTGATCTCTTTTTTTATTACAAACTCAGTGTCTAACCCTAGAAAAGTCGTGTTTCTATTTATACTAAACAGAAATCCCAACTGGAGCAGGAAACAGACCCAGGCCCGGAACCGCTACGCGGTCGACTGTAGTGCCCAAGGCGGTCGACCGGTCAGAACGTCGAAATTTGGAAAATCGATTACAGGGTTTCCGGTCGACCGCAGCACCACCATCGGTCGACCGCACTCAGTCCCGAGACATAGTCTGGGTCTGTGCACTAAGCGGTCGACCGCCGTGACCAAGCCGGTCGACCGGCCAGAGCCCAACTGTAATTCCTGCAGTTTTGATGAATCCTTCAACTTCGTTACCTCTAATGACCTCGTCCACGACTCCTCTACTCTATTCTCAAGATACCATGAGAATCATCTATCCTCAAGCTCCCATGAGGATCGTTAAGCTTCCAAAGAGATGATACACCCGTATCATGGGTCCCCCCTTTAGGAACTTGAAGTCCCATTCAAGTTAGAACTTCAGCTGAGGGAACTCGTGAGCCCCTCCTTCTCTGTTAAACCACTTAGCCTTGCTAGGACCCTGACCTTGACGTCCAATGAGAAACGACTCCTTCGTCCCCCGCCTCGTCGTGGTCGTCTTCCGTTCCAAAATGTAGTCTTCTTTTAGTGGCTCCTCTCTATCAAACCACAAGTCTTCAACATGCGGTAAGATCAACTTGTCATCACCTTCGTCATCCAATAACGGAGGCTCAAACAACTTCAAGTACTCGGCATTGATCACCGAATACATGCCTAAGTAAGGTGGCAAATCTACACGAAAAGCATTGTCGCCAATCTGATTGAGAATCCGAAACGGACCATAACGAATGGGCTTCAACTTCTTCCCTTCTCCTTTGAGCCTCTCCTTACTCAATTTTAGCCATACCATATCGCCTTTACCAAAGTTACAAGGAACCCGATGTTGATCATGCTTCGCCTTGTACTTAGCTTGCGATTTCTTTAATTGAGCTTCAACCGTGGCATGAATATTTGTAATCTTCTCGAGAAATCGCTGAGCACGTTGTCTTTCACTCCCCTCCTTGCCGTCCACTGTGGCTTCACTTGAAAACACAAGATCGAATGGGCTCGGCGGTAAAAATCCATAACAAGTCTCGAACGGTGACTTTCCGGAAGATCCATGAATTGCCCGATTAAAAGCAAACTGCAAATATGGCAAACTCTCATCCCAAGTCTTAGAATGCCTGGAATTATACCCCTGCAACATATGCACCATAGTCCGGTTGACTACCTCCGTTTGTCCGTCTGTTTGTGGGTGAAAGGCCGTGCTCTTCTTCAATTTAGTGTCCATCAAACTCCACAAAGAATCCCAAAAATGCCTGAGAAAACGGCTATCCCGATCCGAAATAATCGAGCTCGGCAACCCAAAGTGCTTCCACACATGCTCAAAGAACAATTGTGCTGCACCCGCTCCCGTCACGGTCTTCTTACAAGGAATCAATATCACCATCTTGCTGAACCGGTCCACCACAACGTACAAATAGTCATGCCCGCGCTTCGTAGTCGGCAACCCTCCTAAAAAACCCATAGAAATGCTCTCCCACGGCCTAGAAGGAACCGGTAATGGTAGGTACAATCCCCTCTTCCTGTTAGAAGGCTTCGAAATACAGCATAACTTACACCCTCCAACATACTTGGTCACATCATCAAGCATCCGTGGCCAAAACACATGTCGCCGTAGATTGAGAAGCATTTTCTGAATGCCAAAATGCCCTTGCACAAGTGAGGTATGTGCTTCCCGAATCCACTGCAACCTATCACCATCCTTCGGAATGCATAGTGATGTCCCACGATACAATAAGCCATCATCTCCAAGTGCATACTCCCCCCTTTGACCAGCCTTCGCCTGCTCAAACACACTACCAAAGTCTCTACTGGATGCATACAACTGAACATACTCAAAAGGAACCAAGGGCTGAATACGCATCGCCATCAACAAAGACCTTATCGGTGGGCGAGATAACATATCGGCCAACTTGTTCGTAGCCCCCTTCTTGTACCTAATAATGATGTTGAAAGCCATCAAATAAGACATCCACTTCATATGCCGCGCCTGCTGTAGCTTTGTCTGGGCATGTAAGAACTCCAACGGCTTATGATCCGAATGCACGACCACCTCCTTCCCTAATAAGTACACCCTCCAATGCTTAATTGCTTGATATAGTGCATAGAATTCCTTATCGTAGGTTGGGTAGTTCGCAACAGCACCCGAAAACTTCTCAGAATAGTATTCCACCGGTTTCCCATCCTGAATCAACACCGCGCCCATCGCATAATTAGACGCGTCGGTCTCTACCTCAAAAGTCCGCTGCAAGTTCGGCAATGCTAACACCGGTGCCTCCGAGATCTTCCTCTTTAGCAACTAAAAAGCCTCCTCATGCGTCCTCCCCCACTCAAACTGAACTTTAGCCTTTGTGAGGCCATGTAACGGTGCCGCATAAGTCGAAAAATATCGAATGAACTTGCGCAAATACTGGCAAGCCCCCATGAAGCTCCTCACCTCAGTCACTGTCTTTGGCGTCGACCACTTTGTGATCACCTCCACCTTGCCTGGATCTATCCTCCGCTGGCCCTTCCCTACGATGAAGCCGAGATACACCAACTCGTCCTTCCCGAACTCGCACTTTTTCCCGTTGAGCTTCAGCTGTCCGTCCTGCAACACTTCAAATACCTTCTCCACATGAACAAGATGCTCCTCCCAAGTCCTGCTGTACACCAAGATATCATCAAGGTAAACTATCACAAAATCCTCTATAAAGGGTCACAACAAATCATTCATAAGCCTCATAAAGGTAGCCGGAGCATTGCACAATCCAAACGGCATCACCAACCACTTAAACAGGCCTTGCTTGGTCTTGAACGCAGTCTTCCAAGTGTCTTCCTCCCGAATCCTCACCTGATAGTAACCAGACTTCAAATCCAGCTTCGTGAAAAACCTCGCTCCCTCCAACTGGTCCATAAGATCATCGATCCGCGGTAATGGGTAGCGATTCTTGATGGTTATCTTGTTGAGCGCCCGGTAATTTACGCACATGCGCTAGCCTCCATCCTTTTTGGGCACCAACAACACTTGTGACCCGCAAGGTGAACAACTCGGCACAATCACTCCCGTCTCCAAGAGCTCCTAAACTTGCTTCTTGATCTCCTCGGACTCCAGTACTGATGTGCGGTATAGGCCTATATTAGGTAAGGAACTCTCCCCGGTCAACATAATCTCATGCTCTACACCTCGACGTGGTGGTAGTCCCGTGATCTCCGAAAACAAGTCCGCATACTTGACCTGCAACCTGTCAAGATCTCCCTCCTGAAGCTTGCTCAAGGTGGACAAGCACATCCTACTCAGCTGCTCTTCATACGGCCGAATGAACAATAAAACGAACTTCCTGCCCGCATTCACCAACCTCTTAGCCTGAGTCACTGTCACCAAGCTCGTCTCCTGTGGAAGAGATGCCGAACGAAAAATGAATTGCTCGCCATCCTTGGTGAACGTATACTTTTAGGCTCGCCGATCATATACTGCGTATCTATCCCACAAATAAGGATTGCCCAAAATAACTTGGCAAACATCCAACAGAACCACGTCGCATGTGACCTCGTCAATATACGACTCATGGAGTGCAAATCTGAAGGAACACTGGTTCACCACACTCAATCCCGCCTCCATCTGAATCCACCCTAATGGATAGGGCTTCGGATGCTTCACCGTCTTCAATCCAAGCTTCTGTACTAATGCCTCAGATATCAGATTTTTCTGACTCCCTGGGTCTACAATAGCATCCACTAAACTGGTCTTGACATGCAATTTCAGAACAAAGAGCTGTTCCCTTGGGTCGTCATCTTCTTTGGTGGCCTGCTTTTCCGCCATAAGGTTGAGACTGCTATTGGGTTTGGTCATCCCGGGAACCTCCTTCGGACCCTGTGCTATTACGTACGCCTTCTTCTCCTCCTTCTTCTTTAATCCTTTTGGCTTAAGATGAGGATACTTATCCCAGTAACGATCAGCCACATGCCCTGTCTGCTTCCAGTGATTGCATGTCAATCCTCCTTTCCCCGAGTCAACCTTCTTCTTCTCATCCTTAGACTGAGAGCCAACCGTCTTGCTCCCCGATGGTTTGGAATCCCCCTTTGTCTCGTTGCCCTTCTTCTGCCGGCCCTCAATGGCAATGGCCTTTACGCTCGCCTTTGCAATTGTCTCTACTAAAAACAGCTTCATCTCCTTCCGGATATAATCATTCAGACCAACCATGTACTTCATGAAGATGGGGTACTCGGACGTTGCAATGTTTAGGACCATCGCCTGTTGCTGGAACTCCGTCGTGTACTCTTGAACGGTCTGATTAAATTTTTGGCGCAAGCCATACCACTTGTACCAACGCTCCTCAAGGAACCCCACTGGATAAAATTGCTTCCGAAGTAGCTCTTTGAACTTGTTCCACAACGCCGCTTTCTTCTTCTGTTTGCAATAGGATTTCCACCACGTCAACGCGTGCTCGGAAAGCTTCAATGTCACGAACACTATCTTCTCCTTGGACGAATATCCGTAGAGGGTGAAGTACATCTCCATGCGTTCGATCCAATCATCAAGCTTCTCAACGTTGATACTCCCATCATAAATAGGAATCTCAACCTTGAAGTCAATCTTCAGATTTTGGTAATTGTTCTTACCCCCTTGATGCCCAACGGTCTTGACAATCTCAGTCTCCCCCTCTGAATCAGATTCCTCGTGCTCTTCGTCGGATTCGACGAGTTTCTTCTTACCCTTCGAAGAAGATTCATCCTTTTTGACACCTCCGTTGATTAGACCCACGAGTTGAGTAAGATTCGTCCCGATCATCTCAATCTGTCTCTCTATGGCATCAAGTCTCGCTGAATTATCTGTTTTAGACATCTTCTCCTTCCTTAATTTCTGGACCCCCTCTGAGGAATTAAGGATCTCGCCAAGCTTCTTGTACTGTGAGCGAGTAAGGACCATAAACAGTTCCCCCCTTCACAAGATCTAGTTCTCTGATACCAACTTGATACGAGTTGCCGTGCGAGCACTCTTGATCACGGAATTATCAAGAGTGGGTAAAGAAGAAAACGACTGAAGAACACAAGAGTAATATTTAGGGCGAAGGAAAATACCTTCTCTAGATTATGAGAATCAATTGGATTTACAAAATCTCTCTCTCACAATCTCTCTAGATCAAAGAACAACCTCCCTGATCTCTTTTTTGATTACAAACTCAGTGTCTAGCCCTAGAAAAGTCGTGTTTCTATTTATACTAAACAGAAATCCCAACTGGAGCAGGAAACAGACCCAGGCCCGGAACTGCTACGCGGTCGACCGCAGTGCCCAAGGCGGTCGACCGGTCAGAACGTCGAAATCTGGAAAATCGATTAGAGGGTTTCCGGTCGACCTCAGCGCCACCATCGGTTGACCGCTCTCAGTCTCGAGACATAGTTTGGGTCTGTGCACTAAGCGGTCGACCGCCGTGACCAAGCCGGTCGACCGGCCAGAGCCCAACTGTAATTCCTACAGTTTTGATGAATCCTTCAACTTTGTTGCCTCCAATGACCTCGTCCACGACTCCTCTACTCTATTCTCAAGATACCATGAGAATCATCTATCCTCAAGCTCCCATGAGGATCGCTAAGCTCCCGAAGAGACGATACACCCATATCACTAAGGCAAGAGGATTCTAGCCTCCTGGCTATTTAACAAGAAAATAAAATCTAATAACAAGCATAGAAATAAATCTAAACTAATAAGCAATAAAAAAATAAAAGAGAAAAAGAAATGCAAACCTCCAAATAATTCTTTATCTTCATCTTCATCATCCAACAAAGAGAAGAAATATTTAAAGTGTTAAAAAAATTATTTTATTAATTGTAACAAAAGTTACAAATTTGGAAGGCCTTCTCAATTAAGAGTGGCCCTCCTCTCCAAATGGAGTTACAAAAATTTTCACACCTCTAACCCCTCACTCTCTATCCTTATTTATAGTAAACATCAGTGAATGTGAGCAATTGGATTGAAATCTTATCCAAAACCATCAAAAATCAGCCCTTAATTCATAACAGAATTATCAGTATCGATGCCAGCATCGATGCTGGTATCGATGTCCAATCAAAAATCTGCCTTCACAAATGGCTTCGTCTCGTCAAGATAGACGATTTTCATATATTATATATTAAATTCCGCCTTCCATATTGAGAGATATCGTCATTTCTATGCGACCAACCATCTTGAATATATTTTGTTTTCATATTTGATTTTTTTTATTTTCTCCAGCTTCTACAAGCTACTCGGCTTAATTCTAGGCTTGAGATTTTTGACTCTTGCTTGTGTTCTTCATTTAATTCATGAGCTTTTGTTAAGAGATGGGATTTTGGGTTTTATTCTTCATTAACCTGTAATTAAAGATAAAAACAATTATTAATGATAAATTTATTCATATAAACTAGATAATGATGGTATAAAATTATAATAAAATGTGATTATCACGTCACATGCTAGATTTAATGCATATTGAGAAGAATGTTGTGATAATATTGTTGGCACATTGTTAGACATTCCAGGAAAGACGAAGGATCATGTTAAAGCTTTCTTTTCCAGGAAAGACGAAGGATCCTGTGAAGTCGGCTGATGGTCGTCGTGTTACATTTGCGAAAGCTTTCTTTTCTATGGCATCACAGGGAAAAGAAATTTTTTACAAAGTGTTGGCGGATGCAAAAGTCCCTCATGGTTGTGCATCAAATATCTCAAGATGTGTAAATGTGAGGGAGAAGAAAATATTTGGGTATAAGACCCATGATGCGCATTTTCTCATGCAATATTTACTTCAAGCTGCATTAAGAAGAAGTTTGCCTAGGAGTGTTGCTATTCCTCTCATCAGATTAGGTGCTTTCTTCAAGGGTTTATGTAGTAAAGTTCTCAATCCAGTTGAACTAAAATCCTTGTAGTCTGAGATCGTAGATATACTTTGTCAACTTGAAAAAATATTTCCACCAAGTTTCTTTGACATCATGGTTCATCTTCCTGTTCATTTAGTTCAACAAATTTTGGATTGTGGGTTAGTCAACTACTTCTGGATGTATCCAACAGAGAGATATCTTTGTAGATTAAAGTCATATGTGCGTAATAGAAGTGCTCCTGAAGGCTCCATAGTAGAAGGATATTTAGCTGAAGAGTCCCTAACTTGTTGCTCATTATATATGCATGATGGTGTCAAGACAAGATTTAATAGATACATAAGTATGTATGAGAGAGTTGATGTTGCAGAAGAGACATCACAAATTTTTCCTAAGATATGTTATCCTTTGGGAGGAAAGAGGAAAAGAAAGGGCAAAACATTTACATTAGATAATGTTGACTGGGTTAATGCACATCGATATGCCTTGTACAATTGTGATAACAATGAAGTTGATAATTATATTAGGCATGATTCATTACTTAATTATTACTTCTTGTTTAATGTTGTTGTTCATTTTACACTTTATAGACCTATGTATTTTGTATTGTTATGCAGTGAACATAAACTTTTGATTGTGAATCAGTCAAGAAAAAGAGGCAGAACAAATAAATGGACGGGAGCTCAAAAGCATAGCAAGGACTTCATTGACTGGTTAAAAACTAGAGTATCTGAGTTGGTATCAACGCCTGATTATCTAAAATGGTTATCAATGGGTCCTAATTTTGTAGCAAAAAAAATACAGAGGCTATTATGTGAATGGTTGTACTTTCCACATCAAGGCGTGTGATGAAACATGCAAAACTCAGAATAGTGGTGTGTTTGTAACCAGTCAAGTAGACAGTTATGCAAGTTTTAAGAACCATAATCCTAAAACTGGAAATGTTACTTTTTATGGCGTCATACAAGATATCATTGAAATAGACTATTGGGGCAAATTTAGTGTTATGCTATTCAAATGTGACTGGTTTCATGCAGAAGAAGATGAATATGGGCTTATCCGCGTCAATTTTAATAAGAAATGCTATATAAATGACCCTTTTGTCATGGCAAGCCAAGTTCATCAAGTTTTCTATGTGAAGGATCCTGTTGAAGAGGAAAACAAGAATTGGCATTATGTTTTAAAGAAGCTTCCTAGTCATGTTTATGATATTGAACATGATATTGGTGCTACACATGGAGGTGAATATTGGGTTGAAAGTATTGACATTGTTAGTGATTTAATCCCAACTAGTAATGATGACATAGATGTAAAACCCCAAAAATTTGAATATTTTATGATAAATAATAATAAATATGATATATATTTATAAATAATATGTTATGATGTTTGAGTATGCTAGGAATTGGTTTGAGATCAATTCAATGTATATATGTATATATATAAGAGCAAATGCACAAATCATGCTCAATGTATAAATCTGGAAATTAATGACCAGTGGAGAGATTTTGTATTTTACACATTGATACGTTATTAATATGAAAAAACTAGACCAAAGTTGTATATATCTTTAGCATCTTTCTAAAAAAATCTTTAATCACCTCATTCTGAGGTCGGATGCGAAAGTTACAGCGATAATACCGAAGAGTATGTTTCTAGTCAGATTGGGTTTTCCAGTTTCGGGTTTCAGGTTTTGGCCTGTAGTTTTTTGGGTTTACTGTCATATATACACATGTTTAAACATAAAAAATACCTCTTTTCTCCTATGTTCCAAATCTTAGCAGCCCTTTTTCCCCTCTCTCAAACCCTAGTTCTTTTTTTAACGATTTTCAGAGATTTTGGAGGATTTTTCAGCGGGTTTTGTGCAGTGTAGCGAAGGGGATTAGTTCTCATTCATGTGGCAGGAGTTTTTTTTAGCATCTGAGGCGAGTAACATCTCGCCCAACTTTGCACCCTTTTATTTTGCTCGTTTTATTAAGTTTTATTCGGATTTTTCGAGCCTAAAACGTATTTTTAGTGTACAAAAAATAGATCTTTATAACTTATGAAGTGAGAATAGATTATCATAATTTTCTAATTGATTACAAAAGTAAACTTGAAAAATTTTAGATCTGAAATTTATTAATCATGAATTAAATCATAAGTTTTTGCTTTTAAAACGTTTAAACATGTGTATATAAATGTTTAGGGTTCTAACGATATATTTACATGCTAATATTTTATTTCATGTTGTTTCATATATGTTGATATCAGTAATATTATGCTTGAAAAATAATGATGTCACTTCTAGATTTGTTTCGAAGCAGACAGAAACCTGTGAAGGGTTTCTACCTGTTACGGTTGATCGCCGGCACAGTTTGTGCATGTTTACTTTTATTGTGTGCTTTAATGTGAACGAGGAGTCACCTCGAATATTTGGTGTTAGAAATTATTGTTTATTATGTATCTTCATATTTGAGATGGCTTGCGGACATGAGTTTAGATTTGCACACCGAGACACATGTGAAATTAGTATATATGCATCCTTTCATATATCTCATCGACATTCTACACATTTCATCCAGTCCATCC
The DNA here is from genome assembly GCA_022839385.1 of Asparagus kiusianus. Lineage (NCBI taxonomy): Eukaryota > Viridiplantae > Streptophyta > Magnoliopsida > Asparagales > Asparagaceae > Asparagus > Asparagus kiusianus. The sequence continues at coordinate 487,293 of BQKN01000818.1, forward strand.
GTTGAGCAATTATTATGTGCAATCCATATGTTAGACATTCATCATATTCAGTCCATGTGTTGGACATTCATTATATTCAGTCCATGTATTAGACAATTTATATATACAGTCCATGTGTTAGGCATCCACTACACCTAGTCTTAGTCCATGTGTTGGACACCTATTTAAACCTTGAGTATGACACTTACACTTACATAGGTTGGATATGACAATTATGTGGGTTTTGACATGACATGGTATTTTAGTTCTGAGATGGGTTAGTCTTCTTTAAATTTTTGTTCGTGTATTAGATCTTGGGTTTGGTATTTAGGGATTTACAATTTGAGATACAAGGTATATACATGAGGGTTTTCTTATTTGGATTATTTCGCTCGACGTACCTATGCTCATGTTGGAATTTCCTAAATACTAGAATTCTCTTATTGTTAGGATCAATGATTTCATGTATATATGTATTAACTGTATTTTCTATATGCAACTAGCCCTCTCCCTTGGGGTTGGTTGTGATGTTGCTCGCTAGCACTTTGACGCTCATTGTCCCCTCCCATTTTAGGTAACGAGCCATATGCACGGAGAGTCACAGGTTGATGACGATACTTATTAGCGTCCATCTTTCATTTGTAGTTTTATTTTATTTATGGAGCTCCACTGTAGACATTTTGTTTAGACATTTGAGAGTTATGTTCTAGAAGTTGTAAAGGCTGTGTGCCTTATTTCCTTTGATCTGATATTCTGTATTTAAGACTTGTTAAGATCTCCAGACTAGTTATTTCAGAGATTTACTTTATATTTTTGTATGTTGGATGATGAAATATCATTTTATCTCTATTATTTCATCATATATCTCATGTATTATCTTTTACTTGCTTTTGTACCTACACCTATTATTGACTCTACTAGAGAGATAGTAATTGTGATGGTAAAACATGTTATTGCATGGCGTGATGCATGGAAGGTTTTACATTTCTGGTTTCACCTCGGACTATAGCCTTGTGTGAACCCAGGGGCACCACAGTTGGTATCAGAGCTCTAGTTTCAGTATCCTTAGGATCATCCTGTGTCGAGTCGTGGAGCTAGGATAGAGTTTCTTAGGATTCATGTATAGCGTCTGCTAAGGATTTTCTAGTATGAGTGAGGACGATATATGCATATATCTTAAAATTTTGAGAATATTTTTTTATGACAACTATTTTGTGTAAATTTAAGTATTTGTGTAAATGCTAAATGTTGTAAAAATCGTATTGTGATACATTATGTATATATATATATATGTCCATTTTGACTCATGAACTCTTATTTCTTATTATCTGAGATGGTAGGACGTGGTAGACCTCATACTCAGAGAGTTGGACAGGCAGAGCCACAGCAGCCTCCACCTGAGTCACAGCAAGGTCAACCTGAGCCACAGCAGGCACCAGCTGAGCCGTAGCAGGCACGTCAGTACCTAGTAGATATCATGGCTCCCCTTATAGCTAGGATGACAGCAATTGAGGAGCTTGTGGTGAATCATATCATACCACCACCACTGCCGGTAGCTTAGTCGCAGGGGATACCAGTCATTCCCATCAGAGAGAGATCCCCAGAGATCACACCTGTAGTTATTCCACCAGCAGTCCCGGATAGAGCCACAGAGCAGGAGGCTTGGCTCCGTATGGTAGAGTGGTACTAGAAGATGAGGGCACCGGAGTTCCAAGGGTCATCAGACCCTCTTGTAGTCCATAAGTGGAAGGAGGATGTGAGTAATGTACTTGACATGCTCAATATGGACTCAGTTTAGAAGCAGAGACTGGCATCTTATAGTCTGAAGGGAGATGCCGGGAGATGGTACCGACTCTAGTTTATTTCAGAGCATAGGATGACCCTCACATGGGAGGATTTCGTATATTTCTTTGACGGGCAGTACATTTCTTCTGTAGCACGGACTGGGAAGGAGCTTGAGTTGTCCCGATTGACTCAGGGGGACATGACAGTAGCTGACTTTGAGAGCAAGTTTATGGAGTTGCTGCACTTCACGGGTATGTGGTAGATAGGAGAGCTTCAGGCTCAGATGTTTCTAACAGGGCTTTGCCCTAATCTTCGTCGACACCTCGTCTCGAGGAAGTTTTATTCGGTACGAGAGGTAGCATAGGCCGCCACTTCATAGGAAATTGAGACGATCATGTTTCAGAAAGTCAAGGAAGGGAAAGCTAAGACAGGATAGACCAGGGATAAGGGTAAGAATAAGAGACCTTTTTCTGGACCTCAACAGTAGCATCAGGACCCTCATAAGAAGGGACGCCAGCAGGATTAGAGAGCGCATCAGCAACGCAAGTTTTAGGGGGTTTGCTATAACTATCGCAAGGTTGGACACAAGGCATCGGAGTTCCGCAGTGCACCAGCAAGAGCTCAGCAGGGAAAGGGTCCGAATCAGTAGCAGCAACGACTTCAGGGCAGAGGTCAGGGCTAGCAGATGAGGCTTGAGGCACCGCCAGTAGTTCAGAAGATTAAGGGACAGGTTCGCGTAGTTCGGAAGGTTCCTCAAGGGCAGATAGTCCCGTATTATTCAGCATCAGTAGTAGAGCAATCTTCAACCACAGGCAGAGTGTATGCGGTAGTTCCACATGATCATGGAGCTAGCAGAGCCGTAGTGGAGGGTACGTTCCTTGTGAATTCCTTTACCGCCCGTATTCTCTTCGATTTGGGAGCTTTGCATTCCTTTATTTCGTATACTTTTATGTTTAGACTCTAGCTCATAGCTCAGCCTCTAGACACCCCTTTATCAGTTTTCACCCCTTTAGGTGAGGTATCGCTTCTGGAGAGCGTTTGTAGGAGGTGTACCGTCAGTTTAGATGAGTTGGAGTTCGTTGTCGATTTGATAGTGTTGCATATGTCTGAGTTCGATGTTATCCTTTGTATGGATTGGTTATCTTCCTACCACATTAGTATTGACTGCTTTGCGAAGATAGTCAATTTGCGATCATCCGATGGGTCCGAGATGATTGTAGCCACCTCTCAGGGCAACCGTTTTGCGGAGTCATTTCTGGCGTACGTCGAGGAGGTGATGCGACAGGATCAAAGTATTCATTTATTAGAGACTAGAGTTGTCTCAGAGTATCAGGATGTCTTTCAGGACATACCTGGTTACCTCCTGTGAGAGAGGTTGTTTTGTATTGAGTTGTAGCCGGGTACAGCCCCGATATCCCACGCACCCTATCACATGGCACCAGCTGAGATAAGGGAGATTCAGACCCAGTTGGACGAGTTATTAGCTCAGGGTTTTATTCGTCGGAGTCAGTCTCCATGGGGAGTGCTGGTTCTCTTCGTGAAGAAGAAGGATGGTAGTATGTGTTGTTGTATTGATTATAGAGAGTTGAATAAGGTCGCTATCCGGAATAGGTACCCATTACCTAGGATTAAGGACTTATTCGACCAGTTGCAGGGAGCGTAGTATTTCTCAAAGATTGATCTTCATTCTGGTTATCATCAGTTACGGGTTCGGAAGATGGATATTCATAAGACCGCTTTTCTGACTCGATATGGATCTTTCGAGTTCATGGTCATGCCATTTGGGTTAACTAATGCACCCGCAGTATTCATGGATTTGATAAACCGGGTTTTCCATCCCTTCTTAGACTAGTTTGTGATTGTTTTTATCAACGACATCCTCATTTATTCGAGATCTGAGGCAGATTATAAGCAGCATCTACGACTAGCTTTGCAACCCTACGAGAGCATCAGTTATATGCCAAGTTTAGCAAGTGCAGATTTTAACTTTCAGAAGTTAGATTTCTCGGAAACGTCATCAGTAGAGAGGGCATAGCAGTAGATCTGGGTAAGGTTACAACAGTTCTTGATTACGAACTGCCAAAGATGGTGACAGATATTCGTAGCTTTTTGGACTTAGCCGGCTATTACAGGAAGTTCATCCATGACTTCTTGAAGATTTTGACACCGCTTACACGCCTTACGAAGAAGGATGTACAGTTTATTTGGAGCGTGGAGTGCAAGAAGGCCTTTGATACCTTGAAGACTAAGTTGACTACAGCGTTAGTTTTGACTATTCCGAGCAGCGACAGGATATTTGTGGTCTACACAGATGCATCATTGGTAGATGTAGGAGGCATCTTGATGCAGACTCAGAGGGTGGTAGCATATATTTCATGACAGTTAAGGGTACATGAGCAGAACTATCCCACTCATGACTTAGAGTTAGCAGCAGTGATATTTGCATTAAAGTCATTGAGGCACTACTTGTATGGAGTGCAGATTTAGTTGTTCACAGACCATCAGAGTCTGAAGTATCTTTTCTCTCAGAAGGAGCTCAACCAGAGACAGAGGTGGTGGATTGAGTTTATCAAGGATTACGAGTTCGTGATTCAGTATCATCCAGGGAAGGCGAACGTTGTAGCAGATGCTTTAAGCAGGAAGCGTCAACATCGGGTTTCGGCTTTGAGATGCTCATTCTATCGAGATCTTCTTACTCTTAGCCAATTTGATTTTAGACCCAAGATTTGTAGAACTAGTGCATTTTTGGGAGCTATGTCACTGCAGCCATCTTGGAGTATCAGAGTTGTCAGAGCTCAGCTGGAAGACTCTTGGATTCAAATCCGAAAGGAGGAGATTACCAAAGATCCTAAGACTGATTGGACCATTGGAGCAGATGGAGGTCTACGGATGAATGGTAGGCGTGTTATACCATCTAGTGTCGACCTGAAGAGGGAGTTATTTGATGAAACACATCGTACTCAGTACACAGTACATCCAGGGACCACTAAGATGTACAAGGACCTTAAGAGACACTTCTTGTGGAGTGATATGCATAGAGAGATTGCAGAGTATGTGGCTAAGTGATTTACCTATCAACAGGTGAAGGCAGAACATTAGAGGCCGGTAGGAACACTTCAGCCTTTACCCATCCCAGAGTGGAAGTGGGCGAATATTTCTATGGACTTCATTGTAGGGTTGCCGAAGTCAAGGAAGGGGAATAATTTTGTTTGAGTGATAGTGGACCGGTTGACGAAGTCATCACATTTTGTTCCAATGAAGACTACATACACAGCTGAGACATATGCAATGATATTTGTTCGGGAGATAGTTCGACTTCATGGAGTTTCGGACATTATTGTATCGGATCAAGGTTCAGTGTTCACTTCGCACTTCTGGAGGAGTTTCCAGGATTCGTTTGGTAGCAGACTATCATACAGCAGTGTATTCCACCCACGGACTGATGGTCAGACGGAGAGAGTAAATTAGGTATTAGAAGACATGTTACAGGCTTGTGTCATTAACTTTCAGGGTAGCTGGGAGGATCATATTCCACTAATAGAGTTCGCTTATAACAATAGTTATCAAACGACAAACAGTATGGCCCTGTACGAAGCATTGTATGGGAGACCTTGTAGATCATCGATATGTTAGGCAGAACCGGAGGATAGCTTGATGGTTGGGCCAGAGCTTTTGAGGCAGACTACTGAAAAGGTAGTATTGATCAGAGAGCAGATTCTAGCTGCTCAGAGTCGGTAAAAGAGCTATGCAGATAAGAGATAAGGACCTTTAGAGTTTCAGGTTGGAGATTCAGTTATGCTGAAGGTATCGCCCATGAAAAGTGTTCAACGATTCGGAAGGCGGGGAAAGCTTGCACCGAGGTATATTGAACCTTTCTAGATTTTGGAGCGCATTGGAGCCGTGACTAGATCTTCCAGCATTGATGTCTAGTATACACAATGTATTTCATGTTTCTATGCTCAAGAAGCACTTACATGATGAGAAGCAACAGCGAGTGTTGGTTGCACCAGAGATTGAGATTCAGGATGATTTGACTACTATTGAGATTTCAGTTAGTATACTTACCAGAGAGGACAAGAGACTTAGAAATAAGGTAATTCCTTTGGTAAAAGTTCAGTGGAACCGAAGAGGCGTTGAGGAGATTTCTTGAGAGCGCGAAGAGGACATGCATCGCGACTACCCACACATGTTTGAACAGGTAAATTAAATTTTTATATGACTTATGGATTACATGTATGGTGATGTTTATACTTAACACTAAAATGAGGGAATTAACACTTAACTCCTAAATACTCGGAACACATGGTATATACATGAGGGGTTCCTTGTTTGGATTTTTCGCTCGATGTACTTGTTCTATTTAGTTAGGGGTTAAGTGGGGGTATTTAAATTTTAGATGGTTATGTGTAGATATCGAGGATGATTCTCAGGAGCGTGAAGATGTTATGCAGCGCGACTACCTGCACCTATTGAGGAAGTGGATTGATTTATGTGTGTGATTATTTGTATAGTTATATTTAGATTTAACGCTAGAATGAGGATATTTTCACATAATTTTTAATTTTTTGGAACATATGGTATATATATGGGGGGTTCCTTATTTGGATTTTTTGCTCGACGTACTAGTTCCATTTGATTAAGGGTTGAGTGGAAATATAGTCATTCTGGATTGTTAAGTATAAATATCCCTATATGCTTATAGGGAGTTTAATATTACGAGTGGTGTATGTGCGGATTGGATTTCACCCTCGACATGCTTTCTAATACTATCTTTCAGTTAAGTATGATTTCTGAATTTTGAGGACGAAAATCATTTAAAGGGGGGAAGAATGTAAAACCCCAAAATTTTGAATATTTTGTGATAAATAATAATAAATATATTATATATTTATAAATAACATATTATGATGTTTGAATATGCTAGGAATTGATTTGAGATCAATTCAATGTATATATATAAGAGCAAATACACAAATCATGCTCGATGTATAAATCTGGAAATTTATGATCAATGAAGAGATTTTATATTTTATACACTGATACGTTGTGAATATGGAAAAACCTAAAAGATAAAAGTTGTATATATCTTCAGCAGCTTTCCAACAAATCTTTAATCATCTCATTCTAAGGTCATATATAAAAGTTACAGTCATAATAACGAAGAGTATGTTTCTAGTCAGACTGGGTTTTCTAGTTTCGGGTTTCAGGTTTCGGGTTTTAGGCTGTAGTTTTTCGGATTTGCTGTCATATATACACATGTTTAAACACAAAAAACACCTCTTTTCTCCTGTGTTCCAAACCCTAGTATCCCCTTTCCCCTCTCTCAAACCCTAGCTCTTTTCTTTGGTGATTTTGAGAGATTTTGAGAGATTTTTCAACGGGTTTTGTGCAGTGCAGCGAAGGAGATTGGTTCTCTTTCATGTGGCAAGAGGTTTTTTAACATCTGAGGTAAGTAACATCTCGCCCAACTCTACAGCTTTTTATTTTGCATGTTTTATTAAGTTTTATTCAGATTTTTCGAGCCTAAAACGTATTTTTAGTGTACAAAAAATAGATCTTTATAACTTATGAAGTTAGAATACATTATCATAATTTTCTAATTGATTACAATAGTAACCTTGACAAATTTCAGATCTAAAATTTATTAATCATGAATTAAATTACAAGTTTTTTTTTAAAACATTTAAACATGTGTATATAAATGTTTAGGGTTTCGACGATATATTTACATGCTGATATTTTATTTCATGTTGTTTCATATATGTTGATATCAATAATATTATGCTTGGAAAATAATGATGTCACTTCTAGATTTGTTTCGAAGCAGACAAAAACCTGTGAAGGGTTTCTGCCTGTTTCAATTGATCGCAGGCATAGTTTGTACATGTTTACTTTTGCTGTGTGCTTTAATATGAACGAGGAGTCACCTCAAATATTTGGCATTAGAAATTATTATTTATTATGCATCTTCATATGTGAGATGGCTTGCGGACATGAGTTTAGATTTGTATACTGAGACACGTGTGAAATTAGTGTATATGCATCCTTTCATATATCTCATCGATATTCTACATATTTCATTCAGTCCATATGTTGGGCAATTATTATGTGCAGTCCATGTGTTGGACATTCATCATATTCAGTCCATGTGTTGGGCATTCATTATATTCAGTCCATGTATTGGACATTCATCATTCAGTCCATGTGTTGGACAATTTATATATGCAATCCATGTGTTGGGCATCCACTACACCTTGTCTTAGTCCATGTGCTGGACACCTGTTTAAACCTTGAGTATGACACTTACACTTACATAGGCTGGACAAGACACTTATGTGGGTTTTGACATGACATGGTATTTGAGTTCTGAGATGGGTTAGTCTTCTTTATATTATTGTTCCTGTATTAGATCTTGGGTTTGATATTTAGGGATTTACAATTTGAGATACAAGGTATATACATGAGGGTTTCTTTGTTTGGATTATTTCGTTCGACGTACCTATGCTCATGTTGTAATTTCCTAAATACTAAAATCCTCTTATTGTTAGGATCAATAATTTCATGTATATATGTATTAATTGTATTTTCTATATGCAACGAGCCCTCTCCCTTAGGGTTGGTTGTGATGTTGCTCGCTAGCGCTTTGACGCTCGTTGTCCCCTCCCATTTCAGGTAACGAGCCAGGTATACGGAGAGACACAGGAAAGGTTGTGTGTTTTATTAGCGTCCATCTTTCATTTGTGGTTTTATTTTATTTATGGGCCTCCACTGTAGACATTTTGTTGAGACATTTGAGAGTTATGTTCTAGAATTTATAAAGGTTGTGTGCTTTATTTCCTTTGATCAGATATTCTGTATTTAAGACTTGTTGAGATCTCCAGACTAGTTATTTCAGAGATTCACTTTATATTTTTGTATGTTGGATGATGAAATATCATTTTTATCTCTATTATTTTATCATATATCTCTTATATTATCTTTTACTTGCTTTTGTACCTTCACATGTTGTTGACTCTACTAGAGAGATAGTAATTATAATCGTGAAACATGTTATTGTACGGTGTGGTGCATGACAGGTTTAAAATTCCTGGTTTTACCTCGAACTGCAGCCTTGTGTGGACCTAGGGGCGTCACAATAGATGATGTGGGTTGGTGTAGAGATGATGTGTCGAGGTTCACTGTTGACATTCCTCCAAATATATATATTCATGATGATTATATAATGGAAGGTGATGAAGATAATGACTTTGATGAAACAGATTGGGATTGGATGGAGTAAAGACATGGGACTTTTTGTATGTTTTGAAAGAAATGAGCTTTGAACTTTATGTTTTGAGTATATGGGTTGAGTAGACTTTGTCATGTTCTTTATGATTTGAGTATGAATTTGTAGTTTAAAGAACGCAGAATTTTCGCAAGATTGCAGGTTATGATATTGTATCTAATAATCATATTTGAAGGATTAACCTCATCAAAACCCATTAACCTTTAAGGTATTTTGGATGCATCGTTAATCAGCAATAATGGGTGCTTTTACCATGTATATGCATGTACATACATACGAAATTTATTTCTAGTAGAGAGTAATGAACCAGTTATCTGATGGCTCTAAATCATGTTTCTTATATTGGCGTCAGTTTTTATACATTAAACACAAACTAGAGACATACATGCTATGCTACATATATAAATGAAAAGGGTTTTGTGTGCTACTCCAACATCTGCATATCCAACCCTCTACAACAAAGATGATGTTTTACTTAACTCTACGATTTAAGGCATGTGATATTTTACTTAAATATACACTTTCAGACATATAAATATAAACAAACTTGCTTTTTTGTTTTTCTTAAATACGAACCATGAATCAAATTGTCCTGATCTGCTATACCAAAGTTGTTTAAAGTAATACTAGATTTATATAACTTGAAGTGCAATCATAAGCTCTGGATGTGGTGTTTATAGTAAATCATGAAATGAGGTTTCTTCCAACTGATGAATATTTTTGAACAGTAGCACTAGAACAATATATAATGCTTCGTTTGTGTCCTGAGTCATATGCATTCTGATGTATCTTTTGTCCTTGGAGTTACCAGGGAACAAACAAAATCATGGAAGCAGAAAAAAATTCTATGTCAACCTCTTCAAAACAGAAGAGATCATTTGAGGTAAGTTGGGTTGATTTTTAATTGTATATTCTAAGTTTCTTTCTCTAACTGTATTAATTTTTTTACTTTTCCTTGTTTGTAGGTTACGAGCGCAAAATGTGGGCGTGGTGACAAAAAAAGCAAAACAGGATCTTTTATCCTCCGAAATAGATTACAAATGTGGCAACGACATGTCCACAAGTGCGCCCAAAAGAACATAATCGGGTAAATAATATGGATAGTATGAGAAATCATATGCCTAATATATGTGAACCACCTTCTAGAAATATTACAATACAAAGAAAAGAGTTAGAGGTGCAGACAAAGAAGAAAATGATCCATATGATACAATCAAGAGAGGAGAAAATGTTGGATGAAATAGAAATTGCGGAGTGAGATGTTCGGAAAAAAATCATAGAGCAAAAGGGACAATCTAGTAAGGCACGACAACAACTTCGTAATCATGCAAAATAAAGGTGATAGCAAGAGGAGAACACTCAGCCAACATAGAAGATGAAGAGGAAGATATTAGAGAGGATTTCATAGAAGATGCTGAAGGAGATCTTAGTAAAAACGATGAGCAAGATGAAGAGGAAAATATTTGGGAGGATTTTATAAATGAGTTTGAAGGAGGTGAGGACTTAAGGGAACAACCAACAAGACATGTAGCCAATAAAGTGGTAGACAAACCCAAAAAATATCGAGGGCAAACTAAATGTGAAAAAAGTCATGCACGAAGTGTACATGAGCGACAAGTTATTTTTTTAAATGGATGTGGACAACCTATCGGACTGTCAGATAAGGCATGCAGTGAACTTAGCAGTTTCTTAGGCACACTTGGAAGAAACTCAAGTTTTTCACCTCTGGATAAGGAAAATTGGCACAAAGTTGAAGAAAAAGATAAAGAAAAAAAATGAGATTATGTTAAGGTACGATTTTTATAATTAATCGCTAATTTCATGTTGTTCTTTCCCTCTTATTTATATCAAGTATTTATGATCAAAATTTTTTATTGTCAAATTATGTTAATGTAGGAAAAATTTGACATTCCGGAGGAAAGAAAAAATGGACCCTAGAAACTATCAATTGTGCATGGAGGCACTGGTAATCCATATTGAAGAAGAAGTGTTTTGACGGGTTCAAAAATGACAAACAAAGACTAAAGACACAGCCAAATACTATACCTGAAATAGAATTTAAAGTCTTGCGCAAATTCTGGAACTCCGAACAATCAAATGTAAATGAGAAAAAAGACTTGCTTTTTTAAATAAAATTCACCTGCAAGCACTCTTCTCTAAAAAATTATATTAGCATCTAAAAACCATTGAAAGTTGTATATTTATTAGTTTTATGTTTAACATATATGCTTCACAACAAGCACTCTTCTCTACATTATCTGTTTCACGCATGTTTGCAGGAAGCTTGGTGGTATTATGATTAGTTAAGTCATAATAATAATTTTTGATTAGGTTCAGTTTTAAATTCACTTTTTAATTAGTGCTATGTATTTTTATTTAAAATTTTCTATAAACCTTTTTCTTGTTATTCCTCAATAATAGGTTGTTAACAGTTGTAGGCATAAATTTTTTTCACTTTATCCAGAGCAGAAGTTTCATTGAAATTCCGTTGTGAATAAAATGTTTCTTGTTGTTGCATATAATTCTATCTCAAGAAAAGAACATTCAAAAGCTTCATGAGCTAGTTCAAAGCCTTCAGCAGCAATTGCTGCAATGTCGAGAAATTAACAACACGGTAAGCATTCCTGGCAATTCTTTGAATGAAAATGTCAATGAAAATGAAAGATAGAAGATCCTGGAAGATTAGTGTTAAGAGTTGTCGAAGCATGGAAGAAGTTATTTGTAACAGCTATCTATTTGCTAATAAAATAATATAAATATGTTTCAGATTGTGTTAAGAGTTGTCGAAGCATGGAAGAAGTCAGAAATGTTTACCTACCTGCTTTGTTAACTATGGACATTCAAGTAATACCAGAAGCTGCCAGTTCTAAAGTAGGAAAGGAATTGGCGAAATTTTGTATAATATAGTATAGGTTTACGAATGTTAAGTTACACTAAACCCCCATGAATTTTCAGTGTTCTGCAGTATTAATTAGTAATAATCAGAGTGGGTTTAAAAGAAGTTTCAGTTATTGTTAAATTGAAACAGACATGTCCACAAATTTTACACGCTATCTTCCAAATTTTACACTGAAATCTATTAGGCGATGGCAATTCCTGGTACAAACTTCATGCACATACGAAACTCAAGTTGACACTAACAAAAAGAGGAATAAGTTACTTATTTATTGCCTTAATTATCTAATACAGGACTGTGGTTATGGGGGAAAAATTTTTAGTTACTCCTATGGTCAGAACTTGCTCCAGTGTTACTACACTGGACCTGGACATGGACTAACCCTTATATATTTTATTATGCTGTATATATAAATTATTGAATTCATACTTACAGGAGTTATAGGCTCGTTTATCGTTTCTTGTTCACTCGTTTATCGTTTCATACTAATGGACTGGTTGTTTTCTAAATCCATGTTCCTTCTATATGTGTAGAAAACAAGTGAGACCAACAAAGCAAATCGTGAAGGTCTAGAATATATGCACACTACGGGGACAATAAGTTTTGCGAGGATTCGCCAAAAAAAGGTATTTCAAATTGTTTTTAATGTTACTTATTAACTGCATCCTTTCTTTCTATTCGTTTTTAATGTATTTATTAATATTTTAACTATCATGTCTTTATTATAGGAAAATGAGTTGGGAAGACCTCCAAGTGAAGCTGAAATGTTTATTGAGACCCGTAAAAAGAAGATAAATCCGCAAGGAGAGAAAACAATCAATTTGATAGTAAGTATGTATTTCCTAAATATTAATATTCATATATTGCTTTTTAGGTCCTAATTTTTATATAACATGCATAGCAACTAAATATAAATTTTGCTAATGTAGGGTGCTTTAGAAGAACTCAAATCTCAAGATGGAGTTTATGATGCATGGGGTTTAGTCAAGAACGATGAACATCATGGACGTGTACGTCTTATGGGGAGGGGTGTCACTAATCATGGATCCTTCTGAGCAAGTTCCAGAATCTATTGTTCAAACTATATCACAAAAAGTTGAGCAAGAGTTGATAAAAAAGTTTGAAGAGCAGAAGGCAGATTTGGTTCATGGTTTCACCTGAGGAAGGTGGTAGTGCTCGAAATCATGATCTCATCTGCAAGCAGCCATCAGCGACGAAATGAGGTAGTTTTTTCTTTTGTTATATCTTTCTTTTTCTTTTTTGTGTATTATTCTTTTGTTATATCTTTCTTTTTCTTTTTTGTGTATTATGACAACTTAATTTGGATTGGTTGCTTCTTAGTTCGCCCGAAATGAGGTGTTATATTGATGCTTTTGATGATTAAGTTTTGATCAAGATTTATCCTCTTTTATTATTCACCTTAGTTTGCATCAATATGTTATTCGTAATGGCCACAAGTCTTGGTAAATTCATGCTAATTAATCTTTTTATGTCTATTTATGCAGAAAATTTATTGATGCCTACTACAGAAGAGATCCGTGCTTATCGCTTATTATGAGATTTGTTTGCTCTAATGATTGAAAAAGAGCTTATTCTAATCAAGATACTTTTCAATTAAGTGATGAACTCTTTTGCGATTTAATAATGGAGGAATATAGATTTGTATTTTGGACATAAGCAAAAAAGTTCCTTCCCTTAATGAATTGTTGCAACATCATTCTTTTCAAGGTTCGTTCTGTTAAGATTAAGAATTTGGTGGGGTTGTTTGTAAACCTTGGACTTTATAATTTCTTTGTTTGCAAATATTACAACAGCAGATAAATACCGTTGCTACCATACATTTGTATCATTTGATTTTTACTGTAGCACTTTGCTATGTGTAAAATTTGTAAATTACGCATCACTGTAACTATTCAAGCATTGTCATAGCGTAAAACCAAAAGCTATTTCCACTTTTGAATAAGCATTGACATTGCTCAAAAATCTAAAACCGTCACCTTTGCTAAATAATTGTCCCCATTGCACAAAGGTAAAAACTGTTCCCCTTGATATCAAACTATTCCCATTGCTTAGAACCTAAAAACCGTTCCCCATGCTATCAAACTGTTCCCGTTGCTTAGAACCTAAAAACTGTTCTACTTGATATACAACCGTTCCACTTGAACTAAACCAATAACCGACCCCTTAGAAAAACTGTTCCCTTATGGTACCAATGATGACAGTTTACAAGCTGTTCCACTAGGATCATAAATCGTACTAGTAGACCTATGAGCACGGCCGTAAACAAGACGGCTGGTGAACCGTCCCCATAGATGTAAGGCAACGGTTTTTATGGCTAGTGTGATGGTTCACAACCGTCCCCATAGGCCTCAAATGTGGTAGTGAAGTAGAAGGTCGAAAAGCTCTGGGAAGTCGGCGAGAAATTGTCCAACGAGAAGAGAAAAGTTGCTGATGCTGAATGCAACCAGCAACACTTAGTCGAATGTTATAGAGCTGCGCTTGATGACATACAGGCTAAGCTTGCAGAAGCATAGGATGAGTTGAGGAGCACAACCGAAAGGCGGTAAACATTAATAACCCAGCAGGAAGAACATCAAACACTGCTTCAGATTGAGTTTGATGCTTTGGAGAGGCTAAGCAGCTTCGTAAGTAATGTGAAAGTTTCTTCTGATGATGATCTAAACAAGCAAGCGATGGCGGAGGTTGAAATGGCACACCGAGAATCTACCAACCAACCTACTGAGGAAATCCGGAAAACTATTGAGCAATTGAAATGATATTTTATCAATATAGTTATGCTCTTATCTATCACCTTTCTCCTTTATGCACTTTGGTTCTTTGTTAATAGAGTTCATTAGTCACGCAATACATAAGACTTGTCTTAACGAGTCTCCGCCTTTAGAATTTCAAAAACTGCAGGACAACTGTCGAAAACCAAGACTTAGAATTTTAAGACGAGGTTCAAAGTATCTCAACCAACACTTGATTGAGGTAATGATCCTTGTTTGTTTTGAAATTGAAGACGAGGTTTGGCTGATTCCAACTAAAACTTGGTTGAAACACCGACCTTCGTTATTTTACACCGTGAAAATGAGGTTCAACTGGTTCCAACTAAATCTTGATTGAAACAGTGACCTTCGTTATTTACACAGAGTTTCAAATTGGTGTCAATTGAGCCTTAACATTTGAGTTTTATCGAAATAATAACCCTCGAGGTTCAAACTAGTCTCAACTGAGTCTCAAAATTCAAACTCAATAGAAATAGTGACATTTGAGGTTCAAATTAGTTTTCAACTGAGTCTCGAAATTCAAACTCAATCGAGCTAGTGACCTTTGGGTTTTGAACTTTAGAGATGAGGTTCAACTGATTCCAACTAAATCTTGGTTGAAACAGTAAACATCGTCATTTTAGAATTTGGAATGAGAATTACTCTCATTAAATAAGGTCAATTGGACTCTAACAGTTCCCGAGCTGTTAATCTACATGAATCTGTCGCTTCATTTTGTCAGCATTAAGTCTTTGGTACTTAATGCATCTCTTCGAGCTATGTTTTCATTGGCGTTAAGTACGAACACATTAATTGCGTTGTTTTGTTCCCAACACCCTTTGGCGATTTGGTGCTCAGGGATTCACGTAACGGATACCAACAAGTTGGTTGGCTTCCTCGCCTATAAATAGACAATTGCCTTTTTGAGAAGATCTACCTTCTTCTTCTTTGCCTTGTTTCCAAAATGACTCAGAGGGGTCTTTGCCTTTTAACGTTTCCATCTTTACCTCCTGCAAAGTTTCAAAATTTCTTGCCTTCAATGGTCATCATCAATGAGGTAGGCCAAACTGATGATGTCACTACTTTAGGTAATATTTATGATCCTTGATCTGATGGTTACTCTTGCTGTTTGAAAGATTGATGAGGTTCAGTCATTTAACAGACATCAAGTTCTCATTTTATGCAATTTTGACCCATTGATCATTGTAGTGGCTCGTTAGTTTGGGAATTTCTCAATCTTTCAGAGCCGAAGCCAGGATATATTTCAATAATTTGTTGGACTTTTGAATGTAACCCCGAAGAGATATTCCAAGTTCAAGCTTGCTTACTGTTTTGACATGCCATGCACAACCAAGCATGCAATCCTTCATCTGGACTTCGGTCTATATAGCAGCTTGGCAGATTTAGTAAATTACTTCTTTTCGCAAGAGTTAGTAATAATAATAGAGTTTCCTTCACGTTCTACGGAGATAGAGGAAGTGCTGATCCTATGCTCAGAGCTTGTGGTGTTTCTATTAGCACTCAACTTACACAAATAGGTAGGCGTGTGCTACATGCACCAAAGTTAAAAGTCGGGCATAGGGAAAACTTGATGCTAAGGAACGAAAGATGGAACTTTAACAACAAGAACTACAACGTTGTTGCAGACGAAGCTCGTAGTGTAGCTCGAGGGTCATCGAAAGGGCTTGTAACTGAACCTTGTATTGTAGTTCGAAGGTCGTTGAAAGAACTTGTAACCAAACCTTGTAGTGTACTTCGAGGGTCAACGAAAGAACTTATAACCGAACCTCATAGTATAGTTTGTCTTTCTATATTTGTAATTTTAACTGTTATATGAATAAAATTGAATGTTTTATCCACATATTGTTCCCTTCTTTTATGCAATTGAAGTATTTTAACTTAGGATTTTTAGAAAACCCCCAGCTATCAACGGACTTGATTTGCCTTTACCAATTACTGTTTGAGTTGGACTGACCATACTTTACCCCTCGGTATGATGAGTTATCAAAGAGTTTTTCTTAGACTTAAATGCTAAGATTTCTCTTCTATCCTTAGCCTTTTCCAGACTTTAGATCAGATGTATGATAACAAAGTTCAAGTTGCGACTAAGTGTTAAGAATGAAACTCAACACATAGTAGGCTCGTTGGGAAAATGAACATCATTTATAAAAATGATGACGTTGGGATGATCAAGTCATTCAACGACTTAGAATAACAACGATAATGAAAACAAAGGCACATCACTTAGTAGGTCACAGTTAAAAAACGAACATCATTTGGGGTAATGACAATGTTAGGAAAATCATGTCATTCAGTAACTTAATAATATAACAACAATGATAGAAACAAAGGCACATTACTTGGTAGGCCAATGTTGTCATTTGGGGTAATGACGACGTTATGAAATCATATCGTTAAGTAATTTAGGAGTATGATGATAATGATAGAAACAAAGGCACATCACTTGGTAGACCAATGTTGAAAAACGAACGTTATTTGGGTTAATGATGAAGCTAGGAATTCTATGTTGTTTAGTAACTTAAAAGTATAACGACGATGAAAACAAAGGCACATCACTTGGTAGGCAAAAGTTGAAAAATGCACATCAATTGTGGAAATGACGACATTAGGAATATCATGTTGTTCACTGACTTAAAAGTATAATGACAATGATGAAAATGAAGGCACATCACTTGGTAGGCCTATGTTTAAAAAACGCACGTCATTCAGGAAATAATGACATTAGGAAATCGAATACAGTAACACATCACATAGTAGGTTACTATTAGAAAGATATTTTTGCACAAGAGTTAAATATTGACTATTAGAGATAATCATTAACATGATAGTTTTATGGACCCGTCATCCTATTAGAGAGGATTGACGTGAGAAATTTGGAGGGGACGAAGTAAGAAAATCATTATCTTTATTTGTTTCTCCTCCTGCTATGAAATGCATTTAACCAAGGAGCCTATGGGTAATATTCATTCAAAAATTTATCATTGACAGACGTCATGATTTTATCGCTGTCTTGATTGATGAGATGATATGCTTTATTTGAGTAGACAGTTTCTACTACAAATGGTCCTTCCCATTTTGGCTCAAACTTCTCTTTCTTTTTGGAATTCAGAATCATTAGGTGTCGAACAGCGAAAACCAAGTCACCTACCTTGAATGTACGGTATCTAACCTTTTTATCAAATGCTCTGGAAATCTGAGCTTGATAAAATTCGATGTGTTGTTGAGGTAGTAGTCGCTTTTCGTCTAATGACTCCAGTTCTTCAAGACGTCGGCGATGATTTTCTTTCGTTGTCATGCCAGTTGCAAGTGCTATCCATGGAGATATAATTTGGATTATCAATGGTAATACGGCTTCACATCCATATACGAAAGAGTATGGTATCGCACCTGTTAACGTACGAACCGTTGTGCGATAAGCCCACAAGTTTTGACCAAATTTCTCATTCCAGTCTCTTTTATTCGTCGAGACCACTTTAGTGAGAATTCTAACGATGGTCTTGTTTAAACCTTCTACTTGCCCGTTAGCAGCAGGGTTATAAGCTGTTGAGGCTAAATTCTTGATCCTGAATTTATCGCACAATCGGGTAAAGGCTTAGCTAACGAATTGGGGGCCGTTATCATAGATGATACGTCTCGGGACACCATATCTGTATACGATGTGGTGTTTTAAGAACTTAACAATATCACTCACCTTGACTTCCCTCAACAGGATTGCTTTAGCCCATTTAGAGAAATAATTAGTTACCGCTAAAATAAAGTGATGTCCCTTAGAAGAGGGTGGGGTTATTGGACCAACAGCATTCATACCCTACATCTCGAATGGCCATGAAGTAGCTGATGGATGAAGAAGTTCAGGTGGCTGATGCATGTAATTAGCATGTATTTGGCAGGTATGACATCATTTAGCATAAGCAACGGCATCCCTAACAATATTTGTCCAATAATAACCCAATCTACAAAGTCGTTCCCACAACTTAGGGCCAGGTTGATGAGCTCCACAGATACCATCATGTGACTCCTTAAGAGCTTCTTCTACTTCTTTGCTTGACATGTAGCAAAAGAATAATCCGTCATATAACCTTCAACATAAAGTCTAGGACTAGGAATTATAGTAGAATCTGGGTGCTTGTCTATGAACAGATTCTCTTTCTTTGATGTCTTCAGGCAATGAGCCATATAGGACATAATCAATGATCAAAAACCGCCAGTCTTTGGATTGCAGCGTGGCGGGCTCATCTCCAACTGTGTTGACCTGCAATGCATACTTCAACTTGAATAATTGTTTGCTTGTTACCGTGATTTGCTGGGTAGCTCCTTCAGGTAGAGCAAATGTGGCTGCAAGTGATGCTAATGCGTCAGCATATGAGACGTGGTACATAATCAATGTAGAAGCCTTCAAAGGAATCGGCCAACGCAATAGTTGTGGTATGATGGGGAATTAGATCCTCATTCCTATCTTCATATTCTCCCTTCATCTGATTAACAATGAGTTGCGAATCGTCATATGTTTCTAGATGCTTCACCCCGAGCTGTTTAGCTATATCAAGGTCGACTAACAAAGCATTGTATTTGGCTATATTATTAGAGCATGGCTCTGTTAAAGAAACGTCTTGTGGTATCATATGCTTTTGTAGAGAGATAAAGACTACCACTACTCTAGTAATAATTCGACCAGTAGGGCTTGCTCTTGCTGCATCATCAAAGTATAATTGTCATATCTGCTCCTTAGAAACAACATTGGCTTCATACGTCTCATCCGGCATATCCTGGTACAATTCAACACTCCCTTTCAATGGATGGTTGACCATAAGATCACAAATAGCCCGACCTTTCACTGTCTTTTGAGGTTTAAAGTGACTATCATATTGGGAGAGCAACAATGCCTATCTACCAAGTCGCCAGTTCAATGTACCAGGTTGTGTCATGAATACCCAATTAGGATTGATCTAGGAAATAACATGTATAGTTTGTCCAACCAAATAACATCGTATCTTTTGGACTATGAAGACCAGGGCCAAACATTTTTTTTAATAAGAGGATAACAAGATTCGACACCCGATAAAGTCCTACTGAGATAGTAGATGGCTAGCTCATGGCCATTTTCATCATCTTGTGCTAAGAGTCCTGCCAAGGCATGATCTGTAGCCCGGATATATATTAAAAAGTGTTTACCTAACTTCGATGTGACCAACACAGGGGGATTGGAGAGGTATTGCTTAATCTTTTCAAATGCTTTCTAACAAGCTTCATCCCATACAAAGGATACTCCCTTCTTCATTAGTTTTGAGAATGGTTAGCATTTGCTTGATAGGTTGGAAATGAACCCGCGGATGTATGCCAATCATCCATGTAAACCCCTAAGCTCTTTGAGATTTCTAGGAGGTGGCATCTCTCGGATGGCTTGACTTTGCTTTTGTGTCAAGGTGAATTTCGTTAGCGGTGATCACAAATCCAAGGAATTTACCGCTAGGCATTCCTAAAAATAACTTGGTTGGGTTCATCTTCAGTAAATGTGTCCGCATGAGGTCGAATATTATTTTCAAGTCATGTAAATGGTTTCCCTTGTCACGACTTTTAACAACTAGGTCATCCACATAACATTCTATAGTCTTCCGTAGATGTTTTTGGAAAATAGAGGTCATGGCACTTTTGATATGTAGCACCATCATTCTTCAATCTGAAGGGCATTACTGTATAACAGTATATCCCTAAAGGTGTTCAAAAGGATGTGTGCTTTTCGTCATCAGGATACATCTTGATTTGGTTGTACCCTAAGAATCCATCCATAAAAGACATCCTTTCAAACTCGTACGTATTATCAATAATAACGTCCGTGATGGACAAAGGAAAATCGTCTTTAGGACAAGCCGAGTTCAAGTCTCGAAAGTCAATGCACACTCTAATCTTCCCGTTCTTTTTTAGAAAACGAACAATGTTGGCCACCTAGTTAAGGTGCTGCTCCTTGCGAATAAATCTCGACTCAATGAGCTTCTTGACTTCTGCTTCAATCACCTCCATAATTTGGGGCCAAAATCGTCTTTGTTGTTGTTTAGCAAGCTTGACGTATGGTTTGATATTTAAGCAATGCATAGCCACTTGAGGATCGAGACCAGGCATATCCTCATAGTTCCAGGCAAAGACATCAATATACTCTCACACTTGGGTAATGAGGTCTTCTTTTTCTTCGGGCGACAAGCTGTCGCTTATGAATATGGATTTCAGATTAATCTTGTCTCAAGTGTTCACTTGGATCACTTTGTCATTGCAGGCAATAAAAATTTCCTTTAATCCTTATCAGATAAGTTCAGAACAAAACGGCTAAAACCTCGCCCGAAATAGCAAAAAAGGGAAAAATGCTGATATCTCTCAAACCGGAAGGCATTTGGCAAAATGAAGGAAGCAAACCAAAGCCTTTTGCTAGGTTCGGATGGCTCCGTCTCATCGAGATAGGTGATTTTTATATATAATTTGTTCAATTCCGACTTACGGTTTGAAAGTTACAGCCTATTCTTCGATCCATGCTCAAGAGCTCACCTAACGGCTTGAAGCTCGCCTGCAGACCCAGGTCCGCCTGTAGTCCCCAGCTTGCCTAAAGGCTAAAGTTTGCTTAACAGTTTGAAGTTTGCCTGCACGAGCAAGCTCGCCTGCAGACTCAAGTCTGCCTGCAGTCGCAAGCTCGCCTTCAGACCCAGCTCGCCTGCAAGCTGGCCTGCAGACCCATGCTCGCCTACAGACCCAAGTCTGCCTGTAGAGCCAGCTCACCTACAGACCCAAGTCTGCCTGCAATCCCAAGCTCACCTGCAGACCCAGCTCGCTTGCAAGCACGCCTGCAGACCCAAGTCTTCCTGCAGTCCCAAGCTCGCCTGCAGACCCAGCTCGCCTGCAAGCTCGCCTATAGACCCAAGTCTACCTGCAGTCCCAAGCTCGCCTGCAAACTTAGCTTGCTTGCAAGCTCGCCTGCAGACCCGAGTGTGCCTGCAGTCCCAAGCTCGCTTGCAAACCTAAGTCCGCCTGCAGACTCGCCAGCTCACTGTCAACTACCCACTTGGAGTATGGGAACAGTTGCATTAGTGGTTAGATCCCCTGTTTCAATGGAGGAAGCATGGTGTTCTTCACCCAAGTACTAGGTACAGCCAGGGACGGCTACAAGAATAGGCTGGCTGGCCCCCTCACCTATACTAGTGGTCAAATCCCACAAATCAAGGGATGGCCCATGCCATCCCTTGCTTATTTAAAGCCATCTTTAGCTAGCAACAGGGGGGATTAGCTACTGCTTACTCGGCTGGTTAATCTTCCAAAGGTTGAACCTTGGATTTTGCTAAAGGCTCTCTCATTTGAAGAGACTCATCGAAACTCTCTGACTTGAGGCTCTTGGATAGGCTCGAACTCACTTACATCGGACCTTCTACTGAGAACCGAAGCTCCAGCAGCAACTTCGATCGGATCGTCCAAGGGAAGCAAACTCGGTGCGAGGACCGAGGGAGGCGTCCTATCTCTACCGAAGACCCCACGTTAAACAAGGAGGGCATTCCCTCTGGCTCTATTGTAAACATTTGATTAGTAGTTTGTAATAAGCTATTCTTATCAATATAAACAAAATTCCTATTTTCGGGAGATCAAAATTTACACCTACAGAAGATTGCGACCACAGTAGGAGAATCTGTTCATTCAGATGAATTGGTGGTGACGTAGTTTGACAAAGTTGCTATAGGGACTACTGTTGAGTCCCTTGTGATCAAGTTCGAGGGGTACTTGCAATCATCCTCCGCTAGTGGCAATGCATCTCGTAAGTGCGGTAGAGTCGTGTGTGTAGCCCAGCCCCGAGTGCCTGAGGCAACCAAGCCTGAAGAATCTACCCAAGCAGTGGCAGGGGGTTCTTTTCCCCCCAAACCGATTAAGGTCGAGCCAAAAGCCAAGGATGCAAGTCAAAAGGCTGCTGAATGGGTCGTTGAATGATCCTCACTGGCCCCTGTGCAAGACGAAACAACCTTTTGTATCGACGCAGACCACGCCTTCGCCGTCGGCATGAACGCTCCTCTTTCAAAAAGAGCCAAACAGAGGCGATGAAAAGCTCTTGTCCGTCTGGAGGCCCAATCCCTCATCTCTTGTGAC
>BQKN01000818.1:510148-532307 GCA_022839385.1 Asparagus kiusianus
TGAGCCATCTGGAGGAGCATCATATTCGGGTCATAATCCAAGAGACAAAAGGCTCGATGAGTTTTAGAGTCAACTTGATGCCTTGAAGCTCCAAAAGCATGTGAACAAGCTGGGGGTTATCAGACCGTATCCAATTGAATAGGATACGGTCTCCTACCCAGCAAAGTTCGAGCAACTGGACCTCCTGCAGTTCAATGGCAAGGGTTCTCCTACCCAGCACATTTACTACTTCCAGGCACAAACTGGATACATAGTGGGAAACGACCCCATTATGACGTGACTGTTCATTGGTACCCTCAAGGGGGTCACTTTTGACTGGTTTTGCAGATTGGAGCCTTGGTCCATCACCTGCTGGAAGGACATGGAACGGCTCTTCATGGCCAGATTCTTCGACGATGACGAAGAAATATCTATGGCCACCCTACTAACTGCAAAGCAGGGGAAGACAGAGTCTGTAAGCGACTTTGTCAAGAGGTTCAGGAATCGATCATTGCATACAAGTGATCAAGTTTCTGAGGCCACTCTCATTGAGATGTGCCGGAACAATCTCTCCATCGACATCCTGTCCAACATGGGCGCTGTCATAGCTCGCTCATGGAAAGACTTAATCTGCTAAGGAAAATAAGTCGAGAGCATGCTTAAGCGTATGGATGATGAAGAGCCATGTGGATCTGAAGGAGGTGATGACCAAAGCAATTTCACTTAGGTAGTGGAAACCACTTCCCCATCTAAACCCTCTTCAAAACAGAGGGGCGCTGCTTCGAAGCACAAGAAGCCTACGATGGCATCAACCAAACTCGCCAACTCGGACTCGGATTACGAGGCCGACTGCGAAGACTTGGTTACTTTTGGTCAAAGATGATCAGTGACACTTGTAGGCGCCAATCATCAGATAACCTGCCTCCGACGACAGCCTCATACCCATTCGTAGTAGAGATGCTCTACTCAAACGGACAACATGTCGGCAGACGATTTGATCTTTACAACTCCCACCCAGTCAAACCTTCCTATAGTTAGGACCAAAGCTAACTATCAAGTTAACTGTTACCTTTGATAGTCATTTCTCCATCAGTCTTATTCAACTGGACGATTGATCTTTTGGAAACTATCAAGTTAACTGTTACCTCGGATAGTCTTCTCTAAATTTCCCCCGTTGATCCTCTCCAATACGATGATGGGACCACTCTCATTGTCATGTTAACACTACACCTCTGACAAAATCAACTTACCAATCATTTTCAATAGGATGGTAGGTCCTTAAAGTCGCTCCGATCGCGACGATCCCTGTCACGTTAACACTACAGCTCTGACAAAATCAACTTACCAATCCTCTTTAATAGGATGGTAAGTCCGCAAAGTTGCTCAAAATTGTAACAAACTCCCACTGTCATGTTAACACATACCTCTGACAAAATCAACTTACCAATCCTCTTCAATAGGATGGTAGGTCCTTAAAGTTGCTCCGATCGTGACAATTCCTATCACGTTAACGATTAACTCTGATAGCCGACACTGTCATTCCTGCAAATAGCATTGTCCGATCAGTCGTCACACTCATACGTCCCTGAAAGACCTGATCCATTCCAAGCGTTTGGATATTTTCTTATAACAATCGATGGGTAGTAGCCTACCATGCGATGGCTCCTATACAATCAATCATCACACTCATACGTCCATGAACGATTTGATTCCCCAGCACCATCTTTCCCGTAAAAGGCATCGTTGTTTGATAGTGGCCTACCATGCGACATGCCGCTATTTCAGGGTTCGTCTTTGCCCCAAGAGAAGACAAATCAGGATTCGTCTTTGCCCTAAGAAAAGACAAATCAGGGTTCATCTTTGCCCCAAGAAAAGGTAAATCAGGGTTCGTCTTTGCCCCAAGAAAAGACAAATCAGGGTTCATCTTAGCCCCAAGAGAAGACAAGCTTCTCCTCTTGACTCCAACAGGTATACGAGTATAAACTGTTCCCTACTTTGACGGGAGGTTCATGGAGAAAACTCCTAACGATAACCCGCCATCCTCCGACTGGTGCATGAGTCTAAACTGCCCTCTTATACTCCCACTGGTGCAAGAGTCTAAACTGCCCCCTTATACTCTCACTGGTGCAAGAGTCTAAACTGCCCCCTTATACTCTCACTGGTGCAAGAGTATAAACTGCTCCTTTCGTCTAACCGGTGTACGAGGCTAAACTACTCCTTTACTCCAACTGGTGCATGAGTCTAAACTGTTCCTACCCTCTGACTGGTATACGAGGTTAAACTGCTCCCTACGCTCTTAATCGAAACGCCTTGAAAGGCTAAGGATAGAGGAGAAATTTTAGCATTGAGCCTAAGAGAAACTCCTCGACAACTTATCATGCTAAGGGCAGGAGCATGGCTAGTCCAACTCAAACGGTAATTGGTAAAGACAAATCAAGTCCGTTGATAACTGAAGGTTTGCTCAAAATCCTAGAAGGCAATCATCAGCTGCGAGTGAAGAGGTCAACTTCACCGAGCTCGTTGGAGGGATCCTAACTCCATCTGAGCAGGGATCACTTTACGGGTCTTCATATCCAAAGTGTTCCAGACCCCATGCGGCCTGATTCAGGTCTGAAAACTTTGGAGGGGGTTTTGTGGGCAATAAAAATTGCCTTTAATCCTTATCAGAGAAGTTCTAAACAAAACGGCTAAAACCTCGCTCGAAATAGCAAAAAAGGAAAAACGCTGATATCTCTCAAAACGGAAGGAATTTGGCAAAACGGAGGAAGCGAACTGAAGCCTTCGATTGGGTTTGGATGGCTCCGTCTTGTCGAGATAGGTGATTTTCATATATAATTTGCCCAATTCCGACTTACGGTTTGAAAGTTACGGCCTATTCTTCGATCCATGCTCAGGAGTTCGCCTAACGGCTTGAAGCTCGCCTGCAGACTTAGGTCCGCCTGCAGTCCCCAGCTCGCCTAAAGGCTAGAGTTCGCCTAACATCTTGAAGTTTGCCTGCACGAGCAAGCTCGCCTGCAGACCCAAGTCTACCTGTAGTCCTAAGCTCGCCTGCAGACCTAGCTCGCCTGCAGCCTCGCCTGCAGACCCAAGTCTGCCTGCAGTCCCAAACTTGCCTACAAGCTCGCCTACAGACCTAAGTCTGCCTGTAGTCCCAAGCTCACCTGCAGACCCTGCTCGCCTGCAAGCTTGCCTGCAGACCCCAGTTTGCCTACAGTCCCAAGCTCGCCTGCAGACCCAGCTCGCCTGTAAGCTCGCCTGCAGATCCAAGTCTGCCTTCAGTCCTAAGCTCACCTGCAGTCCCAAGCTCGCCTTCAGACCTAGCTCGCCTGCAGACCTAAGTCTACCTGCAGTCCCAAGCTCGTCTACAGACCCAAGTCTACCTGCAGACCCAGCTCGCCTACAGACCCAAGTCTTCCTGCAGTCCCAAGCTCTCCTGCAGACCCAGCTCGCTTGCAAGCTCGCCTGCAGACCCAAGTCTGCCTGCAGTCCCAAGCTTGCCTGCTGACCCAGCTCGCCTGCAAGCTCGCCTACAGACCCAAGTCTACCTGTAGTCCCAAGCTCGCCTGCAGACTTAGTTCGCTTGCAAGATCGCCTGCAGACCCAAGTCTGCCTGCAGTCCCAAGCTCGCCTGCAAGCCTAAGTCCGCCTACAGACTCGCCAGCTCACTGTCAACTACCTACTTAGAGTATAGGAATAGTTGCATCAGTGGTTAGATCCCCTGTTTCAAGGGAGGAAGCATGGTGTTCTTCACCCAAGTACTAGGTACAGCCAGGGACGGCTACAAGAGTAGGCCGGCTGCCCTCTCACCTATACTAGTGGTCAAATCCCACAAATCAAGGGATGACCCATGCCATCCCTTGCCTATTTAAAGCCATCTTTAGCCAGTAATAGGGGGGATTAGCTGCTGCTTACTCGGCTGGCTAATCTTCCAAAGGTTGAACCTTGGATTTTGCTAAAGGCTCCCTCATTTAAAGAGACTCATCGAAACTCTCTGACTTGAGGCTCTTGGGTAGACTCGAACCCACTTACATTGGACCTTCTACTGAGAACCGAAGCTCCAGCAGCAACTTCGATCGGATCATCCAAGGGAAGCAAACTCGGTGCGAGAACCGAGGGAGGCGTCCTATCGCTACCGAAGACCCCACGTTAAACAAGGAGGGCATTCCCTCCGCTTCTGTTGTAAACATTTGATTATTAGTTTGTAATAAACTATTCTTATCAATACAAATGAAATCCCTATTTTTGGGAGATCAAAATTTACACCTACAGTCATCAGTAGGAGATTTGCGTTGTTCGAATTCGTGCTCCCGTTGTATACCAAGTTGTCGGCTTAATGGATCATCAAGCAAAGGCAAATGATCATCTTTTTCATTTTTTGTTAGAGATGTGAAGTCATGTTAGCCATGAGTGCCTTGAACACAACTCCTGTACTGGTGTTTGACTCCTAGCAAATGGTTCCATAAGATGAGCTGTAAGGATCATCATTTGATTCTCTATTGGCCCCAAAAAGTAGCATGAATGGTTGGGATTCATAACCTAATCCACTACGAGTTTTGTGATAGTAATCCTCCAACTTTCCTTCCGGGACATAAGCAGATCGGATTGGTGTCTGAATCCCTTTACTAAAATTTAAGCCTTCTTTATGGATAAAGTTATATCCTATTTTCTTCATAAGCATTCGAGTTGTTGGTGTGAAATACAAGAATTGCGGATCTTTCTCTTCCTTCTTGAATTCTTTCAAAAGAATTTGCGATGGGCCGTCACTCTTCCCAAAGATGATGTCTTTTTATCATAAAAGATGATTGAATCGGCATATATAAACTTGATTCAGCATATAACCGTGAT
Source organism: Asparagus kiusianus (assembly GCA_022839385.1). Lineage (NCBI taxonomy): Eukaryota > Viridiplantae > Streptophyta > Magnoliopsida > Asparagales > Asparagaceae > Asparagus > Asparagus kiusianus. The sequence goes on from BQKN01000818.1 coordinate 514,973, forward strand.
AGAGGATCTGCTAGTATGCTTGCACTTGTACCTGGTATGTCAGAATTAAATCCAACACACGATAAGTAAGCTAAATTATTGTTATTATTAAAGATAACTCCAATTTCCTCATAGATAGGATTATTTACATCCAGATTTTTATGACCAATTACGACAGGTTCTATATCACTAAAAACAAGACCATGTTCGTGCTCAGACTTGGTATCGGCTTCATTACCGCTATCTGGTTCTTCAATCAGCGGTACTTCAAATGGCTCACCATCAAGGTAATGGATAGAATCTGTGAAATAATTCTCTACCCCTTTGAATGGTTGCTTCTCTGCGACCACTGTTTTGACTTCACCACTCTCATCTACATATTTTATGCATTGATGTAGAGTTGATAGAACAATCAGATTGTTATGGATCCATGGTCGACCCAATAACAAATTGTAAGACGTCTTTGCATCGATGACGTACAAGGTAACATGTGTCCTCAAGTCACCCATCTAGCATTTAAGTTTGATTTTGCCAAGGGGACGAGTGTTAGAAGCATTAAATCCATAGATGGTGATTCCCGTTGTTAATAAACAATGCAGCGAAACTCCAAGGTGGTGAATAAGCCTCAACGGTATGATGCTTAAAGCAAAACCAGGGTCAACCTGAATTCTGTCTATCGGAATAGAGCTGATATACCCTATGAAGTACAATGGTCTATCGTGTTTTAGCTTTCTCACGTGCATATCTTCTTGAGAAAAGGTGATGCATGACATTCTTCCTTGAAAGACTTGGCAACATTGAGGACAAGCTTCTTCTAGCGTTGCTCCGTCTAGGTTTGGTGGAAAGTGGGTGAGAAAAGCCTCGTTATCTGCCAATGCTTCATGAAGATCTTCCCTCATCGATCAGAATAAACACAGAAGCTCAAACAATGTAATCCTTGCTGGGATGTAGGCTAATTGCACCAATACATCAAACCGAAAAGGACTTTCGAGCTCTCTAGTGTATCCTTCCTGAGTACTTTGCTGTAACGAAGTTCCTTCACTTTGGGATCATTAAGAATTGCTTGTGTTTGCTCCGTCACCTCTTTCCATGGTTTGGGGTGTGTACCTGTCATTTCACGATATTTCCTTAAATTCCACTTTCCTCCGTGTGTTTCTAATATCTGTGCAGGTTGTACGGTGAATGCTAGTGTAGGCATCAAAAATTGCCTATAAGTCCCCGCACGCGGCTTGAGATAGAGAGAAGACGATGAGCATCGCTATTCGATTCATAGAAGCTCATGTGATAACAAAAAACGTACGAAGTGAGTAGACGGACCATACAAAGCAACAGAACTTCGGAATAATGAAAACACGAACTGATCGGGAGCCCCGCGTTGCTTACGAAAGGTGAAGCACCCCTCGTATCCCATTCATTCCACATATGATTCAATCATGCGAGCTTGTAGAACTCCTCGTTAGCTTTCCAACACATCTTGAACCAGGCAATTATGAGTTCGGACGATGAAGATACAGTGGAAACGGACACAACGTGCGGAATAACGCACCAAGCCTCGACAAGACACCAAGGAGTGTCTCGGCCTAAGGTTGGCCGAGATACCCACGGGTGTCCGCAGACCCGAAATGCTATTTTTGGCAGATTAAAGTTGTTTTTCAATCGTTAACCACCTGGATTTGTTTCAATTGATATGATATCATCCAAGAACGTGGTTAAGTGGTTACAACTAAAGATAAGATCGAATTGATCGTTCTTATCAAAAAACGGGGGTCCCGAAGCCTATAAATACAGCCCCAGTGCATTTATTTTTCCAGATCTAGAATTCTCGAGCGTTGGCGAAGCCCTGCTGAACTAAACACTAAAGAGCCACGAATTCCAAAGAGGAGGAGGAGACTTCAACAAATTCATTGTCATAAAGAAGAGGAGCTCATCAGATCTACACGTCCTGGTCCTTTGCCTTGAGATTGCCCCGTTGCGGTGATCTCAAGAAGAGTGATTATCTCGCCGTTACTGAGATAATTACTTTAGTTTTTTAATTCCTTCATGAATCGAGGAAGCTCTGGATCTGATCTAATCATTTGGTGGTCCACAGATATCAACATCCCTGTCACAGGCCAAGATCCCACACAAGCAGCGGGCGATATACACCCGTTACGCTGTTTGATGAGAGTTGTACTTTTTTTATTTTTATTGTGTAATGGTCTTATGAAAAGACTAATCTTTTTGTTTTCATTGTAATGATTGAGGTTGTAATGAACACTGCAATAAATACATCAACTTTCTCCCCAAACAAGCTGGTGACCATAGTAGGAGCTAATAGTCTCGTCACCAAGGCTGTTGTGCCATAACCGACGATCAAGATCCTTGTGACTGAAGAGGTCGAATACGAGTTCGACCAACAGAAGTTCGAGGAGTACGTCTCCTTCTCCTCCCCCTCCAGATCCGCCTCTCCTCACAAGCGCAGGAAGGTCTCCTCCTCCCGGAAGATCCGCTGGTCTTTAAATCTGAGGACTCAAGAGTGATCTCCCTGCTACCGCTGCTGAAGATGCACCTCGTAACGATCCATCGGCGTCCAATGAAGCCAGATCTGCTGATCTTAACTCCTCCTTGATTAAAGAGTCAACTATTGAAGGCATGCTAAATTTATCAAAGAGGGCTCGTTAGAGGCACCACTAACGTCTCGCCTACTAATTGGCTAAGGCTTTGGAGCAAGTGGATGGGCTCAGCTACCAAGCGGATCTGAAGTCCAGGAGACGCCAAGTGGCTAAATAATTACCACAACAAGTTTCGGGAACCTCCTCCCAACCACCTACTAACGAATGGGTTCGAGTCAAACGGAACCGTTCTACTCTTGTGGAGTGCATTCAGAAGCGTTGCACACTTCTTGCGCATGACCAGATCCTTGTGCGAAAAGCACAAGAAATGCAAAAGGAAGAGGCGGTTAAGAGATCGCTAAGATCCAAACAAATTTGGATGCCAAAGACACAATCAACGCCTAAGGCAAAAGCAAGCAATGTTGCTCCCCAGCCTTTATAAACTTCAGATCTCGCTCCTTCTGCCACCATACCTTTGGTGAAACCCTATGACGACGTGGACCTCTCCAAATTTAGAATTCCGTTGAAGGGTCGTCTAGGTCCTTTACATGAAGATCAAAGCAAAGCGCCTGTTAAGGAATGCTTGGGACCATTGAAGGAACCCCGAGCGACCATCTAGACTGGGGGTCGTACGCGACATCCTAACAAGTTGATTCCTGTAACTACCCGCGTGGATATGCCTACACAAAACCAGAAGCCCGTTAAAATTTCATCCACACACGGGTGTGATTCCAAACGTATGACTCCTGCTAACGCCAATAAAGTGCTACCTATTCGGAAGAAGACGTGCCGAACAGATAACAATGTTCCATCTGAGGAATCAAACCAACAGCCGATAGGTTGCTCTAACTGCAACGTCGACGAGTTGTACTATAGGGCTGGGGGTACGAATAAATCTCGAAAGAGAAGTACCCAGGAAGCGGATTCTCACTGTCCGTGTACCAAACTTATCAAGATATTATTATCAGCGTGTAGCTGCCCCAAGACCGCTCCACAGAGGGTCTCAGTATTTGAAAGGATCTCTACCAGAACGTCTAAGTCTAAGCCAAGGCATTTCTATAGAAAAAGATCAGCTGTGCAAGATGATGAACTCCCAAAGGTCACCATCAATATGGTCCATAAGGAGAAGTCAACGCGAAGTTTCAATCCCTAACATTTTCGGACATATCCCAACGTATAACTCGGTTATGCACGGGAACTACTAGGCGTAGAGACTATCAGAGGATGAATAGCGGATTATCCTTGGAAGATGAAGAATCAGATGCAAACCCTATCATCGCTTCTGACAATACAGTGTCCAGCATAGGACAATCCTGCGAGGCGTTTATGGTCAACACCGAGCAAATGGCTAAAATCATCGAGGATGCCTTGGCTAAGCAAAAAAAGAAATTCAAGTTCGAAATGGAAATGGCTATGCTGCAAATGAGGGAAGAGCATGATCAACAGATCTGAGCCTTGTCGAATCAGATAGGTGAATCCAGTCGTCGTAACAATGTTAGTCAAGCAGCTAGCGATTCAGATGTGGATTAACACCTCAATGCAGATAACCCTCCTATTGACCGAAACGCTAGGAGTGGCCCGACTGAGAATAACAACGTCGGGGGTGGTCCCAACAATAATAACAACACTGGGGGTGACCCTATTATTTCTCCTCAAAATCGACCAAGGAAGGACACGAGCAAGGATGAAAAGATAAAAGACCTCGAGAGCAAAGTCAACGCTCTGATGTCTACTCGAGAGGTGAAGAAGACTGGTATTCTGTATCCTTACCCAAGAGAGTGGGATTCGATATAGTATCTGGTAAAGTTCAACCTGATCAACTTCACGCCATTTGACGGAAAGGGTTCCCCCACTCAGCATCTAATCTACTTCAAGTATCACTTAGGTATGATTTCTGGGAATGAATCCATGATGGTCCGGTCATTCGTCGGCACCCTTCACGGAGCTGCCTTCGATTGATACCTCCATCTCAAACCTGAAAGCATCAACAACTAGGATGACCTGGAGAACCTGTTCCTCACTCACTTTTTTGATAATGACGCCAAGGTGTTAATTAGGACACTCTTCAATGAGAAGTAGGAATACGACGAGACGGTCGACGACTTCGTCAAGCGCTTCTGAAATAAGGCGATGAACTGCCGAGATCCGATCACAGAGGACTTCATCCTCTGAACATGTCATAACAACCTCTCTTTGGACGTGTTAAAAGTTATAGGAGTAGCACCGTCCAGCACCTGGAAAGAGTTGAAAGTGCGTGGAGAGCAGGCCGAGCGCTTCCTCAGAACGAAGAAAACTGAGAGAATCAAACCGACGGCTAACCCTCCAAACTCAAGCTTCATCTCATGTGGTAAGGGGAAGGCGCCTGCAGCAGTTGTTGATGTTAATCAGACATCGGAACAACAACCCCAAAGACAGCAAAAGACTTCAGATCCGAGACTCCAAAAAGAATACTCCTTCAAGGACGAGGACGTTCTAGCCATTTTTGAATCCCTCTTGGAAAACAACAAGATCAAGTTAACACCTATCGTAGATCATGAGGAAGATGACAATACTACGGATCCGAAGTATTGTGTGTACCACAGGAGGATCCTTCATCCTACTAAGCCTTGCTTCGCTCTTAAGAATAGCATCCAAACCTTGATTGAAGCCGGCGTCATAACGCTCAATTAAGTCGAATTAAGACTTCGACAAGTATAAGAGTATAAGCTACTCCTTTCGACACTCCGACAAGTATAAGAGTATAAACTGTTCCTTTCGACACTCCGAAGAGTATACGAGTATAAACTGCTTCTTCCAACACTTCGAAGAGTATACGAGTATAAACTGCTTCTCAATACTCCAACTCGACCATTTAGCTAAGTACAATGTTAGACCCAGTTTCACAAAGAAAGCTGGGGGTGGATGTAACGGGAAGTTCCCGAAAGAATTCTATATAGTATATTCTTAGGGATAACCCGGTCACTACAAAAAGGGGATGAATAAGAAACTCCTACTCAAACTCCCGCTACGCCTGTGCACTCAACAAAAAGGGGACATAGTACTCGGAATTTTAGTCTCCTGATCATTGACAATTGTCAAACCCTTTCGTGTTAATTATTTATCACTTAACACCAAGGACTCACTTCGAGTGATTTGTACGAATCAACACTCCTATTATAATTAGTACTCCCACTCTCAGTGTTTATTTGGTCAAACCATCCTATAGTTAGGACCACAACCAAAACCAAAATCTATTCTCGATTAATTCCATGAACGAGAGGTCCACTTTTCAAATTGAATGATCAAACCTTCCTACAGTTAGGGTCACCTCAAATTCCAACTTGGTCAAACTTTCCTACAGTTAGGGCCAAAATCACAATTCACTCTCGATAAATGAGAAAATCACCTTTAGTTCGGTAATCAAACCTTTTGACAGTTAGGATTATCCGAATCTTTTTGATTCTTAGAGTGGAGAAACCACTCTCAGTTTCACTCTTCAGATTCTTAAAGTACAGATCTAACTGTGAGTTTCCTTTGTGACTGGAGATGGAATATAACATTCTTCCTCTCCAGCATCGGGTTCGTCTTTACCCCAAGAGAAGACATTACTTTTCAACACCAAAATTCGTGCCTTACATGTACGGAGAATTTTATCCTGAATCCTAAGTAGGGATAAGTCAACGCCTAACACACGTTGCCAGTTTAGTCTTTCACCAATTGAAAAAAACACCAGAATCCGAGTCTAGAGACTTTTATCCCAAAACCTAAGTAGCAATAAGTCAGCGCCTAACACGTGTTGCCGGTTAGTTCTTGACCGTAAAAATAACAAAAGCCTACATATTTTACATTGTGACAGGTTGTTATTCATAACACCATAATCCGTGCCTCACGCGCACGGGGAATTTTATCCCGAAGCCTAAGTAGGGATAAGTCAGCGCCTAACACGCGTTGCCGGTTAGTTCTTGATCGTAAAAAGAACAAAAGCCCACATATTCAATATTGTGGCAGATCGTTATTCATAACACCATAATCCGTACCTCACACGTATGAGGAATTTTATCCTGAATCCTAAGAAGGGATAAGTCGACGCCTAACACGTGTTGCCGGTTTAGTCTTTCAAAGATTAAAAAAGATACCAGAATCCGAGTATGGGGACTTTTATCCCAAAGCTTAAGTCGGGATAAGTCAGTGCCTAACACGCATTGCTAGTTAGTTCTTGACCGTAAAAAGAACAAAAACCCATATATTCAATATTGTGGCAGGTTGTTATTCATAACACCATAATCCGTGTCTCAAACGCACGGGGAATTTTATCTCGAATCCTAAGAAGGGATAAGTCCACGCGTAACACGCGTTGCCGGTTTATTCTTTCACTGATTAAAAAAGATATCAGAATCCAAGTCTGGGGACTTTTATCCCGAAGCCTAAGTAGGGATAAGTCAGCGCCTAACACGTGTTGCTGGTTAGTTCTTGACCGTAAAAAGAACAAAAGCCCATATATTCAATAATGTGGCAGGTTATTATTCATAACATCATAATCCGTACCTCACACATACGTGGAATTTTATCCCAAATCCTAAGAAGGGATAAGTCAACGCCTAACACGCGTTGCTAGTTTAGTGTTTTACCGATTGAAAAAGACAACAGAATCCAAGTCTGGGGACTTTTATCCTGAAGCCTAAGTATGGATAAGTCAGCGCCTAACATGCGTTGCCGGTTAGTCGTTGACTGTAAAAAGCATAAAAGCCCACATATTCGACATTATGGCAGATTGTTATTAATAACACCATAGTTCGTGCCTTACACGTATGGGGAATTTTATCCTGAATCCTAAGAAGGGATAAGTCAACGCCTAACACGTATTGTCGGTTAGTCTTTAACCGTAAAAAGGACGAAAGCCTACATATTCGACATTGTGGCAGGTGGTTATTCATAACGCCAAAATCCATGCCTCACACACGTATAGAATTTTATCCCGAATCTTGAGTAAGGATAAGTCAACGCCTAACACGCGTTGCCAGTTTAGTCTTTCACCGATTGAAGAAGACACCAGAATATAAGTATGGGGATTTTTATCCTATATCCTAAGAAGGGATAAGTTAACGCCTAACACGCGTTGTCAGATAGTTTATTCCCGTAAGAAAGACGAAGTCTACGTATTCCATATGGTAGCACTTAAAGAGTTAACTCTTTTAGCATAATGTCACACGTGGAACGGACTTAAACAATCCGTATGCAAGCCCGATTCAAACGGTAATCGGTAAAGGCACGTCAAATCAGTTGATGGCTGAGGATTTGCCAAAAATCATGAGTCTGCATTGATACATGCGACCGGGTAGTCTATTCCCGTGAGAAAGATAAAGTCTACGTATTCAATATCGTAGCACTAAAAGAATTAACTCTTTTAGCATAACTTTACATACGGAACGGACTTAAACAATCTGCATGCTAGCTCGACTCAAACGGGAGTCGGTAAAGGCTCATCAAACCCATTGATGGTTAAGAGTTTGCCAAAAATCCTATACATGTGAGACTCATTGACGCACCAGCTTCATTACTTGCTCTCGTGACTTGAGCATCCAACAACTTCAGGATAAGATCCATACCTGCAGATGAATCAGCTTTAAAATTTGGTCCTATAACCTCAACACTTGAGACTACCACGCATTGCGATGAAATTCAACGTCGGTCACCGCGTTATGATGAGAAGTCAACGCGAGGCAATTAGTAACCCTAAGGTCCACATTGGTCAACGTGTAACCCTAGGTCAACGCCGATCAATGTGTAACCCTAGGTCAATGTTGGTCAACGCGTTGTAATGAAAAGTCAACACGGGATGATCCAAAACCCTAAGGTCAACGCCGGTCAACGTGTAACCTTAGGTAAACGACAGTCAACACGTAACCCTAGTTCAACGCATGTCAACGCATTTCCGATGAAGATAATCAGTTTAAAGTCAATTCGATGATACGAGCCAAAATTAACTCACCAGTTTCGATTCGAGACTTTGACGATGACCAGACGATAAAAGTAGCGCCGAAACAATTCGGTTATTCATTAAGATATTGAATAGACTGAAAATCAAATAAGTCAAGAGTCAAAGCTAACTACAGGTCCTTTTACACCGACTGAAGGTTAGACCGATCATATCCAAAGTATTTCAGGCTCATCTATAATAGAAACGAGACTGAAACACTTTGGAGGGGGTATCTGTAGGCGTCAAAAATTACCTATAGGTCCCTGTACGCGGTTCAAGATAGAGAAAAGATGATGAACATCACTATTCGAGTCACAAAAGCTCATGTTATGATGACAAATGCACGAAGTGAATCGACGGACCATACGAAGCAACGGAACTTCGGAATAATGGAAACACGAACTGATCGGGAGCCCATCATCGCTTACGAAAGGTGAAGCACCCATCATATCCCATTTATTCCACATATGATTCAATCATACGAGCTTGTAGATCTCCTCGTTAGCTTTCCAACGCATCTTGAACCATACAATTCCGAGTTCGGACGATGAAGATACGACGGAAACGGACACAACGCGCGGAATAACGCGCCAAGCCTCGGCGAGACACCAAGGAGTGTCTCGGCCCAAGGTTGGCCGAGACACCCACGGGTGTCCACAGACCCAAAATGTTATTTTTGGCAGATTAAAGCTATTTTTCAATCATTAACTATATGGATTTGTTTCAATTGATCTGATATCATCCAAGAATGTGGTTAAGTGGTTACAACTAAAGATCAGATCGAATCGATCGTTCTTATCCAAAAATGGGGGTCCCAAGCCTATAAATACAGCCGCAGGGCCTTCATTTTTCTAGATCTAGAATTCTCGAGCATTGGCAAAGCCCTGTTGAACTGAAGACTGAAGAGCCACGAATTTCAGAGAGGAGGAGGAGACTTTAGCGAATTCGTCGGCATAAAGAAGAGGAGCTCGTTAGATCTACACGTCCTGGTCTTTTGCCTTGAGATTGTCCCGTTGCAGTGATCTCAAGAAGAGTGATTATCTCACCGTTGCTGAGATAATTACTTCGGCTTCTTGATTCCTTCGTGAATTGACGAAGCTCCGGATTTGATCTGATCGTTTGGTGGTCTACGGATATCAACATCCCCCTCACAGGCCAAGATCCCACGCAAGCAGCGGGCGATAAACACCCGTTGCACTATTTAACGAGAGTTGTACCTTTTTTGGTTTTCATTGTGTAAGGGTCTTACAAAATGACTAATCTTTTTATTTTCATTGTAACGATTAAAGTTATAATGAACACAGTAATGAATTCATTAACTTTCTCCCGAAACAGTTGGCTGCTCATCTTCCGAGCTGCTAAGTGACGTAGTTTCAACTCCCTCATCTGGGATAGCTAAAACAGCGTTGCAAGACCTTCGCTTGATTTTAGGCTTCTTTGAGTTCGTCGATGTCCACTGCTCGTCCACTAGTAAGTCAGGATGAACCCACATGACTTCACCTTCAGAGATGGTGTAGGGGACCATTCCCCTTTCTTTCTTCTAATGAGGGTCAAGGTTTACGACCCTCATCTCTGCTTGGGGAATTAGTTTTACACCATCTTGGACTTACACTTCGGCAAAGTCTCCGAACTGTAGTGAGACCATATTTTTAGATACCTTCTTTTGCTCGGCTTGAAGGGTCATCACACCTGCATCCAACAAAGACTGAATTTTATCCTTCAGGATGTAACATACGTTAGTTGGATGATGCACAATCCTATGGTACATGTAATAGTTAGGATGATCGGTCCTTGACACTTCTTTGGTCCGTTTCACCTTCAGCAATTTGATCTTCATCATTTTGATCAATGATGTGAGGATGGAAACCACATGTTAATCTTTGAAGTCATACTTTTTTCGAAAATGATTGTCTGAAGTATTTCCTTTTTGTTTTGTAAAAGATTTAGGGGATGGGGCTGTCTCAACAGCTAGAGTATCCTTCCCTTTTGATTGCTTCTGGGAGTTATAATTGCCTTTACATCCTCCCTTCTTAGGTTGGGATTCGTGAGGTTCTTCAGCATCCATCCTCTTGAGCATGTTCTCTACCTATTCTTCCTGCCAAACCAAATCTTTCCATGAATGGGCTTCAACAGTGCCCATTTTCGACAAGATATTAATAGAAAGATTATTGCGCCACATCTCCACAAGAGTAGCTTCAGAAACCTGATCACGCGAATGCAATGATCGATTCCTAAATCTTTTGACAAAGTCATTGACAGACTGTCTTCTTCTGTTTCTCGGCCAATAACTTGGCCATGGATACCTCAGTATCATCATCGAAGAATCGAGCCAGGAAAAGCTTCTCCAAATATCTCCAACTTTTGATTGACCCAGGTTCGAGTCTGCAAAACCACTCAAAAGCTACTCCATTTAGGGTGCTAATGAATAGTCAAGTCATAATGGGATTATTACCTACTATATGCCCAGAAATAATAGATGTGTTGGGTAGGGGAACCTTTGCCATCAAAGTGCCCTAGATTGAGTTGTTTGAACTACGAAGGATACAGGACTGTATCCCATTCGGTTGGATAAGGCCTAGCTACCCCTAGTTCCTTGAAGTTTCCTTGGAGCTTTAATGCTTCAAGTTACATCTGGAAATCATCTAATTTTTGGTCTCGTACTTTCGTGTGAGAGTTGGACTTAGCTTCAGACAATTCAGAATGAATCCTCATAAGATTTTCCTCTTCATCGTCCTCGTCATTGCCATCTTGATGTTGACGACTGTTTTCTTCCTCAGCACATGAAGGTCGCCTAAGTCTTGATCCCGAAACTTGGGGATGAACCTTCTTCTTATTCTCTTCTTTCTCACCGAGGAGTTACTCTACTATTGCTTCCAAGCATCTGATAGACTCCTGTTGTTGACAAATGGTTGATTGTTGCTCTTCCATCTGTCACGCCAGGTCTTCCTTGTTTCTAGCCATGTGAGCACTTGCTTGTTCACTTTGATCAGTGTTGGAAGGCTGAGAGATTGCAATGATAGAGTTTCTAGGCTCTTAATTGACATTATAGGATATACCCGCTAGTTTTTGATAATCCAATAGGATCCTTGCTCCAGTACGGGTACCGGTGTGTTGGTAAACACCCTAACTTTCAATGAGTGCTTCTCATAGTTCTGGGGAAAACTCAAGATCAGATGACTCAAAAGAATCAGCTTGGGTTTTACCCTTCCCTTTACTGACCATATTAATCGTCACTTCAACGTGGATTCTTGGGTGATTGTTTCTTAGGACGAAAACGTCTTCTTCTTGATGACGCGATCATCAATGGCTCAATCAACCATTCAAAGACCGAAGATTTACATGCTTTTTCCCCACATGAGCATTAGGAAAGTACTACAGAAATAAGTTTCTCACAGCAGCAATGAGATTGCATCTGACTCATGTTGTGCTAGCGCGTGAGATAATACCGAAGGTCACTAGCAAGACAACCCCTAGCTGACTCTGTCATCTTGGATTTACCCAAGCGAGACCCTCTGAATAATAGAGGTTGATAACCTTGGGTAGCTTGACAAACTCTGCCATTCATGTGACGAGGTTTGTTGATAGGATCACTTTGGCGATTTCGTCTTCTCGGTCGGTTCTTAATTTGAGGTTTGTTTTCATGATGAACCTCGGTATGATCCGTTTTTTAAGCTTGCTGAACCTCTTTTTGAGGATGAGATTCATTTCCTGAGCCTACTCGGGTATGAGGACAAGGTCCATTATTTTGACGTTCCTCAGTCACCTGACCCTCGTCGAACTTGTTAACCTTAGGCTGGTCAGCTCTTGGTCCATAGTGAAAACCGTCTAGTGAGACCAAAGCTCAAGCCCTACGGCGAGATTGGTTTTACCGTTGACGTTGTCGAGCACATCTCTATAGTGGACCAATAGGAACTTTTGCCTCAGCCAAAACTGGGCGAGGTTTGTTATTAAAAGGCATAGTTTGGCTAGTAGAAGCCGAAGTTCAGCTAGGTTGTTTGACAATCCATTTCCTAGCCTAACGGCTAGTTGCTGGAGCCTTCTTTTTGAGAGGTATGGATTTTTCCTTGAGGTTGACTCGAGTTGAATCATCAGAAGCCACTTGGGCTAAAGTCTCATACGAGACTCGACGATACTTACGTGCCTTCGTAGGGCTAGACTTACGAGAGGAGAGGAACTCCTCATATTTGGACTAGTCAAATTTGATGACCAAAGTCTCGATGTTAGTTCCTACAGTTATCTTGTCTGATTGCGCCACCATCATCTCGTCGGAAAGAATAGCTTCTCCTACTATGGTCGCCATCTTCTGTAGGGTCAAAAAATTAAAGTTGATTAATTTTTTGTTTTAAGAAATGGATTCGATCACTTAGTATGAATCTCTTACAATCACTCACACACTCTCGATTATAGATGAAGAGAAGATTAATTCAGTTCCTCCTTGTTTAACTTGAGTTTTTGGTGGCGAAAGGATGCTTCCCTTGTTGCTTCAGTCGAGATTGCCTCTCGTTGACGATAAGAACAAGATTGCTAAAGCTTTTGACACTCGTTAGAATGCTAGAATCGAGGTTCAAATTCTAGATCTATACGCAGGAGCTTTGATCTCTGATGATTCTTGAGGTTTAAATTGCTAAGAGTTTAAAAGTCCCAACCCATTCCTCTATAGTCATCCATGGCTATTTATAGGTTTATGCACGTAACCGACGTGCTACAATCACGGGTAAAGGGACGTAACTGCCTCCTCCAAATCAGCGCGAGTCGTAATGTGCTCCTAAAGATTAGCCCACGTAGCTAACTAAGTCTTCAGAGCTATTACAACTAAATCTCATGTGGACGACGAGCCTTGTCTTTGATTGACACGGAGTTCGTCAAATTGGATGAGCCTTGATACGCAGTGAGGTTCGTCTTATAAGGAAAACTTTGTAGTAAGCGAGCTTCTTCTGATGAATTTTTTCTTCACTAACTTCATCTGACGAACTTTGTTTTCACTAACGAACTTCGTCTTCGATAGCTGAGTTCAACTGCATAGCAAATATGGTGGATTTCCCTTAGACGAACTTTGTCTTTACTGACGAACCTCATCTTCCAAAGATGAATGTCGAACCTTGTTTCCAATGACTAGCTTCACTTTTATTGTTGAGCTTCACTACATGGTGAGTTCCGTTTGGGAAGTGGATCTTTACTGAGCAATGAATCTCATATTGGATTAAGACGAGGTTCATTTTCTTGACGACCCTCCTCATATTTTAAGGTTCGACATTTTTTAATGCCTACATGTGCATGTTTATCATCGACTCATACATGTTATCAGTCGACTGATGAAACGCATTGGAAAGAGCAAAACTTTTTGCTCAGTCGACTGATGCAAGTTATCAGTCGGCTGATAAATTCATCAGTCGACCGATAAATTCATCAGTCGACCGATAAAAGATGAGCAGCTTGTAGTGGTACGCTCATCAGCCGATTAATGAACAATATCAGTCGACTGATGGTACTGTTAACGCCTAGTTCTGGTTTGAGCTAAAAATCCAGGATTTGGTGATTTGTTTGAAATTTGGGCTATTGTTTGGGGCTTCTATATATACCCCTTGACCCTCTTCTCTTCAGTAATTAAGCAATCAAAGAAAAATGCCTAAGTTTTGTTTCTAAGTGTTCTTGAGCTCAAACTTTTAAATCTTCATTCTCAATTGTTTCAAAGTTTTCGGTTTCTCAATTCCACATCTCACAAACCCCTAAATTTGAGTGTTTATCTCTTGATCCTTGTCATAGGATTGTTTTGAGAGATTTTCTTTTAATTCATCTTGTGATTGTATGGTGAGATTGATCTCGAGGAGATAGTTGTGTGGGTTGTAAGATCTCGTGGGGAGATCATTGTGAAGAAGTTTTGGCTTTCAAACCGGGTGCGATAGTGTTGTTACTATCGAGAGAGGTGGTCGTGGATATAGGTCGAAGGACTGAACCTCATGAACATATCGCTGTGTTATCTTGGATAATTATTCTCTAACTTTCCTCCTTATTTATTACCATAGCATTTAAATTATGTCTTGTGTTGCATTGAATTTTATTTATCGCACATTTATTATTTTATTACCCTATTCACCCTCCCCCTCTAGGGTAATTTCACTAAACTTATTTGAGATTTAGTAAAAGTTATCCATATTTTAATTTTGGGTTTTTGGTTATATAACCCCTTAAATTATAGGTATATTTTTAAATTTATCATCAAATTATGATAATTGTAAATTTACCCCCTCCCCCCCACCCCCAACCCCTGTTAGGTCTTATGTTTCTGAGCACACTCCCTAATCTTGTTTTGATAATTATAAACAATTCCTAACATTGTGTGTCGAGTGTTTGCATTTGTTTTGTTAGGTAATCTACATAAATATCTTAGTTGGAGGTTGGTTGGACTTGTGCTTACATGATCATATCCATTGAAGGATGGAAGGAACATGGATTAAAGTCGTCACAATTCAAGTAAAGATTCATATCAATTCATCCCCGCAAACAAGGACAAGCAAATTGAAGATAAATTACTTGGGTATAGTGTTTTAGATTTATACTTAGTGTGGTTATACTTAAAGCTCAAATTATACACACATTGCATTTGTTTCATTGATTTTGTTTTATTGTTTTTATTTTAAGAAAATAATATATTTTAGAAAATAATGTGTTTGTGAATTATTGACTTAGTGATACTATTTTACATCTTCTCATAAGTCTATAAATCCATTAAAAAGAATTTTCAAGCTTGTTTGAAATTGTTTAATCAAAAACTAAGTGTTTGACATTTTTGTATTTTCAACCGGTTTATAAAATAAATTATATTCTCATAAATGGGGAATGAAATTTCAACATTTATTTTTCTAACATGTTCTATGATATGTTTATAACTATTTTCCAAAATTTTATCATTTTTGGAGTTGATTTACTATGTAAAATTGATTTTACAAAATCGAGTGTTTCAATAGTTTTTAGAATATATAATATCTATGTTAAAACAGTAATTTCTCACAAATGGTATGTGATATTTTAGAAATTCTTTCTATAACATGTTTATATACATGTTTAGAAACTTCTCACAAAGTTTCATGATTTTTAGATTTGAGTTACTATATTTAATCGATTTTAGAATGCTAGATATGCAAACTTCCCGAAACTGCCAAAACCTAAAACTGTGACTTTATAAGTCGACTTACACCCGTAATAAGTCGGCTTATAGTGTCTATTCAGCCTATAACTTCTAGTAAACGGCTAGTTCTAATTATTGTGGGTTTTGGGGGTTTTTTGGCTAGTTTGGGAGGCTATAAAAAGCCCTATTCTCTCATTCGTTTGTCATAGATGTTTAAGGGAGTTTGAAAAGAGTTTGTTTCAAAGTTTTAAGTGTGTTTAAGTTTGGTTTTCAAGTTGGTTTATGTGAAGAGGTTCACATAAGAGGAAGAGATTAATTCTTTGGTGTTTGAGTTTCAATCTCTCATCTCTCTCACTCTTGTTTTCAGAGAAGTTTTCTCTAAACTCAATTTCTATCGTCATATGTTTATATTTGTTGATTATCCATTTCATTAAGCTAGATTCTGTATTGAGTTTAGTTTTGTTATTCCTCATTGATCACACACACCACCTTGAGATTTTAGTATTTCACATTAAGTATAATTTGGTTATGGTGTGAGATTGTATCATTGAGTATGAGCTTACATGTAGTTCTCATCTATTGTAGAGAACAAATATTGTATTAAGCTTTCATTGTGAGATACACTTTGTAATACACTTGTACATCAAGAGAAGTGTGTGGTGAGAGACGGGGTCGATTCCAAGATGAGTAGGGTTGGTGATAAAGCCTTGAGAGAAGTAGTAATTCCGAGCACTTGAGGAAGGCAACACAAGATGGGCCAACACTTAGAGGGTGTAGAGTGTGATTGCAAGAGTGTGAGTTGTAAAATTTTTTGGTGAGCTAGAAAATCGAGACTGTGAGGTGTAAATATTTTGGGTAAATGTTGAAAACTCGTTGTGATTGTGGATTCTCCCCGGGAGTGGGAGCTGAGACATAGGTCGGAAGGACTGAACTCCGTGATCATATTATGTGTTTGAGTTTGCCTTGGCGTTACATTTGTACTCATTATTTATTTCATTCTATTTCTCCATTGCTCATATTTATTTTGCCCTTAGCTTAATATCCTTGCATATAATCTTCTTGAATATCATTCTTTCTAGGATAATTAGTTAATAAGTTTTTAATTAGCATTAATATTGGATTAGATTAGCATATTACCCTATTCACCCCCTCTAGGTAATTTCAACCCCCTCCAATTTGTTTTATTCCCTCAAATTTACCCTCCCACCTTAACTTTAGTCAAAAATAAAAAAGCAGATCTACCTATGAGAACACGGTGAAAAAAAGAGAAGCATCCACATCACTACCAAACACTAATTTTGTGCTTGGAACTAAGCATACCCTTTATTCTACACACACACAAATTTACTAATAATAGGGATGATTGGTACTAAACACCAAAGTTGATGCTTAATATTGAGGTGGTTCATTCTAATCCACTTATTTAAAAGGGGAGACTACATTCACATGGATGCACATGCGTAGGATAATTGAATGAGTAGATAGGAAGTGGCCAAGCATACACACACACACACACATGAGTATCTTTGATACCAAGGACAAACTTAATAATGAGGTAGTTCACTCTCATCCACTTATTTGAAAAGAGATATCATATTCATATGGATGCACATGGGTTGGATAATTGAATGAGTAGATGGGAAGTGGCCAAGCATACTTATTGTCACACACACACACACACAC
>BQKN01000819.1:0-11162 GCA_022839385.1 Asparagus kiusianus
GGTGGTGGGTGTTTTTTTTTTTTTTTTGGTTCGTGGTGGGGGGGGGGGGGGGGCGGCGGCTGGTTCATGATTATAAGCATGAAGCTCTACCAGTGTTCGCACTGTGTTCAGTGGACAACATCTTAGCCATGGGAAGTAAAGGCGATGCCAACTTTAGAAAATGAACGCAAAGAATTTCGTTTGTCTAATCATTTAACTCTTTAAACACAAGTAGCTGGCAGGTACTCCGTAATTCAGAGAGTTTTGCGTTAGGAGGGGAGAAAAAGGAAATCCAATTGTTTCACTTTTAATAATGTTTGCAAGCCTACTAATTGTGAGTGAACATATGGGAAATAAGCTGGAAGTGTAAAGAGTAACAGGAAAACGATCACCTGAAATATTTTGATTTTGTTTTTTTTTTAAATTTCCAACACCTTTTTTTTCAAGAACTGAAATCAGCTTAGACAATACGCTGTTAGTTTGAACTACTTCTCTGGAGGGGACGTTACCAATAATCTTGGCAAGAACAATTTCCCCCCTTAAAATGATGGAACCTATGTTTATCTCTAACAATGATCTCTCTATCTGTAACAATAGAAATGAACTTGATAGCCAAATGACAATCACTACACATCCTTAGATTCTTCACAATCCTAATCAAAGTCCCATCCTTGGTATTCATGATCCCAAAAGCAACAGCCAGCTTCTCACTATGAAATCTAAGCGCAACCTCCCTCTCTTCATCTTCCAATTCGTGCAAAACCGAGTCAGTTTCTGGCACATATCCTGCCTCCTTGATTTTATGGACCAATTCCTCCAACAATTTATAAACTTCTGCAGATTTTGGGTGCAAAGTATCGCCCATTCGAAACACATGAACTACATGATCAATCTCTATCGAGCTATATCCAGTTTGCTTCTTCAAACGTCTACGGATCATAACGTTCCTAATTTTCTCAACTTTATCCATCTTACCCTTTAACGCGTAAATATTTGATAATAGCACATAATGACCAGGGTTTTCGGGCTCAACCGCCAGAAGTCTCTCTGCTACTTCGACTCCTAGATCGAAATCCTTATGCATTTTGCAAGCACCAACCATCGCGGTCCATACAACGGGTCCTGGCTCCCCTGATATATAATCGCGAATAAATTGCATAGCTTCTTCTAACATTCCAGCTCTTCCATACATATCAACCATACAAACAAAATGTTCGGTTCTAGGAACCAAACCGTAATCTCTCTTCATGCACTCAAAAACCTCAAGACCTTCGTTCACCATTCCAGCATGAGCACAAGCCGATAACACTGCCACAAATGTTACATCATTTGGCGACGTCCCACAATGCCTCATGCTAAGGAACAGCTTGACTGCTAATTCTCCATACCCATGCATCCCATACCCAGCTATCATCGCGGTCCAAGCCACAACATTCTTTTCTCGAAGCCCATCAAAAATCTCTCGAGCTCTCTCCACATGCCCACATCTAGCATACATATTCACCAGCGACGTGCCAAGCACCACATCAACATCAAAACCCTTGTCCAAAATATACCCATCTGCCCACTTACCCAAACCCAACGAGCCAGTCTGCGAACAAGCGGCCAAGACCCCGACCAAAGTCACCGAATCAGGCTCAACCCTCTCCCTCCTCATCTCAACAAACACCTCAATCGCCCTATCAGCAAACCCATTCTGCTCGTACCCAGAAATCATCGCATTCCAAGCAACCACGCTTCTCTCAGGCATTTTATCAAACACCAGCCTTGCGCATCCAAGCTCCCCACATTTCGCATAGAAGACGACCAATCCGGTCTGAACATAACAGTCGGAGCCAAACCCAGCAGTGACTACCTGGGCATGAACAATTCTTCCGGCACCCGAAGCCGATACATCGGCGCAAGCTTTGATTACAGAAGTGAAGGTGTAATTTGACGGCGGGAGGCGGTGAGAGCGCATTTGGGTGTAGAAGAGGAGGGAGTGGATGGAGAAGTGGGATTTGGAGGAGGCTCTGATGACGGAGTCGAAGAGGAAGGCGTCGGGGTTCGGGATCGAACAGAGGAGGCTGCGGGCGTAGGAGAGGGAGCCGGAGGGGATGGTGAAGGTGAGGAGTTTGGTGAGGAGGGAGAGGGAGCGGTGGAGGCCGGAGACGATGAGGTGGCAGTGGACTTGTTGGAGAGGAAGGAGGCGGCGCCCGGCGGCGAGGAGGGACTGGTAGGCTGGGGAGTGAGGAGCTGAGGGTTTTGGGCTCATGGCGATGAGCCAGCCATTAATGGGAGCCGGAGGGAATGTGAGTAATTTCAAATATACCCGCCATTAAATGGTCAGAGCCAATTATGCAATTGCTCTTTGCTAATAATAGGCAGTTATTATATCATCCATGTTTCTGTCCTCGGATGTTAACCGCACGTGTAGATCCGTGATGTGATGCACTTGTTATCACGGAACTCAGCCCCCCCCCCAAGAAACCACCTTATATAGTTACATGAAACCATCTTTTAATTTCAATTTATATATAAACTACTTTTGAAGTGTGTTTTTATCGCAATCAACCCCTCCAAGTCAAATTTTGTGAAAAAACCGAAGATAAGGTTAAAAATTCAAGTTCAGGTTACGTGAGTTGTAGCTCACAAGACCTAAACACTAAAAAAAAAAAGTCGCGTGCCTTGAACGAGGTTAATTTTAGATTTTTAGTGAAAATTTTGGTTAGAAGATGTTTGATTGCAATAAAAACTTATTTTTAAGATGGTTTATGCATACATGGAAATAAAAAAGTGGTTTCTGTATAATTACCTTGTTTTTAATGTGATTTCTAGGGAGAAAAAACCTAAATTAATGGTCAAGTGCTCATGCTGACAACATACTTATCTTCCTCCATGCACTCTTTTCTTGTCAAACGGGTGTGATTATAGGTTAGATGTGGATGCAAATGCATATGCTAGAAAAATGTACTAGATAGGCGAGGATAGTCTTTCCTTGCATGGAGCAAACATTTGGGTATTCTTTTATCTGATATCAAATATATGCCGTGGCAGATCTAGAAAATAGTTGTTAGAGGGGCAAATGATAAGTATCTATTTACATAAATGAAAATGAGCTACTGATTTCAAAAAGGCCGAATGAAAACGAGCAACTAGCTTGTAAATGTCAAATGTAAATTGGACGAAAATTCAAAGCGGGTGCAAAATTTGACAACTATCTTAATTGTAGGAGGCATTAAAATGTAATTTGTAGATTGCTAGGAGCGCAACTGCACCCCTAGTACACACTATGCATCCGCCCATGAACATATGTATGAATTCATGGTGTGATCGAATTGTGTTCATTGAATTTAGAGTCTGGACTTTATCAGAACACCGCATGCGATTGCCGAGTCCTGTGCCCTTCATTGGAGTAGGAGAAGCATGTTGAGAGTTCTGATAGGATCCGTTCTCTTGAATTTAGCTACAGGTAGTCGTATCATTAAATGGTATTCATGCTACTAGGAATTGTGTCATCCTCCTCCTTGCACTTATAGCTTGCGAAACTAGCTACCATGGGCCAGATGTTGATGTACGTGAAATGCATATGCTAGAGAGTGCACTAGATAGCAGAGAACTACTACTTTCTAATTTTTCTTGTAGTCCTTTTTAATGATAATACGTAATGCACGAAGTTCTACCATCTTTCATCTACAGTCAATGTAAACCTTTATACAGGATGCGTTTGATAGCTTACAACTGAAGGAGTTGCAAGAACAATTTTATGCAATTGAGTCAATTTAATCCAGTTGCTGTTATGATAGTGTCTGGACAACCGACTTTGTGTGATGAATAAAAAACCCTCGTATTGGTCTAATATTATTTGAGATGTTATATACAAGTTATAAGAAGTTAGAATCGAGTTTATAATATTAAAAAGAGCAAGATAACAAGTTAACCATAGCTAATTTTGGACAAATATCAAGAGTGAAATGTAAGATATTACTTGAATAAATAATTATAGAGCACGCAATGAATTAAATTAAATATAAAATACCTCCACCCATTGTTGTTTAGAACGATCTGCAACTCAGATAATTAGATCAAAACTAGAGATAATCTGAGCATATATAGAAACAAAGAATAAAATTAGAACACTATTAGAATAATATAAAATAAAGAAATACAGAAAGAGATTCTAGCCTATGCCTTAACGAATAGCCTAAATCTGATAGAAGAACTATGATTGTATTTATAGTCTAGGCTAGGTCCCTTCTGTTATAACTGGAGTTATTAAAGGATAAGACTTCTTAAAAGATAAATTTTCGTCCACTAAGAAAACTATCTAGATATGATCTTATATCAATTCATTACAACTCTTTATAGGATAAGAACTCAAATACCATAACAAATTAAGGTAATTATTATCATGTGGACCAAAACTTTATCCGAATACAACATTCCCCCACTTAGTCCACATTCATAATTAACATAGAAATATGGTTATAATTAAAATTCATGTCATTTAGTAGTGGATAGCTTCGACTCAAATAAAAAAATCTAATGCACAAATCATAGAGGTCAAGTTTTTAGTAATAATGAGCTCTTCCTTCCATGTACCACGATGCACAAGTTCACTAAGTGAGCAACTTTATGAGCAAACTTTATGAATAGATTCCTACAAAGTCACCCGAGTCTTACTTCAACCATCTCAATGAATATAATTCAAATATGAATACTTTATTTGTGTATAATAAAATTAAACTTTATTCTCTAAGAATATCCAGAACTAGTCTAAAACAACTAGAGAGAAAATAAACATTGATGAGCATCAATCCCATATGCTCCACACGACCTAGAAACTATTTTGTCGATAATCTTTTAGTCATGGGATCAATGACCATAAACTAGGTATTAATATGTTGAATGGACACAACGTTTTGCTTCACATTCTCTCTAATACTAAGATACTTTACGTCAATATACTTGCTTCAGATTTCACTCTTATTATTTTTGGAGAAGAAAATAGCTGCCAATTATCATAATAGATCATTATAGGCCTCGTAATAGAGTCAATGGTTTTGAGGTCCAAGATAAAGTTCCTCAACCATAATGCAATTAGTGGCTTCATAGGATGCAATGAACTCTACCTTCATGGTAAATGAAGAAACAATTATTTGCTTAGTACTTCTCCAAATATAGCACCTCCGAGAAGGAAGACATATCTTAAAGTGGACTTTTTTGAATCTACACATTTAGCAAAGTCTAAATCAGAATAATCAACCATTCCAAACGATCAATATGACTATAAGTCAATCTATAGTCCTTGGTTTCCTTCAGATATCTCATGACTCTTTTAGCAACCCTCTAATGCTTCATACCAGGATTACTCTGGTATTGACCCAATAATCCTACTACAAATCCGATATCAGGTCTAGTGCATACCTGTGCATACATCAAATTGTCCATGGCTGATGCATAAGGTATGCTCTTCATCTGTTCCTTTTCTAATTTATTTTGTGGACATTGATCTTTACCGAGTTTATCACCTTTGATGATAGATACTAATATTGATGCACAATCTTTCATTTAGAATCTCTCTAATAGCTTTTTAGCTTAGGCCCTTTGAGATAGTCCTAAATGTCTTTTAGACCTATCTTTATGAATTTCTAGGCAAATGGCATAAGCAACCTCACATAAATCCATCATTTTAAAGTTTTCAGAGAGGAATTATTTTGTCTCATATAGCAAACCTAAATTATTTTTGCAAGTAAAATATCATCTACATATAAGAATAGAAATGTAATTTTGCTCCCACTAACCCTAAGGTATACACATTATGCAATGATGTCCACAAAAGATCTGTATGGGAAACAATGTTGTGAAATTTTTTATACCACTGACATGAAGCTCGCTTTAGTCTATATATAGATCTTTTTAGTTTGCAACTAAGTGATAATCTTTCTCATCACAAAATCCTTCTGGTTGCCTCATGTATATTTCTTCCTCAAGATCCTATTCGGAAAGGATGTTTTCACATATATTTGATGTAACTCCTTATCAAAATGAGCAACTAGAGCATGATAAACCTAAATGAGTCCTTCTTAGAAACTGATAAGAAGGTTTCTTGACAAATCTCTTCTTTTTGAGTGAAACTTTTAGCTACAAGCCTAGCCTTATATGACTTAAGAATACGAAAAGGGTCCTTTTTGGTCTTGTAGACCTATTTGTAGCTTATGGTTACAGCCTTTTTTGGTAATTCGACAATATCTCAAACTTGATTTTTAGCCATAGATTCTATCTCTTCCTTCATGGCATTGTACCAAAGAGCAAATTGGTCTCCATTCACATATTGTGAAAATGTACTTGGATCATCCTTAGATCCAATGTCAAAATCAAACTCCCGAATGCATAATATAGTCACTAAAAATTGTTGACCTCCTTTCCCTTGAGGATCTTATTAATCCTACCTCTTGATTTACATCAATAGGAGGGGCATCATGAACTTCAATTTCGTGGGCTGGTTGTTGTTGCATTATTTGCTCATCAAAATTATCTATTTGATTACCTTGAAGATTAACTAAATCGCTATCTTTATGCAACTCAATTTCCTCATGTGCCTCCTCAAATTCTATCTGATGAGGAAATGCACTCCTACTAGATTTAGAATCCTCAAGAAATGTAGTATTTCAAGCCTCAACTACTCTTATAAATTGTGAAGGACAAGAAAGCTGATATCCCTTCGAGTTGACTCGATAGTCAAAAAAGTAACCACTAATTGTCCTCGGATCATGTTTTTTTATGTATGGATTGTAAATCCTCACTTTAATCGCATAACCCAAGATGTGTAAATGATTTTAACTAGCTTTTCATCCATACCATAGTTCAAATAGTGTTTTGAGAATAATTTCGGATGACATTGCAGCTTTCAAGACTTCACTACAAGGAGAATCAAGAAGATTAGAATTACTAATCGTACTTCTCACCATGTCAATAAGCGTATGATTCCTCCTTTCTGATATACGATTTTGTTGTGGTGTACCGGGTATTGTATATTAGGCAATGATGCCTTCTTTATTCAGGAGTTTTACAAATAGTCCTAGCATTTATCCCTTTTCTGTGGACCTACTAGAATACTCTTCGCCTCTATTTGATCTTATAATTTTAATTTTCTTATCCTTTTGTTTCTCTACCTCTGTCCTTATAGCTCTTAAAGCCATCTAGTGACTATTTAGGCAAGAAGTAGTAAAAGGTCTACAAATATTAATGTGTATGATTTTCAAAGCACTAGAACTCACTCTTGGCACATTAATGGATAAGTTAGTTGGCTTTCCGTTAATGCAATTCATACAAGTACAAAAATTAGAAAAATCAAGAGTTTTTAAAACTCCATCATTTACTAATATTTTTATCCTCTTTATGGAAGTATATCCCAATCTCCCATGCTATAAGGTAGAAGAGATCTCGTAATGAAAGTCTGATTTATGCCAACTTCAACATGCATATTTAAATAAGTAATGTGGAATCTAGATCAAACTTATATAAATATCAATTAAGGTTCCATCACCACCAACATGCATAATTAAATAAATCAATTTTCCTTCAAAATAAAAAACATAACCAACAAAAATTGAAATTAAATTTCTAAAAAATTATGGAACATAAAAGATATTTTCTAATTCAAAAGTGAAATTAGTCTTCTAAGTCAATCTAAAGGTTCCCACAGTCTTGACTTATGAGCGCATCTGGTTTCCTGAATAAATGCATTATTCATTTTCCTTTGGCTTCATTAGGTTGAGAAATCCCTGCATGGTATCGACAATATGAATGTAGAACCAGAATCAATCCACCATGAATTATTTGTAAGTTTCAACAAAAAAGGATTTTATAACACACAAAAGAAATGAAATTACCTTTCTTTATGAGTCATTTCTTATACTTAATACAATTTTCTTCATATACCTAGCCTTTTTGCAAAAGAGACATTTATCCTTATCGCCATATTTCTTTATTGGCACTTGCTTCTTCTTTTCTTGTTGAGTAAGATTGTTCTTCCCAGTGCTTCTTTTATTATAAGTAGGAAAATGAGTACTTTCAGGCTTCTCTCATGCTTTAGTCTCTCCTCCAAAACACACATGGTCAAATAATTCATTCACAGACCATTTTCGTTATGTGTTTTATAAGAAATTTTAAATGGTCCATATTTAGAAGGAAGAGAGTTTAAAATAAAATGCACTAGAAATGACTCAGAAATTTCTTTCTCAAGGAACTTGAGTTAAGCAGTGATGTCTCTCATTTTCAAAAGGTGCTCACGCATATTCTTAGAGTGTTTGAATGTTTTACTTGAAAGCCTCTTCATCAAGGTATCGACCAAAGCTTTATCTGAGCTAACAGATTATTTCTCAATGACTTTCAAGTAATCTTTAGCCTTAGGGCAATCGGGAACAGAGCCTCGGATGTTCTTACTGACACAAGACTTAATATGCATCAAACTTAATCAGTTTGATCTTTTCCACCATTGACACATTTGTTGCTCATGTAGCATATTTTCCTCCATGAGATTAGGTGGTTGATCCACATGAAGCACCAAGTCCAGATCCAAGCATCCTAATAAGAAAAATTATTTCTTAATATTATTTTTAATATTTTATTTTAATGAACTCAAAGCAATAACAACTTCCCTATGGGGTAAGGTCATTATTTCTTTGAATTAATTGCAACTTAGATGTCATTAAAACTTAATAAAGCATGTTAATCTTTATTTTGCTATCCTTATGACCTAAGGTACTATGGCTACTCTTACGCTTCATTTGGTACGCGGGAATGGAGTCAAGTGAGAATGGAAAGAAGGTAGGAATGAAATAGAATAGATATGGGAATGGAATGCACATTATCATTCTCATGTTTGGGTGTGTTTAGAGAATGAAATGGAAATGACAGTCTTATTCTCATTCCCACGTTTGGTATGATTTATTCACAAGTGAGAATAAAATTTAGTTTTCTAATAATGCCCTTATCAAAACACGGAATTTTAAAATATTAAAAATATTTTAAAATGACTAAATAATTCATTTTTTAGAAAAATAAGTTTTATAGAAATAATATTATTTCTTTAGAGAAATAAATTTTCATGTAATAGTTTAAAATTAATATAAATGATGGTATCTATAGTTTAAAATGAATTATGCATAAACTATCACATTCGACAAATTATTAGAAATATCCAAATTCTAATCAAAATATCCATAAAATAGTACGAGCAAAATAATTGGACAACCATCAAAGTATCAAAATATTAAGTTTTAAAATTGCAAAATGATAAACTAGTCTATAACTCTAAAGTGTCACCTAATACTCCCCGCTGTATCGCATCACCCATGTCTCCCTTAGATTATCACCAATTGTGAAAAACAAATCTAGCAAATTTCGGTTAGCACCAATCGTCCCTATTGCTATAAAGCACTGATCCATAGTTAAATTTATTTTCATTACTTGTTCAGTAAACCTTTGTCTCTTCTAGTATAAACTCACTTCATCTAAACCATCCTTGATCAATTGGCTTGATTTAACAAACCCACTTCCACTATATGCACTAGTTTTCCTCATGATCTCTCCTAATGATTCGCTATCTCCAGACAACCGTCTCTTTCTTTTTCGCTTCAAGGAGACATCACTCGTGTTCCCTGTTGTTGCATCCTGTGAAGGTGAGTCAATATCAATAAAATTTTCTATGACCGTCTCTTGACTAACCTCTTTATCTAATTCCTCTATAACATCAGTAGGATGTTCCATTCCTTTTCCTGTTGCCCTATCCTTCCGGAACACAATAGCCAGAGTTTCAAAGTGTGGAAAAGATTTCTCTCTGAAAGGTATTGTATTTTTGTGGGACTACATTAAAAGATTAAAAAAATCAGCATTCATTAATTAAAAAATATGTCAAATGTAAAAATAATCATGTGATAAATTAAAATTTAATAATAAAATACCTGTAAATATTCATCCCAAACTTCTTTTTCAGCAGTCACACATTGCTTACTTGCGTCTCATCTAAAGTCACTACAATTAAGCATATCAAACACAATGCTAAATTGTGTCGTAAGTGTCTTCATCCTTGATCTAATGTGAGGATCAGCCTTAAACCCTGAATTCGGTAGTGACTCAGAAAGTAATCTTTCAACAACATTGTAGTGTCCAGGCTTGAATCCACGATTAGCATTGTACTTTCCAGTGTTATGTAAATTCAACAACGTGTCAACCAATTTTTTATCTTCTATAGTAGTCCATGTCTGCTTATTCCTTCTACGGCCTTGTTGGTCTTCTTAATCCATTCCTAAATAATTATATTACTTATTTAGCAGTTATCACATATCTACTTTTCTTATAATATACGTAAATTTCTCCTGAAGCATTAACCTCTCAAACATAACAATATAAGATGACAACAAATCACTATAGTGTTTAAAAAAACACAACAATAGATCTATATTAGAAATTGTATTACATATAATAATAAATAAATCCATGTAAATATCAATTATCATTATCCAAGAGTAGTAAGCTTTTCAACATGAGCATGAGTCAATTGCTAAAAACTCAATTATTTCACAAAGAAAAAAAGTATTGTTTCCATGATTAAACTTTGTACATGAAAAAGAAAAAAGAAAAAACATATGACAAACATAAAAACCAAACCATTATTGTTGCGCTATCCACTGGTTATACATAGAATCTGTAAGGTTATCTCACCATGAAGTTCAATCAGAAGTAGTTTTAGTTATCGTGATTGGATCATTAGCATTGACAATTTGAGTTGTTTCCTCCAAAATACCAAGACACTCTTCAAATGGATCAACCCCCATCTCCCTCCTTATATAATTATGAAGGAGACTACATGCCATGATTATTCGATTTTGTATCTTGATAGGGTAAAATGAAGGACTACGTAGGATCGTCCATCTTAATTTAAGCAACCCGAAACATCACTCGATAACATTTCTAGCAGATGCATGTTTCATATTAAAAAACTCCTGTGTAGTTGTCGGTTGGTATTCGTCTCTCCATTCATTCAAGTGATAACGTTGGCCTCTATATGGTGCAAGGAAACCATCACAATTTGTGTATCCCGCATCAATAAGATAATAGTAACTTGTGGTTGGATATATCAATTATCTAAATATTAGTGAATTTGAAAGTTGCTAAAAGCAAATATTATACTAATTATT
>BQKN01000819.1:76810-97941 GCA_022839385.1 Asparagus kiusianus
GAGGTGGGAAATTCTTTTCGGCAGAGGAGAAAAAGTACCAGTGCAGAAGGGAAAGTTGTGTGCGACTGTGCAAGGTCCCTTTTTGTAGAGAGAGATTGTGTGAGAGGTTTGAGAGTTTGTGTGAGGGTTTAGATTGAGTGATTATAAATCCTAGTTATATTCTCTTCCTCTAGTAGTAGATCTCCCCCCTCCTTGCCCCGTGGATGTAGGTAATTTGCCGAACCACGTAAAATTGGTTGTCTCGCTATTTGTGTGATTTGTAATAGCTTTTAGGTTCCCTCGACAGGTTAGTCCTAGAACTGATGAGAGGAAGACCTGATATCTTACTTGGTTGAGATATTTTGCTTAAGATTCTTGTTTCCTTTGTGAAACATGATTTCCTATTACGATCTGACTCTCTTGTTGTGCTGCCGAAATTTCCGTTACGCGCAATACAAAGACTACGAAATCCTTACCTCTCACACACTGTTCTTGAATCTACTTTATGCCCTTTGCTAACCCTAGATTACAAGAAAAAAATGCTCTCTTATTTTCTTCATTGCTTTTTTCCTCCAATAAAAGAAGACAATATATAAGGAACCCAAATCCTAACCTAGTCAAACTTTCTAATTAGAATAGGATTTAAATTTCTTACCATGATGCGACCCCATCTCTTAATCATGATAGATCTCTAATCCTATCTAGCTCTTATGAAGTTATATAAAGAATCAAATATAAAATCCCAACAAGAAGAAGAGAGGAGGTTGAAGAGAGAAGGTTGAGTCACAAAAGGGAGAAGGGTTAGGCGGAGAGGAGGAGGGATATTTTTGAATTTTTTTTAGGATATTTTTTGGGGTAGAGTCAAAAGAGGGTTGAATCACAAAAGTCCATTGTACATGCGGCTGGAACGCAAGGAGAATAATACTGGGAGCTGGGACACACCAAGTTTTCATTTTTTGGAGCTTTGACACGTTTTTTCCTTTTTTTTGAAAAAGGTTAAAAGTAAGTTATTGGACACAAGAATAATCAGAATTTTTTGTTCATTATCCCTCTTTTATATATAAAGAGAAATTGGTGGAACTCCTAAATACATAAAAAATTAATAAGTGGGATATCATAAAAGCACAACCAATTTAACATGTGTCATATTATAAGTATCTATCCTATCAGAAGATGCATGACATGTTGACAATTAATCTTATATTCATCTAATAATCCTCGACAACTTAAAACTATCCATGACTAGAAAATTCTACTAATTAAATATTTTATAATTATTATCAAATTATAACTATTCATAATAAAAAACCTCAAATTCATGTATTTAAGTATAGAGATTAAAGAAAAAAACTCATGTAAATGGCCTCGCTACATAAAATCTTGGGTTTTAGAAAAAAAACCCCTCAACGACATTAATTTGAGAAAATTCCTCTCAAGTTTGAGCATATTATAGATAACCCTCCTCAGTTACAAAAAATTGTGATAACCTCTAAACTCTTCTCACTTAACCCTCCTCAAATTGGCGCATGCCTCAAAAAAGATTAAAAAATCTCAACTATTTAAATTTGAATAACCCCACTCAAGTTTAAAAATTCGAGAAACCCCCACGAACTCTTCTCACTTTATGCTCTAAAAGCTAACACCATTACGTCTAGCACGTCACAAGATAAGTAATGACTAAGAAAAGACCAATGTACACCTCAATTATAAACAAATATTCTAATTTTTTAGGATAAGATAGTTTGAATTTTTTGATCTTGCAAAAACCCCAAAAAATAATAAATGCAACAAAAAGAACCACACAATATTTAACGTAGAAAACACTCAACAAGGGAAACTAAAGGATTAAAAACAAGCCATTATCACAGCAAAATTATAATCTTTTGCACGAAAAAAGTCTGTCAAACCCGTTCTCTCCCACAATACCATTGAACCCTACTATACCCTTTGTTAAATGTTGATTACAAGAATATTATCTCTCTCTTTCTCTCTACTTAAAATTCCTAGAATATGATGTCTTATTTAGAGATACCCTAGACTTACCCATCAAGTCAATTTGGCATCCAAGAATACTACTAAGAATAGACCTAGTCTTCAAACCCAAATCCAACTTAGAGTTTGAGTCAGCATCCAACACCTCTCTTCCTACTCTCTCCTCATGATCCTCCTCTCCCTCTTCATCTTCTCCTCGGCCCTTGCCATCTGCCTCTCTCGCGTTCCCCTCCACCACCACTGACCTTGAGCTCATTCTCAACTAGTTTGACAAGATCTTCTGCTCTGACATTGCTGCCATCTTCTCCTCTCTTGATCACCTTTTCTCTAAGATCACCATCATCCTCAACTTGATTTTCTTGAGTAGTATGTCCCAAAAAATACAAAAACACCCCTCCTTCTCTCCTCTTAACACTCACCTTTTTGTGATTCATCCTCCTCTCCTCCTACTTTCTCCTAACCCTCCCCCTCTCCCTCTTTATCTACACTAGCTTAACAAGATCTCCTCCTCCAATCTTGCTACCATTTTCTCCTCTCTTGACCACCTCCTTTCAAGCTCGGTACCATTCTCAATTTGGTTTTTGGCAATTGTTGTAAATTATTTAATGAAATATCAAAGAGAGATGTGTGAGGTATCTGCAAGTTTAAAGCTTTAATTTAATAATAATGTTTAGTTTTTATAATGTACAACTCTATCGAATTAAGATTTTACGGTCCATGCTAATGGTATGTGAGTTATCTTGTCATTTAGATATTTTGAAGGAGAGTACAAAGTTTTAATTTTGAATGAACAATTGTACTCAGTTAGATAGCCCAATCTTGCTTTAGCAAATAAAGACAAGGAAAAAATTACTTTGAATCAAAAATAAAAATGAGAAAGCATTACTAATACTTATTTTAACACCCAGGATCAATTTACTGCTACGCTTGCATGCAACAACCTCGTACGCATAGCATGGACTTTTAAAGATAAATGGATATGCTCCTTTAAGCTGCCTAATGACTTCCATAATAACTTGTTGAGTTTATTCATTACATATTATGTTTACCCGTTATGTGTTAAGAATATCTTTTTCATGTTAAGTTTACCCACTATATGTTAACTATATCTAGTACCTATTAACCATATTCAGTACCTGTTAAATATACTCATTACATGTTAACTATACCCAGTACCTATTAACTTTATCCGTTACTGTTGATGTATGTTATCAAATAGGGGTTTTGTGTGATGATTTATGGAATGATTAGGGTCCTCTAACTCCTTTCGATGAGTGGTTATGGGGCCCGCTATTCTTCCCTGCATAAGAAGGAACTCGTAAGAGGACAGAGTTGGGTTCTCCAGGTGTTCCTCTAACGATCAAATCAATAATTAATCTTGAGTGAAAAAAATAAAGTCAGTTCTCCCTTACATAAAAAGGCTAGAGTGAGTTACATTATGAAGTGTTGCTCATTTTATAGTGAGTTTGAGAGGAAAGAATGAAACTTGGGCCGAGTCCAGCTAGGCAGCTGAGTCGGCATACACGTGCTATGTATTGGTTGCTGAATGAGATAAGTCACCTGGTCATTTATTGTGGGAATGACAGTAGGTGCTTGGTGCTGATTGGGTCCGATGAGTTATAAAGACTATGAGGGCTAGGGTAATGATGATGTTATCAGGACAGTTAATGCATGAGTATTCGTCTAGCAAGGGGTTCGAGGTAACTGTTGTCTTTCGACTCCTCAGGTCCAGGGCTGAGAAGTACCACATTTTGACTCGGTTATATGAGATGTTAGCTGAACAGTAGTCTGAGTCGTGTCACTGGTGGTTAGTTTGGAGGTTGGCTGAGTAGTACTACCTTTTGACTTGGTTAAGTAAGATGTCTGCCAATCAAGTCGGCTGTGTCGAGTCAGATGTTAACCTGGTTTTGAATTAGTTTAGTTAGGCAGTTAGGCAGAGTGCAAGACACATGGCGAATTTTCTGTGGAGATTAATATTTAGTATTTTTATGGGTCATAACAGTTACTTACTAACTATATCAGTAGTTGTTAACTTTAGCTAGTACCTGTTAACTTTCTAAAAAACACCCTCGCCTTCTCAAATTTCCCACATTTTGAATAAATATCAATAAAAGTAGCAACAACAAAAGATCCTAAATCAAATCCAACACTTATCATATTAATTATATTCAGTACCTGTTAACTATATTCAGTACTTATTAAATATACCCATTACATGTTAACTATATCCAGCGTACGTTAACTATATTCAGTACCTGTTAACTTTATCCAGTACTTATTAACTATATCGAGTAGCTGTTAAATTTACCTAGCACCTGTTAACTTTAGCTAGTATCTAATGCTTTCTCAGGTGATATTCACATCTAATTTTTCATAATTCACAATTAACCCAAAAAACTATAAGTTTGTGTAATGTTTTTGTTTATAGACACACAACTACATGACTATATCTTTGCATATGACATGTTATTATTACATACTCTCTCTCTCTCTTTCTCCATCCATAATCCCTCTCTCTACACTTTAATCCTTTACTCTCTCGAGCTTCAATCATATCCACCAACTCTTAACAGCACAAAAAATTTAAACAAGCGCAAAAAAATCATCAATTTGCCCTCAAAAAACACCCTCGCCTTCTCAACATTCTCACATTTTGAAAAATATCAACAACAGTAGCAACAACTATAGATCCAGAATCAAATCCAATACTTATAATATGTCCATGAATCTCCTCGCCAACTCTTTAGCCGTAGTCTCTCCACAAGCATCCAAAAATCGCAGCAAAGGTGCAATTATTCGGTCTAATTTCACACCTCAACATGTCACTAAACAAACCCCAAGCCTTCATTCTTCCTCTTCACATCAAAATAACTCTCGATCAATCACACTTAAACAAACCACATATCTTTTAGTCATTTCATCGAACGCATACATAGGGTTATCAAATTTCCTACATTTTGCATACATTTCAACGGTCTCACTCAACGTCACCTTATCCAATTTCAACTCTAAATCACACGACATGACATTGCGCCTCCTCATAAATGTCAATTACCCAATTCTCATAGCAGGAATTACAGGCATATGCTTTGATGAAAGTGTTATAGGAGCAGAGGTCGTAGGAGGGCTCGGAGGAGAAGAGGAGGTGGTCGAAGGAGGAGAAGATGAAGGCGAGCCTGAGAAGGAGATCTTCATATCATCATCGGGATTGAACTAGTTAACGATGCATTCAAGGTTGGTGGTGACGAAGGGAAGGGAATGGCGAGAGAAGGAAATGAGTGGGGTTGAAAGTGAAGGATGAAGAAGGAGAGGAGAAGGGTCACTGTTATGGGTAGGAGGGAGGAGAAAAGGAGAAAAGAGAAAGGTTAAGAGAGAGGAGAAGGCAAGGAGGATCAAAGTACCCTAGAGGGAGGGGGGAGGGGGGTGAATAGGGTAATTGCTAATCTAATCCGATATTAATGCCAAATTTAAAACTTATTAACTAATATATTCTAATGATGTAATATACAATTAAAATGTAAGGATATACAATTAAACAATGAGCAAAATAAACATGAACATAAGAACAAGAGAGATAGTGCATAAATGAAAAACACAAACACAAGGCAAATGATCACGGTGTTCGATCAACCCACGACCTACGTCTCCGCTCCTCACCCTCGAGGAGTATCTCCACTATCTCAAAAAATACTACACAATCGGTTTTTAACGGTTACCGATAAACGTTTACAACTCACACAATTGCATTCACACAATACACACCTTTAAGTATTGTCCTAGCCCGTGTCACCTTCCTCAAGTGCTCGGAATTACAACCTCTCCCTAGAATTTACAACCGATGCTACTTCTCTTGGAATTGTCCCCATCTCTCACCAACCACTCCTCTAAGTGTTCTTGTGTATTACAATGTGTTCTCAATAATAAAGCACAAATATAATGGTTTGTTCTCTAACAAAGATGAGAACGAAATTCTAAGCTCACTCTCAAAGATACAACCCCACAACCCAAAATATACTATATGTGAAAAATACTTAAGCTCAAGGGATGTGTGTGTAACCAGTGAGTATAAATAAAATTAAACTCAAATTAATCTAGTAAGTAAAAAAAAATATAACAATTGAAATAGAAACAAGCTAGATAATGAGTTTAAGATAACTTCTCTAAACAAAGAGGGATGAAGAATTGAGTTTGAACTCCTCAAAGATGAAATCGATATTCTCCTCTTTGTGAAACTTTCTTCACATTAAACACACTTAAACTTCTTTAAAAACTTTTAAACCAACTTGCAAACTTGTTTACAAACTCTTCTTGGTTAACCCCAAATGTTGAGTTTGAGAGGGTATTTATAGGATCACAAAACAAAGCCTAAAAACCAAGAAAAAACAAACAAATCCCATAAAAAATAAAATCCCTGGAAATATGGAAACTAGCCGTTACAGTAGCCATAAGTCGACTGATGATACTGTTCAGTCGACTAATGAAATTGTTCAGTCAATTGATGAGCTGACCGTTGGTGGCTGTTTAAACCCTGACGGTCGACTAATGCACCATCAGTCGACTGATGAACTGCTTCGGTTGACTGATGGTGCATCAGTCGACCGAGCAGAAATATTTGATGATTCCAGCCACTTTCATCAGTCGACTGATGACCTTGTCAGTCGACTGATAACATGTTCAGGGTCAGTTTTAAACAATGAATTTAAACTTTAAAGTGGGTTTAAAAATAGCAAATAAATTCTAAAAAATATGACAATTAGGAAAATATTTATAAACATGAAAATAAACATGTTATAAAAGAAAATTTTCAAATATCATTTTTTATTTGTGAAAACTCATCATTTTACAAAATATCAACAATACATGTTCGTTTGAGCACTTGATTTTGACAAAATGATTTCAAGCAAGTTTGAAACTTCTTTTGAATGGATTAATAGACTTTATAAAAGATGTAAAAATAGTATAATCAAGTCTTTAATCCATAAACACATTATTTTCCAAAACAAGGATGATAAATATGAAACGAATGTGTATGTATATAAGTATATCTATTACTTTTATATTTAAATGGTAAAACTCGAAAACGATAAACCGAAAATGTGTATGTGTGTAATATTTGAGCTTATAAGAATAACACATAAAGTATAACTCCTAAACTAATATACCCAAGCTTGAAGATCTCTTCGTGACGCTCGATCTTGGTAACATGGATGAAGCGATGATGAATCTGGCTTGAATTGCATTGTGCTTCATTCCGATTCCGTCAATCTCCTTTGAATATCATCATGAACGTGCAATTCCATCCAACCTCCAATGGAGAATTTTGTGTAGAATACCTAACAAGCAAATAAACACTCGCCAAATATTGTTAGGAATTATTTGTTAATCATCAAAACTAGATTAGATAGTAGGCTCATAAATATGAGACCTAACAGAAAGGAGAAGAGAGGAGGGAGGAGAGCAGCGTCGGGGCCAGCGTGGGAGATAGAAAAGAAGGATTTAGGGAGAGGGAGATGGGAGTTTTTAATGGATGAAGAATAAAACAAGGATAAAAGAGGGAACTCTGATAAAATACAAGGAAGGAGAATTTTTAAAAAAGACCGTCTTTAAAACATAATTAGCAAAATCGACCATTTTCCTAAATAATGAGCAAAATCGATCTCTTTTTGGCCACGTTATCAAGGCTAGCCAAAAAGAGGTCGATTATGAAAAAACCATCTTTAAAATACACGGGACTAGTAGTCTAATGTATTTAGTCATGTTAATTAAAAATTTCAACTTGCGCTCTCTTTCCTCCAATGTTCCTCTTCATCTCTCTCCTCTCTCATCCGATTCGCCCTCGACCACCGCCCTTGGTTGTCCTCGACCACCGCCCTAGGCCGCCCTCGACCCTCGGCCTTATGGCTCCCTCGGCCACCGCCCTTACCTCGTCTCCCTCGAGGCTCCCTCGACCACTGCCTCGACCACCGCCCTCGAGGCTGCTTTTGACCCTAGCCCTTCACCACTGTCCTTGAGGCCACCCTCGCCTTCGCCCTCGAGGCTCCCTCGACAACCGCCCTCGAGGCTTCCTTCGATTACCGCCCTCGCTCTCGAGGCTCCCTCGACCTTCGACCACGGCCCTCGTCGTCGACCACCGCCCTGGAGGAGATTGATGGTAAGAGGAGGCAAGAGATCTGGAAGAGGGGTAATGGTGGCTGAGATTAGAAAAAGGGAATGATTACACTGGACCAATAGTGCTGTGTATATTCTGAGCCTAATCGGTTTCATAATTAGCAATTGCTAATTACACGGGACTAGTAGTCCCGTGTATTTTAAAGATGATTTTTTTAAATCGACATCTTTTTGGTCAGCCTTAATTACTTGACAAAAAAAGAGGTCGATTTCGCTCATTATTTAGGGAAATGGTCGATTTTGCTAATTATATTTTAAAAACGTTTTTTTTTAATTTCTCCTACAAGGAAACAACGCTGAAACACAAGGGGGATAATAGCGGGGGCTGGGATCAGATTTTGATTTTTTGGGCCTTGACGTAATTTTTCCAAAAACAAATAGCTTTTATCCCTCCCCAGTTCGACCATGCTCTTCGAATGTCATCAAACCTCCTCCCCATCGTAAAATCCCAACACAAAATCCTCATTCATCGTCCCTTCTCCTCCTCTCATCACTCCTACAATGCCGTCCATCTCTCGACGAAAGCTCACCACGTGCTCGACGAAACGTCCCAACGAAGCTCCGCCTCCTACGACTCCGCCATCGCCGCAAGCTGCCGCCGCGGACACGTGTCCGAATCCTGCGCTCTGCTCTCCAGGATGATGGCCCTCAATCTCAGGCCCACTCGCTTCACCTTCGTCCCAATCCTCTCCTCCCAGCCTTTGGATTTCTCTTGTGGGACCCACTTGCATTCGTTGCTCATCAAGACTGGACTTGTTCACTCCGATCCTTACTCGGCGACTGCTTTAATGGGTCACTATGCGACACACCGGGGATTTGATGAAGCGGTCAAGTTGTTCGACGAAATGCCTGTTAGGACGCTGGTCACGTGGAACTGCATCATTGCTGGCTTCTCTCAAACGGGTTTTGTTCAAGACTCTTTCGTTTTGTTCCGTGAGCTCTTACGGTCTGAGTTTGGACCGTCAGAGTCTTCATTTCTCAGCGTGCTTTCTGGATTTCAATCTTCGGAGAGTTCGTGTTTGCTTGAGCAGGTGCATGGATTGGTGCTTAGGTTGTCTATGGGTTCTTATTCTGTTGTTTCGAATGCGCTGCTGTATGCGTACTCCAATTGTTTTACCGATACTGTATCTGAGAGGTTGTTTGGGGATTTATCCGTAAAAGATTTGGTTACTTGGAATACGATTATTGCTGGTTTTGCTAGGAGTGCAATGCCTGAGAGAGCTCTGGAGCTCTTTTTTGAAATGTTGTCACAGGGGGTGTCTCTTAATGAGAACACACTTGCTAGCGTTCTCGTTGCATGTATTGCTCTTAATTCTCTAGTGTGTGGGGAGCTTATCCATGCGAAAGCTGTCAAGCATAATTTGAGTACAAGTGTTTATGTAGGGGGTTCGTTAGTTGATTTTTATGCAAAGAGCAAAAGATGGGAGGATGCATATGCTATGTTCAGTGAAGTTCCGAACAAGAATGTCGTCACTTGGAATGCTTTGATCACGGGCTACTCAAATAAGGATTCCAGTGATATGCTAGTGCTTGTTAGAGAGATGTTATGTTCTGGGTTCAAACCCAATGAGTTCACATTCTCTTCTATTCTCAGAAAGGCTTCTGCTTTGGATCTTTGGCAACTTCATTCATTAGTTATAAGGATGGGATATGAAAACAATGACTATGTTTCTACTGCTTTGATTTCCTCTTACGATGCTCATGACATGACTTCTGATGCCTTGGCTTGTACTTCAGCTTCAGACTGTTCAATTCATGTTGCTCCCAGTAATGTTCTAGCTGGTATTTACAACAGAATGGGCAGATACAAAGATACAAAGGAGTTGCTTCTCCAGCTTCAATACCCTGATACTATTTCATGGAACATATTAATTGCTTCTTGTGCAAAAAATGGGGAATACTCTGAGGCTCTACAATTGTTCAAAAGACTGCAAATTGCAGGAAATCTTCTAGATAACTACATGGCTGTGAGTCTGTTAAGCATTTGCTCAAAGATCAACAACCATGGATTGGGTAGTACACTTCACGGGCTTATTATTAAGACCAATGCTGGATATTCTGAAACTTTTGTCTCTAATGTATTAATGGATATGTATGCTAAGTGTGGTAGCCTCAAGAGTTGCTTGAGGGTTTTTCGAGAGATGGGAGAGAGGAATCTTATGTCATGGACATCTCTGATATCAGGCTTTGGACTTCATGGTCGCATGAATGAGGCACTGGAGACATTTATGCAAATGAAATCAGATGGATATAGGCCTGATAAAGTTGCATTTCTTGCAGCGCTTTCAGCCTGTAGGCATGGTGGATCAGTTGAACATGCAATGTTGTTGTTCGAAAATATGAAAAATGTTTATGGCATTGAACCAGAGATGGATCACTACATAATATTAGTGGATTTGTTGTGTGGGTATGGGCATCTTAAAGAGGCCGAAAAGATGATTTGTGGAATGCCTTTCCAACCAAATCCTGTGATATGGCGAATCTTTCTCTGTGGTTGTCAGACGTATCATCAATTTTTGTGACTTCATAAATGATTGTGATCGTTCGGATTCTGAGCTTCTAGCAAGATGCCACTTCATGATTCTGTGTAACGAGATTACAGAACCACACTGGTCACTTTTTAAGAGGTGATGGCTTTTTCATCTTATTGCATTATTTGGGCTTAATTTCCAATTGCTCACAATCAGAGGAAATCCAGGTGCCTAATTTTCCTTAGCTGATTTAAATTAACCACTCATTTTTTTGTTGTTGATATTTCTAGTCCAATGATTAAGGTAAATGTTAATGTGTGTTTTTCTTCTATCAGATATTATTAAGTAGTGAATACCATCATTTTCTTACCTAATTTTTAACCAGTCTCTTAGACGCTAAGTTTCACAAGTCATGATAAAGCAGTGCTTTCTTTCTTCTATCAATATTATGGAGTGAATATTGCCAACAATATATAAACTATAATTCTTTTCTGTGCTTTTTATTTTGTTATATGCAATGTTTATGGATATTTAAGCATACCAATTATGCACCCACAATCAGTGAAGTGAGATGTTGTCTATCAATTGCCTACATAGAAGACTAACCATGCACTGGTAATAGATTTTACGCGTTTCATTGGATGTGTGTTTGGTAACCATAAACATGAGTACCCATGGATTCCAGTGAGGTGTCATGTTTAGTTGAGATCAGTGGTTCACTGCCATTTTGCATATGGATTGTTTCCCTATTTCTTCGGCAGTGTACTAAATTGAAGTCATAAGTTATTTGTTTTCTTTCTTGAATGCTGTTAAACTTTGATGCTGTGTCGATATTGGGATTTTTCACAAATGTCTGAAGCACAAAAAGGTGCTATGCCTAAGTTATATCAATTAAAAACTTATGCAATCATTTCTTGGATAATGATGTTTTTTAATAATATATTACTTTAGGAATGTATCCAATACCATAGTAGATGTTTCAGTTGCTGGTACTTTTTGTTGCCATCAACATTTGGAACAGATAATTTTAATGATCAGAAACCTACAGTTGTTTTGAGAAATTGCATCTGAAAAAATATTCTGAGAACTAAAAGTATCATTTGATATTTATACCACGGACTTATCTTACAAAAAACTATCAGATCATCAACTGCACATTTCAAATATTTTACTATATCTATTTCCCTATTTTTTGTTGCAATTCACTAGTGTTTATCATATAGATATAAGATGAATATGCTTAGGCCTTGTTTGGTAGGAAGAACTAAGGTCTAAGAGTTGTGCATTTTAAAAGTGAAGTAAGATGAAATCTTATGTCTTGTCAAGAGTTAAAATAATTCAACATAAGAGATAGAGATAACTTTGAGGTTTCTTCCAAAAGTGGTTTGACATTTGCATAAAAGGTTCCAATTCAATGCTTGATCTCCTACAATGTAACTCTTGCCACTTCTGAAGTTTTTGTGGAAGTTAGCTCTGACTCTAGGCTCACTCTCACTAACAAAAAATATTTTAGTATTGCAGAAGCCTATGAACATGAAATTAATTCGTAACACAAAGTTACTGCACCAATTTAATCATTAGTCCTCAGAAAGTTCATTTTTGTTGCTTGAATGAACTTAATCCTTTGGAATTTCGTGCAACAGAAAGTTTTAAATATCAACAGAAAGTTCATCTTTCTGATATTTAAAAGGGAGACTGCAGATCTTCATGTTTTGATGAGGTCAACTATGTTTCCGAAATGAAACATTGTTTTTTGAGTAGATGCGTAGAAAGCATCTTTATTAAGTTTTTTTGTCTCTTTCCCTTTTCTTTTCATGAACTCTTGAGGACTTTTTTGGGTAATTTGAATAAATTCTTCGGAGATCTTGTGGTTGAAAACCCTTCAATTCATCCTTGTTTTCTTATTCAGAAACCCATAGAATTCCAAAAGCTATTAGAAGAATTTATGACATGACCCAAGTGGACGGAGTCCATATTTATCTTTTTCAACTGAGGATTGGACCAATGTGAGGGGATTCGAACATGAGGATGTTTTGGTATATCCCATGGACAGTTGCCACTTTCCACATTCTTAGGAATTGAAGCTACCCAGTCAAGCACCAAGTGTTTTTAACTTTTAATTCCCTTCATGTATATTAACTTTTTTCCGATCTATCATTTTCCTTTATTTAGGCCCATCACCTTGCAAATGCACTTTAAAACAAATTCAGTTTCCACACTCACCAATCACAATTTAATTTAGTTTGTATCTGTGCATGAGTGGCAAATGCATGCATTTGTTAAAAGAGGGGTTTCCTTGTATCATATGGTACTCAAGTTTCTGTAATATTTTATTTATGTCTTTGAAGTATTTGAGAACATTATTTGACATAGAAAAATTAGACTCTGATAACATTGGCAAGAAGTTGTGATGTAGGCATTTGGGTGGATCCCTAAAGATTCTGCCAGCATTAGGGTTTGGATACGAGTATGGGTGCTAAAAGGTAGGATACGTGGACATGATTCTATATGCATATTAAAAATAATAATGTCCACGAGATCGGTATTGTTGTTTCATTCGCATTGTATGAAAACTAAAATTCCTAGACATTTTCACATTTTGTTATTAAGTAGGTTATACATATTGAAAATAATAATGCACATGAGATCGATATTGTTTTTTCATTCACATGGTATGAAAACTAAAATTCCTAAATAAAAAGTTTGTTTTTATTAAGAAAATTATAAATTGGAAAACAGCTCATTCTTGAACTAGATATCTAAACGACCTTTAGAGTCATATTTCCGAACTGAGTATAGGTTGAAACAAACCCGATCTGCGTGCAAGTTGCAGAAAGTGGATGTGAAGTATAAGATATACCCCTAAGAAGTGTATGCTGAGTACTTCAAACTAAAACATGTATTATATAATTGAGTACACATTTGAATAAATGTATGCATATATTCAAGGAGTGTCAGAGTCAGACATGGAAATGGGGAGTGTCAGACACCTGTATGGTAGCCCAGATGGGGGTGTTGGGGTACCTTAGGTAGTAATACTTGTGGCAAAAGGTTGTATGAGATAGCACTCCCTCACGTGCTCTGCACACAGCCTTTTTGAAATCTTTAAATGCTCCCTGCCCTACAACAAAATAGCTCATGTCTCAAATCTTATATTTAAAGTATACTCGAAATCAGGTATTAGTCATCGAAGTTCAAGTACTCTCCAGCTTTATTCTCGTTTATTACACAACCGTTGCAAATTATAGAATTTCACACCTTATCTTTTCTCAAAATTCTCTTAAGTCCCTTTTGCCAACCACATTTCCTGCCTTCTCTATTATTAAGGTCTAGTATCAGTATTTTATCCTTCTTAAGCCCTCTACAAGGATGCATAGTGTTCAACCAAGCTAGCGTCTTGGAGCGATCCATGTTCATTTTCTGTCGTTTTTCACTGTGAGTAGCTCCTGATAATTGACAACTCACTATAGAGTGAAAAATCTGCAGTAAGAAGCTTATTTGCGACCTAGCAAAGCTTAATCTATCCATATGTAATGAGTGACACGAATCAAGAAGAGCCAGAAACCCAGAAACATAGCCGTCCAAGACTCCCTTAGCTTTTCTCCATCTCTTTTACTATCTATGGAGTATGGAAAGTATATTGGAGTCAACATCTTTGCATTACTTGGTAGTCTGTTTCATGTTAATATTCTTTCTATGGAAAGTATTTCTGTTCCAATAAACACGTCTAATTTAATTCAAACAGAATACATGGTGCAGATAAGGAAACCAACCCCTTTATATTTTTTCCCTCACCTTTGATACAACCTACAGGCAGGAGCCATTTCTTGATAAAAGTTCTAGCTAAGCTATTCTGTCATGAGACTACTAGATATAGGCCATGGTTGTAGCGTCTCTTATCTCTATTACTCTCTTGATTTTGATTAGTCTGCCGGAGTTAATTGTGTATCTTATCATTCTACTTTATCCAGTCGGGCAGGATAAGCTTCATCATTTTCATCTAAGGATTCAATTACTGGTTGAAGTTGTCTGGGCGGTACTTCTATTGTGTATTAGATGGAGTGGTTGAAACCATAAAAATATCAGTATTGTATAGTCACAACTATTCTTTTATCTGAACTTTTTGTTGAAGCCCACATCAAATTTGATATCTTATTTGTGGATAAGGTCACTCTGAATTTTCTATTGACCTCCATTAAGGATGTCTTGGCTAGTGAAGTAATCAGTGCAGAATAAAAGATTGTTATCTCTTTATCTTGTTTTTTGTTTTCACATTTCATTTCCTTGTTCTTTCAGCAACAATTTATATCCTTTGGTTTTATTTGATTGTACGGGCGAATGAAATAGAACAAAGGAAACAAATAGGAGAATGAACCTTGTAATCTTTCCGCTTTATCTCGACTCTTGCTTTAGATAAATATTAAGAGTTGCTCCTAGTTATGCAAAATTGAATCTCATAAACCAGTGAATACAGCCTCTTTACCTGCCAGCTGGTGACAAGATTTCATGGAAGCCCCTTTTTTTCTTGTATGTAAATTGTCTTAGAATGTGACACCGAAGTTATCAGTTTCTATCAGAGTGATAGCTGGTTGTAGGATTTTTTTCCCCTTTTTTCTCCATAGTCCTGCAAATGTTTCTTATGTTAGAGAGGTGATAAAGACTGACTTTATCTGAATAAAAAACTTTCTTGGTTGAAGATGATGGTTCAACAATCAACTGTAGGTAATTGGTTAACGTCTTTACTTGAAGATAGGTTTTAATTAGTGGAATCTGGATAAACTCAGCTTTCCATTCTTTTTCATTCTTGATAATTAAAACCAAGCGCACGTTTTAAAATACGATAGAGTTTGAGGCAAATATATGCAGTATATCCTTATTAAATGGCCAAGTTGCGTAGCATCAATCTCTTTTTTTTTTTTTGCCTCTTTCTTAATGCTTTTAGGCAAGGAAAACCTGCTGAGGATTTGCTAACCAACACTGAATAATTATATTCCTTTCTATTTAAGAGTGTAGTAACCTGCTGCAATTGCTTGCCACTTTCTGAGTTTATGTCAGGTTGATTGTCTTTTTTACAAGAAAAAACTGGTAACCAGCACATAGTTACGCCATCAAAGTAGAGTGGACGTGAAAATGGACCATGCATGTAAAGATGTATGATGATTGGTTAGAGCACTGAGGATCATCTTATCTTTTTAATTTTGGGTACATTATCATATATAAGTCAACTTATGCTGACTTAAATATAATAAGGCAAGACTTTTAGGACACACGCCGATAACATTATATATAATTCTCTAGCATTCTACAATGCTGAGTCATGAAGAATGTGTGTGCGAACATGGGAAGAATAATTATGTAACTTAGTGACTCTCTTATGTACTTTATTGAGGGAAAGCGGATGAAACACTTAAGAGATGGATGAAATTTGTCAATAACTAATGACATTCAAAGTTTCAGTTAGATTATTCCGAGAGTGGAGTTTCTGGTGCTATAATGTCCATGGAGTCACTTGAGTCCAACCGG
Source organism: Asparagus kiusianus (assembly GCA_022839385.1). NCBI lineage: Eukaryota > Viridiplantae > Streptophyta > Magnoliopsida > Asparagales > Asparagaceae > Asparagus > Asparagus kiusianus. Next base: position 92,944 of record BQKN01000819.1, read on the forward strand.
CGAGGATACATAGTCTTTATATCGGAATTGAACGGTAGTTGAATCTATGTGATAGTAATTGAGGGTCTGAAAGGAAATCTCTGTTTTAAGTATTTTAGCCAAACATCATGCTAGAATGTTTCATGGTATGATGCTGTGCTCATGCATGATATTTCTTGGGAAGTTTTATTTTCTTGCACCAACTTAAGATGATTGCTACTGGTTTAACTACTTCACATTCTCTTGAAAAATTAATTCATTATGTTTATCTAGGTCCAAGTGCAAACACAGCATTATTTATGTCGCTTATTGCATGACAATTGAACTTCGAGTTTAAAGCTGCCACCATTTCATAGTTCTAACACATTACAGTTGCACTATCTAGTTTAAGAAGACACGTTTTTTTTTATCACTTCGTTCTTCACCACTAAACATAATGAGCCAAAAGTGAAGGAAACTAAAGAGGACTTCACACACAAATATTTCAAACTAATTTAAGAAGGGTCACAGGCTCATACATAGCAATATAATTTCCTCCCTCTCCCTCTCTCTCTCTCTCCCTCTCCCTCTCTCTCTTCATGGTATCAGACACACCACTAAAAAGACCAAACTGCCAAAAAGAATCCTGAAAAGATTCTTGGAACTAATGATGTTGAGGATCTGGACCACCTGGGCTCAGCCGCTTCGATTCATATGAACTCCTCTCTCCTGGCATTGCTCCTGAGATCATCTTGAACATTGTGTTCTTTGCATCCTTTGGCCTCTCAATGGATTCATTTAGAACTCGTGATTCCAAGCACCAAATGGAGAAAGACATAATCAGAATGAAGCATAAAAGAATCTTTGGACTGAAAGACTTCATATCCTATCTTATTAACAGCAGTAGAAGTAGGATGTGGGCAAGAGTCTAAGGCATCAGGTCTTCAGTTTTTATAGTAGTTTCTTCACATTTTAAAACCATATGGAGCCAAACGTGTGTTCTTTTCTTTTGTGGTTAAATTTGTCCTTTTATGCAGTCCCTTCTCCACCCCACTTAACGGTTTCTTTGAGAAGGGAGGAAAAGTTTTGCCACTCAGCAAAAGTGATTGTCCTTCGCCGACCTAATTGTAAACTAAATGGTTTGGTAGGCCATCCAAGTTTGAGTATCACTGGTATCCACTATGAACTATCCTTAATCAAATTTTGACCGACATTTGCATGCTGCACAGAGAGTTGTATTTATTGGTATTTTGAGGTTTTTAGTACAGAGGTTTTATCCGTTTTTATAATGCGTGTATATGTTAGTATCACTGACTGTTTTTATAATTTGATTAGTAATCTGGATTTGCTTCTTCCTTTCTTTCTCAGTTATTTTTGTTAATGCAGATATATCTTTGTTAATTGCACATTGACGCCCCAAATTTTCATTGTTTTGCACTTACTACTACTGTCATTTCATTGTTGAAGGTAGACCGCCTGGGTTAAATTATTCTCTTTTACTCTTTTAATGCCTCTGGGTGAAATTAGTTTAATTGTTGCAGATAGACCCCTGTAGTATAATTTGTTAATATCGAATATCTCCTGTAGTTTCATTGTTGCAGATAGACCCCCTCGGTTAAATTATTTTGACAATTTCACCCTCAGATAGGCTCATTAATTTACACGGGCAATATCTGCCAAAATTTCAGCATGGGTAAAAGTGTCAAATTTTTTTTTTAACATAAGGTCTTTATGTAATAATGAAACTATAAGGGCAGTAAGTGCAAAGCACTGATACTACAAGGGGAGGCTATGTGCAACTGAGGCTTTCCGGCCAAAAAGTGCAGAGAGTGGGAAATTGTCACCTCTTGTCTGGCAAATGACCTCTCATCTCTATCTCCATGGTGGAAGAGGCTAGTTAAAGGGAAGCTCAAAAGTACGGGCCACACTTCTATGAATTCCTCATTCAGGACGCAACTTCTCATGCATTTCAGACTCACTCCCCTCATCCAATTGGCTCTCTCTCTCTCTCTCTCTCTCTCTCTCTCTCTCTCTCTCTCTCTCTGCATCAGGCTCTTTTTTCCCTTTCTGATGACACTGCCTTTACCTTCTGATGCTTCTTGCCTTGTGTTTTTCTCAGATAATGTGGAGGATATGGAATCCACTACCAACATATCAACTCATGGACATTCTCGACAGGTAAACATAAAGCGTGCCATCTTTTTTTAAAGGATGTTGATGACAAATGGGGCGATGGCTATTCGTCATCCTCCCCGTTCAACTATCTCAATTTTAACTTCATTGTTGATTGCGAATAGTTTTATTGATTGCAAAATGAACAGCTTGGTTGGAAATAGTTGGTATAAAGTGTTGAACACAACTTTGACCTGTGTTGCAGTTTTCAGAGAGCTTGTATGACGTTGTACTACTGAATGAACAGCGCTCATGTTGGAGGTAATCCAGGCTCAAATCATAGTGGGGTTTGATGAGGGAAGATCTTGTCATGACTTCAAAATTCAGGTATCTTTAAAGGGCTGGTGTATCTCTTAGGAGTTAGGACATGGGCATGATGAGCTGGAGCTCATCCATCATAGGCAAGTGCCATGCGAGACTTCTGTCATTTTCACTGAAAACAAGTAATTTTATTACACACCTAAGTTCTAAATATTCGAAGGAGAGAGTCATTGGTTAGTTATTATAAAACAAGATAAAGCATCGCAGGAAACCACCACCACAAGCTTCAACTGTCCAATGAGTTCCTTCAGGTTTTGGCTTTACTTGTGCTGATGTTTTGCATATGATCCATTGGTTGCATATCCTTGTACCTAGGGAAGTCAATTTTTGCCCATACCCATTTATCCACCTAGCCCGCCCATCACTTGGCCCGCCCAAAGCCCACCCATTTAATTAAATGGGTCTAAACGGGTGGGTTCATTTCAAATGACACTAAATGGGCACTAAATGGGCAGTGTTTATTAACCCGTTTGCCCGCCCACCCGTATTCCCAAAACAAAAACCCTAAAATCGCGCACCTGAGCTCTTCCTCCGCCTCAATCCCAACCCCAATCCCTACTCCTCTGCTGCCTCCTCCGCCGCCTCCACCGCCTCTCGAACCCAGAGCCTCCGACGCCGTCTCAACCGCCTCTCGAACCTCTCGAACCAGAGCCTCCGACGCCACCTCTCACCCAGAGCCTCCGACGCCGCCTCAACCGCCATCTCAATCGCCGACGTCGCCTCAACCGACTCTCGAACCCAGAGCCTCGACGTCGTTGAAGTCGCCACTGAAGTCGCAGTCACTTCCTCCGACGCCGCCTCAACCGATTCTCTTGGATCTAGGTTTTCCCCTAAAAATTTGACCGTTCCTTTGATGTGAAATTTTAGTTTTTGATGTATTTTTTGAGCTCTTTTACTTGCATACTGATCCTAGGTAGATGTTGCTCTCTTTTTTCTGTGAAAATTATACAAGTTTATTGGCAATAATTAGTACAAGAAAAAGTAAAAAAGAAATTGCTAATCACAGCCTACTGACTCCTCTTAACATCTATATTGAAAATAAATGAATTTGCCAATTAAATGCATTCAATTCCTCAGTCCTAAGTATATGATCTATTGTCTAATCAAAAATTGCTTCTTGAATTTTGTATACAATAAATTTGGTATAACAATGGATAGTAACAAAAACTTATGCTTGTCGAACATTTTAACAAGAGAACTCAATACTCATTATGTAACAATTTCCTCGCTGCAATTAGTACAATATTGATCTTACTTTGTATAGGATTCCCAGTCCATAAATGGAGCTGTGTTGAAGGAAGATGTTCAGACTTAAGCCTTCGATGTATCAACTTTTGTGGATAAATAGGGATTAGGTTTGCACCCATAGGGTCTGTTCGGCAACTTGATCAGTTAAACCCAGTTTGGTGGAACAAAAAACCTGTCGATGATTAATACTAGACTGATAAATAACCGGACCGAGACTTAAATTGTTTTATTGCCGTAGTGACCCTTAACCTCTTAGAATAAAACCTATTTAAAGAGCTATGATGATAGCTGCATGAAGTGAGAGATGAGGTGCTCTAAAAATAAATAATGATGAGGGTACAATATCACCATCCATTCAGCCCTACATGATCTGGTCAGCATGATCTGGTCATCTAAAACTTAGATCAATTAGTTATATTTATGTGAGAAACTTTGCTTTGATTATCTTTATCATTAGTACTACTACATAGAGTTCTTGACTTCATTTTGATGATTTCTTGTTTACATTTTATTTTATTTGTTGATAGAATTTGTGGTCTAATTGCATAGAATTTTGTAAGCCTGCATTCATTCTTATCAGATCATCTTGCAGCTTCAATCACTCAATTACCAACAAACGATTCTTCTCCATTACTATCTTGATTGTATTCATCAACAGAAAAAGAGGTATATACAAGCTAGCTTGCACTCTCCCCATCTCTATATCCTTTATTTTGCTTTATTTTGCGTGGTTGAAATTTAAAAGTTTCTTTATTATGTGTTTGCTACCCAAAATTGATGTGCTATTATATTATTTTTTTCAGCTATCATGTCTTTAAATGATCAATTTAGCATCCATAATGATGGTAGTGGTGATGAGAGTACTTCTAAACGTAAAAGAAGACAAACATTAAAAGTTTGAGATCACTTTACAAAGTTACCTATCGACGATGATGAGAAAACTAAAGTTCAATGTAATATGTGTAATCATATTTATGTTGGTAGTCACAGCACTAAGACAATGTTGAGGCATATGGATTTTTGCCCGAAAAGGAACTTAGATGAGGCTGATTCTTCAAGAAAAAATATGCCACTAAATCAAGACAAATATAGAGAAATGCTTGCTAGAGTAATTGCATTGCATGGTTATCCATTCACTTTTGTCGAACATGGAGGACATCGTGAGTTGCATAATTTTCTAAATTCTGAAGTCAAGCATATTTCTCGAAACACTGCTAAAACAGATTTGGTCAAGTTGTACAAGAAACCAATTAGCAAGTCAAAGTGTGTAAGGAACTATATATATAATCATAGGCTTAA
>BQKN01000819.1:127391-147010 GCA_022839385.1 Asparagus kiusianus
GATTAGCCTTTACCGACTACCGTTTGAGTCGGGCTAGCATGCGGATTATCTAAATCCGTTCCGCATGTGACGTTGTGCTAATGGAATGAACTCCCTTAGACTCGCTGCTACGACTTCGAATACGTAGACTTTGCCATTGTTACGGGAATAGGCTACCCGGCAACGTGTATTAGACGCTGACTTATCCCTATTTAGGCTTCGGGATAAAGGTCCCCAGAATCGGGTTCTGGTGTCTTCTTGGACAGTAAAAGACTAACCTAGCGACGCGTGTTAGGCGTCGGCATATCCTTTTTTAGGATTCAGGATGAAATTCCCCATGCGTGTAAGGCATGGATTTTGGTGTTATTAATAACAACCTGCCACAATGTTGAATATGTGGACGGGTGTTCTTTTTAACGGTTAAGAACTAACCGGCAGCGCGGGTTAGGCGCAGACTTATCCCTGCTTAGGTTTCAGGATAGGATACCCCAGAATCGAACTCTGATGTCTTTTTCTATAGAGAAAGACTAAACCGACAGTGCGTGTTAGGCGCAGACTTATCCCTGCTTAGGATTCGGGATAAACTTCCTAGGATGAATCCTAGATTGATAAATTTTCTTGGAAAAGGTTGGTGTAGGAAAGGAAGAATTTTATATTCTATTTCCTGGTCTTCTTTTAGGGCAAAGACGAACCCGATACGGGAGAGGAAGAATTTTATATTCTATCTCCCAACACTGAAGAGGAAGAATTTTATATTCTATCTCCAGTTAGAAAGAAGACTCGAGATGGGATCTCCACCCCCAGAATCCGGAAAGGTGAAACTAAGAGTGGAATCTCTACTCCGAGAATCAAAAAGATTCGGATAACCCTAACTGTCGGAAGGTTTGATTACCGAACTAAATATGAATTTCTCGTTTATCGAGAGTGAATTGTGGTTTTGGTCCTAACTGTAGGAAGGTTTGACCGAATGGGAGGTTTGAGACGATCCTAACTGTAGGAAGGTTTGATCGCTCAATTTATGGGCCTCTCGTTCATTGAAGAAATCGAGAGGGGATTTTGGTTGTGGCCCTAACTGTAGGAAGGTTTGACCAAGTAGATAGTGAGAGTGAGAGTACAAATCACAACGGGAGTGTTGACTCATATAAATCACAGTGGGGGTTTAGTGTTTATCATCTAATTTGTAATGATCAGGTTATCCCTAAGAAAATTACATGTAACATCCTTTCGGGAACTTCTCGTTACATGAATCATCCACCCCCAGCTTCTTCGCGAAACTGGGTTTATCATTGCATCTGGTTGTATGATCGGGTTATCCTTAAGAATATTACGTATAAAATTCTCCAGGAACTTCCCGTCAACGGTAGGAAACAGTTTAGACTCATATACCTATTGGAGTATCAGGGAGCAGTTTAACCTCTTATACCGGTCAGAGGATTGAGAAGCACTTTATACTCATATACTCTTCGGAGTGTCAGGGAGCAGTTTAACCTCTTATACCGGTCGGAGGATTAAGAAGCAGTTTATACTCATATACTCTTCGGAGTGTCAGGGAGCAGTTTAACCTCTTATACCGGTCGGAGGATTGAGAAGCAGTTTATACTCATATACTCTTCGGAGTGTTGCCGTTCTCAACTGGCTTACCCTAGCGTTATGACGCTGGCTTCAACCAAGGTCTGGATGCTATTCTTTAAAGTAAAGCAGGCCTTGGTGGGATGAAGGATCCTCCTGTGGTACGCACAGTACTTTGGATCCGTAGTATTGTCAGCTTCCTCCTGATTGACGATAGGTGGTAGCTTGATCTTGTTGTTTTCAAGGAGGGATTCGAAGATGGCTGGAACATCTTCGTCCTTGAAGGAATACTCTTTTTGGAGTTTCGGATCCGAGGTCTTTTAATGCCTTCAGGGTTGTTGTTGCGACGTTTGATTAGCATCAAGAGCCGCTGCAGGTGCCTTGCCCTTACCACGGGAGGCGAAGTTCGAGTTCGGAGGATTCATCATCGATTGGCTCCTCTCGGCCTTCTTCCTTCGGAGGAAGCGTTCGGCTTGTTCACCGCGCACCTTCAAGTCTTTCCAAGTGTTAGACGGTGCTGTCCCCATTGCTTCTAACATGTCCAATGCGAGGTTGTTGTGGTAAGTCTGGAGAATGAACTCCTCAGTGATCGGGTCCCGACAGTTCATCGCCTTGTTCCGGAACCTTTTGACGAAGGTATCAACCAATTCCCCGTCTTTCTGTTTCTCATCAAGCAACGACCCGATGGATATCTCGGTATCGTCATCGAAGAAGTTGGTGAGAAATTTAGTCTCCATGTCGTCCCAGCTATTCACACTTCCTGGCTTGAGGTGGCGATACCAATCGAAGGCGGCTCCACGAAGAGTGCCAACGAAGGACCGTACCATCAGAGGCTCATTACCGGAGATAACCCCTAGGTGTGATTTGAAGTAAATTAAATGCTGAGTGGGTGAACCCTCCCCGTCAAACGGCGTGAAGTTAATTAGATTGAACTTCACCGGATACGGGATTGATTCCCATTCTCTTGGGTATGGACAAGGAATGCCCGTCTTCTTCGTCTCTTGAGCGGAAATCAACGTATTGATTTTGCTCTCGAGGTTTTTAATCTTCAAACTTTTACCTGTATTTTCGTTAGCATTCTCGTTACCACCCCCTGCATTGACGGGAGGATTATTAGCATTATGAGCTTCATTCGCATGTGTGTCCTCATCTTCCTGATTAACTTGGTTACGACGACTTGGTTCGCCTTGCTGGTTTGTTAGTGCTTGGATTTGTTGGTCATGCATTTCTCTCATATTCTGCATGGCCATCTGCATTTTGAACCTGAAGCTCTCCTGTTGCTTAGCCATGGCTTCTTCGAGCATCTTAGCCACTTGTTCCGCACTTATCATAAGTGACTCGCGGGGTTATCCCTCGCTGGATACCGTATTATCTGATGCGACCGCAGAGAAGACATCCGATTCTTCATCTTCTGAAGGTAATCTTGTCCGAATCCTACCATAAGTTGCTCGTATGATGGCTCCAGACTGCAGACGGGTTACATGCCGGGGTGCTTCCGGAATCGACTCGGGATTATCCTGTGTCGATGTCCCTTTGCTGGTCATATTAGTGGTGACCCTCGAAAATTCTCCATCTTCAATCACCGTTCTTCTTTGTTGGAAACGCCTAGGCCTTGGTTTTGGCATTTCGGTACTGAGCCTTTTGAAAATCGAAACTCTTTCGGGGACTGTCTTGGTGCAGTTGCACTCAGACAATATTACCCGAATGAGTTTGGAACAGGGGCATTGAGTCTCTAGTTCTCGAGGACTCCTTTTCCTGGTTCTACTCGTACCCCCAACACGATAGTACAACTCGTCGGTTTGAAGACCGGAGTAACCTATCATGTGTTGGCACGACTTCTCAGGTATAATGCTATCGTCATCAGACGACAATGTTTCCTTCTGAGGGCGAACTGCCTTCTTTGGGCTTTCAAGAGTCACGCACCTCAAAATATGCCTTCGTGGGCGTGAGTTCTCAGCAGGCTCCTGGACTTCAATGCGCAGATTGGTGCGCGTAGCTGCCCTGAACTCCTTGTCTTATTGAGGGTGGCGGCGATTCCCAGCATGTTGATTCGTTCGGGGCTTCTTTATCGGGCCCAAACGTTCTTGAACTGGAGCTTTGCATCGCTCATCGGGAAGTGGACCGAGGCGCTCCAAAACTGACCTTCTTCTTCGGGATGGTCCTGCAGGATCTCCCGAAGTAGCTACTGGAATTATCGGTGATTTAGGTTGGTTCGCCGGAGGTTGAACTTTTGCTGAAGGCTGCAATGGCTGCTCTTTAGCCTGAATCGCCGCTTCAGACTTCGGCCTCCATACTTGGCGGGTTGGTGGCGGCTTCTTGGCCACTTCCTTCTGCAGTCTTTTGCGGGCTTCTCGGACTTGAGCCCGTGCCTGCGCTGACAGTGCGCGGCGCTTGCGAATGTGCTCCTCAAGTGTCGAACGATTCCGTTTGATACGGATCCATTCATTCGTTGGTGGCTTGGAGGAGCTGCCATTCATTGGTTGTTGAGACTGTTTGCCTCTCCTGTTCTTCAGATCCGCGTTATAGCGGATTCCGTCAGTGGACTCCATTGCCTTCGCGAATTGTCGTGCCAAGCGTTGACGTCGCCTCTGGCGGGCTCTCTTTGAAAGAGTCACTACGCCTTCAGCGACGGAGGAGTTGGCAAGGAAAAAACATCAACAAACCCCACAACGTCATGAGCTACACAAGCTCAAAACAATACAACACATTCCCAAAGGCAAGGAGCTACACAAGCTTAAAACAAAACCTCATATAACCCAAAGGCAATGAGCTACAAGCTAAAAACAAAACAGCAACAAACCCAAAGAGATTGAGGAGCTACACAAGCCCCAAATAACAACCACAAACCCAAAGACAAGGAGCTACACAAGCTCCAAACAAAACAGCAAAAAACCCAAGAGCAAGGAGCTACACAAGCTCAAAACAAAATCTCATATAACCCAAAGGCAAGGAGCTACACAAGCTCAAAACAAAATAGCAACAAACCCAAGATCTTAGAGCTACACAAGCTCCAAATAACAGCTACAAACCCAAAGAGCAAGGAGCTACACAAGCTCCAAATAACAGCTAATAACCCATAACAACCACGTGTGACTTTAGAGCAATAAACCCAAAGTCATAGCCAACAGGAGGTCCACTGCTTTGAGCTTCAAAACCGCAGTTAACCCAAGCAAGAGAGCATCATAGCCATTGGAACTGAGCAACACATGCTGAAAACCGACAACATTAAACCCATACAATAGGGCAACATAGCCAAAGGAACTGAGCAACAGAATGTAAAAGCCGACATCAGTAAACCCAAGCAACAAACTCATTTACCTGATATCAAAAGCAAAGGCAAAATTTAATGAACTCATTGATCATTCCACGACCATACTTACCTGTATCAAAAGTTAAAATGTACCAATTCATCAATTACATCACGGCATAAATGTTCTTCATAATAATAATATATATTGTAATATTAATAGTTTGCAATTAACACAACAATATCCATCAAAATATAATCGAAATCCAACAAACTAGCTATCCGACCAACCTTGGTCATTAACTAATTTGGTGATGTACCTCTGCTAACCTTACTTGGTTTTTATGAAAAACCTCCTAGCTTCACATTCATTGTCATATAAATGGTCTAAAACCCTATCGAGAAACTCCTCAGAATATTCAGACCTATGTTCCTTCAACGCTGCAGCCAACTGCCCAGTCCAGTGAATAATGTGTTGATTTCTCATTGACTGAGACATTGACTCAACAAAGGCACATAGCATTTCCTCTTCATGATTAGATTTTCTGGTTTTCTTGTTAGATGATGAAGTCATGTTGTCTTTACTCTTAGTCTTATATCTAGTGGGTTGTGGTTAGTTAACAGCACCATAATGTAGTTGGTTGCAAGCATTAGAATGTGGTTCAGTTTCACTCTCCTCTAGAATCTTGCAATCATCATCGGGAATAGGTATGGACCTACTAGACCCAATGTTAGCATACACGGGCCTAACAAATTCACCCTTAGCTTGATCATCACCCATGATAACTTGTAAATTTTTGAAGTAAGGAAGGGGTTTGTTTATGTACGCTTTGTACTTAGAATTGGATTTGTCCTGCAATAACAAATACTTATAAGTGGCGAATCAAATGTATTAAAGTTTGTTGACAGTATAGATGCTGAATTTGTTATACCTGAGCCCAAGATTTCAAGGTTTCATCATCCAATGTAATCATTTTACTTGTTTCATCCCATCCAGCACCACTTATATCAAGGCAAGCCTTCATGTAAATAGTTTAAAATTGAACAACTCTTTCCTATTCTTTGGTGTCCTACCGGTGTGATCTTTTAAATGATATCGTACACTATAATATGGGGATATGAAGACTGGCATTGTGGTGTATCCAGCGTCACATAGGTAATATTTACCTACATTAATTGAATAGTATTTTAAAAACTCAATTATTGCTAAGTATTTAATATATAATTCAAAATGTGCATAAGTGAGAATGAATACCATCATAAACTCGGAGCCCGTAAGGATGTGGTCTCGACAGAGCATCTTGTAATATCCTATAATCATTTGCTACTCGCTCCCAGCCAGCCAATACATAAGTAAATAGTTTATTGGGGTGTAGGCTGTCTAAAAATCATAATAGATAGCTGATCCCTATCAAGCTTCAATGATAAAAGTTACAATCAGATAACTTTCATGCCAACAAATACAAGCTGTAAATAGAGAACTTTTCACATAGATCGAGAAGAGTTGCAATTCAACGACACTTTCGACAACTGATGAAAACTCTATTCAGCGGTTTTCACAATCAACAGTGAGAGTTACACAAGCTCAAAACAAAACCTCATATAACCCAAAGACAAGAAGCTACACAAGCTCCAAATAACAGCTATATATTATGATTCACAAAGATATGATTCACAAAGATAAACGCACACCTCACATGTGCGTTCAAGCGAAACATGACTCTCAAAGATATGTTTCACCAACCAAACGCGACCCTCAGGGGTGCGTTCAACCAAAACATAACCCTCAGGGGTCTGTTTCATCATTTAAATACAAGCCTCAGCCTAGTGTTTACAAATCCAAACGCGACCCTCACGTTTCTTCTTAGGAACGCGACTCGCGTGTTTCTTCTCAAGAACGCGACAAGGTCCGCCAAGTTCAGAGAGACCAACATGGATTTAAGATTCATGTGCGTCAAGAACCAATCTTACCCACTCGAGGGCATGGGATTTCATCTCCGTCTTCACGCTCAGGAAAAAATTCCCCCTAAGTTTCTGATTTGCGGGAATTGTTGTCGAGAGAAAGATCAGCACAGCAGGCTGCTCATTCGTGCCAATGTGAGCGGCTTATCTCTGCAGTCCTTTCAGAGTGCCACTGTTGCTCAGCTACGCCTAGGTAATCGGTATTCGATAGGTTGACAAATGTCGCTAGACCTACCAAGCGGCAATGGCATCACAAAAAGAAGAGTCCTGAAACTGAATACCCTGAGGTCACTATAAATGTGATCGGTAGAGGGAAGGCTTCGACTCCTAGTTCTGATGAGTCGCAAAGAAGTCGTTCCCCAACTGTTCGGGAAATTTATGATGAGTTAGAAGGAGTATACCGACATACTCGAACTCGAACGGGAACCATCCGCTCAGTTGATTATCGAAAGTTAGCCAAAGGGGTCGCTTCAGATAATGAACATTCGGCAATCGCCGAATCTCAATCTTCAAGCTCCGTTGTGACACGAGAGGTTTCTGTTTATATGATTGGAAACCCCAAAGACTTAGCCAAAAGAGTTGACGAACACCACGTCATGCTCCGGGCGCAACAGGAGACACTTCTCTAGATGAAGGATATGTTGGCTCAGCTCCTTGCCGAAAAAGGCCAAAGACCGGAGTCTTCCAGAAAGACAATCTCTAAGGGAAAGCAAAAAGCACCTGAGCATTTGGAATATGAAATTCATAACCTATAATCTTCTTCCGAAAACTAGAGGGAGATAGAAAGAGAACCGAATCCTCAGTCAGCTAAAGTGGATGAGCTAGAAGCCCGCCTTAATGTAATCGCCAACAGAAGCGAGCTTCGTGAGGAAGGAGTAATACGACCTTATCCTGCCGAATGGGACACAGCTCCCTATCCGCCAAAATTTAAGGCCCCAACTCTGTAACCTTTCGACGGCACAAGATTGCCGAATCAACACATCTACTATTTCAAATCACAGACTGGAGATGTAGTGGCGAATGATGCTATATTGACTCGGTTATTCATCGGTACTCTTAAAGGAGTGGCCTTTGAGTGGTTTATAAAATTGCCTGCTGGATCTATTCAAAAATGGGTAGATCTAGAGAGGCTCTTTTTGGTCAGATTCTTCGAAGACGATACAAAAGTTTCAGTCCCGACTCTTCTCGCCACCAAGCAGAGGAAAGGAGAGTCCATCAAGACTTATGTAGAAAGATTCCGTAGCATAGTATTGTGCTGCCCGTCAGGTATGACTCAATCAACTTTAGTTTAGACTTGCAGGCACAACTTGCAGACCCAGCTCCTCGCTCAGATGGGAGTGGCAGAATGTCGCTCCTGGAGACAATTGGTGTCGCAAGGAGAACAAGTCGAAGAAATCGTTGCTCGGGTCAAAGCTGAAGAAGTTCCCCAACTAAAGCCGCAGCAGCAACACAACCAGCACAATGCTCAACGCTCCAAGGAAAAAGAGACTCTGGCCGCCGACACTAACACTCGTGCATCACCGGCTAAGCAGGGCAAAGCTCCAAGCCAACCGAGAGCATCCAAGCAATACTCATTCAAAGAAGAGCATGTGGACACCCTATTCCAACTACTACAGAAGAACAATAAATTGCAGCTCCCTGAGATCAGAAAACCAGATGAAGCAGGAAAGGTGGATGACCCCAATTACTGTCGTTACCATAGGTTCTTGGGACATCCTACTAGAAAATGTTATGTCTTCAAAGACATTTTACAAAATCTGGTGAATGCTAATGTGCTTACCCTGAAGTCGGAACAGAAGACTGTATCCACTAATTTGATAGCGGTCAAGTTTGGTGACTTCCCCCCTGTGGCAGCTGCAGATGGCGTCATCCCCATCCATAAAGGAGAGATGCATCTGAAGAACATTGACTTACACAGTCAAAAGGGCAGGGGGTTGGTACCCCTTACTACCCTAAAAGGAGAGATTATGTGGGTCCATCCCGACCTAGTTGAAGATCAACAATGGATGAAAACCACGTCCAAAAAGAAGAGAGGCAAGACTAAGTCATCCAACATGATTAGCCCCTCCGTAAACGAGAACGATGACCACCTCAAACTTCTCACCGACTCAGAGGAAGAGAGGATTGCCCTGGCGGCATACCCAGGAGGTAACCCCGACACTCGATCAGGAAAAGCTTACTTGAGGGACTATGATCAGAACACTCAAGAAGCTAAAGAACAGCCCCAAGACGCTGGGGGTTATGTACTGAAAAAACCGGTCGATAAAGGGAAACAAAAGGAGATACGGTTCAACAAAAATCTTCTCCAGGAACCCGGGGAGTCGAGCGCCCCTTTCCAATTCAATGTCATGTCGTAGCTGGCCAATATACCTGCTAGGATTACCCTATATGAGCTCTTGAGGTTATCCAAAACCACCAAAGAAGCTCTAGCTGAAGCTTTAAAGAACACGGAGAGCTTTATCACTCAAGTCACTCCGATTCCCGAAGTTTCTGAAGACTAATCTTGCTTGTAATGTATGCAAGTAGCAAGGAGTTTACCCTGCATATCATTCACTCAGGAGGACATGCAGGTCAAGCACAAGCACGATAGACCTCTGTATTATACAGGGTACATTAGGTCCTCAGAAATCAGCCGTGTTCAAGTTGACTCGGGCTTAGCGCTCATCATTATGCCTTACAGGGTTATGCAGGTCTTAGGGATTCCCATGCATCGGCTGAACACCACTCAAACCACCATCTTCGGTTTCAATGCCAATAGCACTCGGCCCTTAGGGAAGATCAAACTCAAATGCCAGATCGAAGATCTCAAGTCCGAAGTGACTTGTTATATCATAGACGCGGACACATCCTATAATCTATTGTTGGGACGACCATGGATTCATGCGAACCGCATTGTCCCGTCTACCCTACATCAGGTCATGAAATATGTCAACGATGAAGGGGAAGTTCGAACTTTAATCGTGGAGAAATACCCCTTCAGAGGAGTGGAAAACTTCCATACAGATTCTATCTTCTACTCAGAATCTCAGGAGAAAGAAGACATTGATAGTGGTAATGAAACCGATATCAAACCAGATCCTGAAGAAGATTGTCCATGGGAGTTAAACTTCGATGTAATGGGTCAGGGTGAAAGCAATAATAATGTACCGAGTGAGGGTGAGTGGTGCATTAATAAAGATTTTATTTTGGCATACTTGTCTGATGTGTCCTCTAAAAATGAACAAGTAGAGAATGATTTTAACGTAGGTACCAACTCATGGCACATTGTGTGCAGAGGCATCCCTCACATTGCCGATTCAATCATCCTTCGCTTCAGATGAAGAAGTAGAAGATGCGCAAGAGGCTTTCTTCAAAGTCCCGTCCAAAAGAAAAAAGCAGAAGCCGATCTATTTTGGTAAAGTCAAACCCGAACAACTCAAACAAGGAAGTTCAGAGGAAGATGATGGAATCCCTCAATTCCATTACCACAAACCCAATTCTATACGTTTAATGAAACGAATGAGATATAATTTTAATGAAAAATAGGGTTTAAACTTTGGAAAAGGAAGGCGAACATCGATTCGAATGTCTCTAACCCCTGAAGGAAAACCTCCGGATTATTATTAAAAAATCGGAAGGGGTGTGGGCTACGTCACAACTCTCTCTGTCTCAGAAAATAAAACTAGTAATTATCTACGTCAGAACCATTCATCCGGGACATCCTCATAGGAATCCGACATCAATGTCGGACCCTTCTTTAAAAATTTGATCGTAAATATGGTGTCAACCAGTCATCCAGAAGAAGACGCAGAGGTTAACGAAGAATTAATCGAATCAATCAATGACCCGTGGATCAAACGCCTCAACATCTTGTGGGATATGCGTTTTGAACAACGCGAACCGCCTACTGAAGATAATGTGATCCAAGTCAATATGGGAGATGAATCTAACCCTAAACCGATCTTCATAAGTGAAATCTTATCATCATCCGAGAAAGAAGACCTTATATCCCTCATCCGAGAGTATATAGATGTCCTTGCTTGGAATTACGAGGATATGCCTGGCCTAGATCCAGAAGTAGCCATGCATCGTCTCAACATAGATCCGGACGCAAAGCCCGTTAAATAACAACAACGTAGGTTTCGTCTAGAGATCATGGAAGCAATTGAGTCCGAAGTTAAAAAGCTTATAGATTCAGGTTTTGTCAGAGAGGAACAACACTCAGACTGGGTAGCCAACATTGTTCCAGTTCCTAAGAAGAATGGTAAGGTCTGGATATGCATCGACTTTCGTGACCTTAACACAGTTTGTCCAAAAGATGAGTTTTCTCTTCCTATCACTGATGTCATGATTGACAATACCTGCGGATATGAAAGGATGTCTTTCATGGATGGATTCTCTTGATACAATCAAATCAAGATGTATCCTGAAGATGAAAAGTATACTGCATTCAGAACTCCACTGGGGGTGTATTGCTACACAGTGATGCCCTTCGGCCTGAAAAACACGGGTGCAACTTATCAACGTGCAATGAACGCCATCTTCCACGAATATCTACGTAAGAAGATCGAGTGCTATGTTGATGACATAGCAGTAAAAAGCCAGCATAAAGATGATCATCTTACAGACTTGAAGACAATGTTCAATATCATGCGAGCGCATCAGCTGAAGATGAACCCGACAAAATCGTTCCTTGGAGTATCAAACAAAAAATTCCTGGGATTTATCGTCACATCCAAGGGAATTTCTCTTGATCTAGAGAAAGTACGTGCTATCCAAGACATGCCACCCCTAAAGAATCTCAAAGAACTCAGGGGTTTGCGACTGGCCTACATTCGGAGATTCATATCAAATCTTTCAGGGCGCTGCCAACCTTTCTCTAAGCTCATGAAGAAAGGGATATCCTTTGTTTGGGATGGGGATTGCCAAAGAGCATTCGAGGAGATTAAGAAATATCTCACCCAACCGTCGGTTCTTGTAGCCCCAATATCGGGAAAATCATTCCTGTTATACGTGAGAGCTATGGACCATTCTCTTGGAGCTTTATTAGCTCAGAAAAACAATCAAGGTCAAGAGCAAGCCATCTATTACCTAAGCAAGACCATGATGGGAGCCGAACACCGGTATAATCCAGTTGAAAAAGAATGTCTCACTTTAGTATTCGCAGTCCAGAAGATGCGACATTACTTGGTAGGACAAATAATTCATGTCATTTCTAAGGTAAATCCGTTAGGAGTTCTAATGACGAAACCATCATCTCTAAATTGTCGGCTCGCTAAGTGAGCCATCCTCTTATCGCAATATGACATGCAATTTATGCCACAAAAAGCGGTCAAGGGTCAAACGTTGGCAGACTTCTTAGCCGATCACCCGGTGCCAGGAACATCTAAGTTGTATGAAGAATTGCCCGACGAAGTCGCTGAAGCTTGCGTTACTCAAGAAGCTACGCAAGTGTGGAAATTATTCTTCGACGATGCATCTAGAGCAAACCCTCATGGAGAAATTACCACGGGAGTAGGGGTGGTGTTCGTCTCTCCGAACGGTCACGTGATCCCGAGAGGATTTTCCCTGATCGAACCCTGCACCAACAATGTAGCCGAGTATAATGCTCTGCTATTAGGAATGAAATTTGCTGAAGAACTTAATATTCGACATCTTGAGGCTTATGGTGACTCTCAGCTAATTATAAATCAAGTTCGAGGGGAATACGAAGTGCGTCATGAGGATCTGATCCCATACTACTTCGCAGTGCTAAAGCAAGCTAAGAAGTTTGAAGGTTTCTTTATTGAGTATATTCCGCGAGCTCAGAATGCTTATGCGGATGCTTTAGCTTCGTTAGCGACCTCATTAGCATTGCCCCCGGGGGCCAAAACTACGATTCCTGTCATGGGACGCGAGTTATATTGTTCCAAGCTTCCTATAGAGAAAAACCTAAACAGAACAACGACAGAAGAAGTCTGTACAACCTCGATGGATCTTGAATCTAGGGATTGGCGATTCCCGTACATCGACTATGCCATATACAGAATTTTGCCCGATGACCCTAAGGAAGCGGCCGCTATCAAACGAAGGCCCTCCGATTTTATTACGATGTAGTTTCTCAAATCCTGTATCGTAAATCACATGATGGAGTCTTGCTTCGATGCCTCTCTCGGAAAGAAGCAAAAGAGGCCCTCAGGGAAGCTCACGACAGAATGTGTGGAGCTCATCAGCCTGGAGCTAAGTTAGAAGATCGCCTCCGACGAATCGGTTATTATTGGCCAAGGATGTTCTCAGACGCAGTTGACTATGCTAACCGTTGTCACGCATGCTAAATTCATGGTGATTTCATCCATCAAGCCCCAGGAAACTTACATCCCACATCTGCATCTTGGCCATTCGAAATGTGGGGCATGGATATCATGGGACCAATCTCTCCTCCGACTTCCAAAGGGCACTAGTTTATTCTGGCCGTAACCGATTATTTCTCCAAATGGGCTGAGGCAATCCCGCTAAAAGAAGTCAAGACAAAGAATGTGATTAAGTTCATCAAGCATCACGTCATCTACCGCTTTGGAGTCCCGAGACGAATAGTTCACGACAATGGGACACAATTTGTTAGTTTTGGATTTTAGAGATTTTGTGATAAGTTTAGAATCCAAAGTGTCGCATCTACGACATATTATCCGCCCGCGAATGGTCTTGCAGAAGCTTTTAACAAAACCATTGTGAAGCTTCTCAAAAAGTTTGTTTCCAAGAACCGATGTGACTGGGACGAAAAACTCGACGAATGTTTGTGGGCCTACCGCACAACAGTGAGGACCCCTACAAGAGCTACGCCGTTCTCTTTAGTATACGGCTACGAAGCTGTACTGCCATTAGAAATTCAAATCCCTTCTCTAAGAGTCGCTATCACAACCGGACTGATAGAGGAAGAGAAACATCAACGACATCTTTAGGAACTTGAAGCTTTAGATGACAAACGACTTCAAGTTCAGTAGCATATCGAGTTATATCAAGCCTGTATTTCTAAAGCCTACAACAAAAAAGTTAAAGAACGGATTTTCAAAAAAGGCGATTTAGTTTTGGCCAACAGACGACCCATGGTAATGACCCACAAAACCAAAGGGAAGTTTAATCCTAAATGGGAGGGGCCATTCGTAATTGAATCAGTCTATTCGAATGGAGCTTATCGCCTCATTGATCAAAAAGGAGATATGCTTATGATGCCGATTAACGGGAAGTTC
The DNA here is from genome assembly GCA_022839385.1 of Asparagus kiusianus. NCBI lineage: Eukaryota > Viridiplantae > Streptophyta > Magnoliopsida > Asparagales > Asparagaceae > Asparagus > Asparagus kiusianus. Next base: position 141,354 of record BQKN01000819.1, read on the forward strand.
CTTAAGAGATACTTCCCATAAGTCATGTAGCCCCCTTCCTTCTCTTAAACTCCAGTCAAGTTAGATTGGGGGTTGTCAATTCGGAGTGTATTTCAGGAATAAATGTTTGATTTTCCTATTTTGTATGTCGTCATGTTAACACTACATCTTTGACGATTGAAATTTTCTAGAATTATTCTAAGTAGTAATAAAGAGATTTTCGATTTTATGCTAAGTTAGCACTACACTTACAGCATTTGCATCACTTTTCATTGCCCTGAAATAGAATTCAACAAAAGAGATGATGGAAAGGCAAAATGATATCATTTTCATTCAATATTGTTAATTTGAATACAAAGTGACGACAATCGAAATGAAAACGATACAAAATTATTTCCCAGCTAAAAACAGTACAAAATCTAAACATCAGGCTTCATCAACTTAAGAGATTTTAGCCTGGACTTGAAGGTAGAAAGTTTCTTTTGGTGGGCTGCTCAGACTTGTTCTTCAATCTCCATTCGGAGTTTTGCTTCAATAGGAGCAGTAGCAATAATGTCTCTCCGAATCCTCTCAGCCGCATGAAGCGTGCGGCAAAAATCCGTATAAATGAGACCGCTTTGAAGCTCAAGCCCTTTTCTAACATCCTCATATTAAGCCAACTGGGCTTTCTTCTGGTCTAACTCAGCTTCCAATTGAGCAATAGCTTCTTTAGTGGCACGAATATCAGAAACGACACCCTTGATATCAGCATATGCTTGAGAGTGCTGCTTCCTTAAGATCGTAATGCGGGCCTTTTTATCGGATAAGTCCTTGCGAAGGGTCTCTTGATGATGTACCTTCGAGATAGTAGCCAAGGAGAAAGCCGGCTCCACTTCAGATTCCAGATCGGTGCGCTGCAGCTCTTTGAAGGCGACCAACTCTTCTTCCAAGAGGATGACACTCCCCTTACAATGTTCAGTCCATGACACATCACCCTTATCCCTGATCTTATCTAAACACTTAGTCAGGATAGGTTTACAATCCTCAAAGGAAGCACCCCCAAGACTGACGAGATTAATAGTCATCTGTATCCAGTACTCCAATTCCTCAATCAGTTTCTTCAGAGCTCTCGAGCGTGGAGGAGCAACAGTTGGATAGATCGGATCTGCATACTCATCCCTAGTAGGTGGAGGAGCAACCTTGGAAGGATGGCCTTCACATATACCCTGGTCCCGGACGAGAGGAGGAGAAGCAGATTCCAAACCCTCAATAGGCAGTATCTTGTCGGTGTCCGCCTCTTCAGAAATGGAAGGGTTCGATCAAAGCGGTTCATCTTCCCTATCGGCTAAGCGTGCAATAGGTGCAGATTTCATCGCGTCCCCCATTAACTTGGCCCTCTTAGAATTTTTGGCAATGACGGGTATTCGCTTGCAAATTCTCCTGTCATATTCGCCCTCCTCGACAGCAGAAAGAGTCTGTTTCCCCGATGATCTTAAAGCACGAGGTTCAGGAGTAGGGGCTTCTACATGAATTTCCTCAGTCACCTCGCCCCCAGGAGAGTCAGCAATTGACGACCCCTCTTCAGCCCCCGTAGGAACCTCTTCTTCAGAAGTTTCAACAGTGGGCAACTCCTTCAGGGCTTCAACTGTTCCGCCTGCTTCTCGTTCATAGGAAAGATACTCCTCTATTCCTGGTAAACGAGTCTTGGTGGAACCGCTTCTCGAACGATACAACTCTCGAATCTCATTTATGCATGAAGCGTAGATATCGTATTCCGGGATTCGAGAAGCTTCATCATACCAATCATGGAAATCCGCAACGGCGGAACAGCTAGGCGGTGAGTTGGGTAAGGAGAAGTGCGCATGAGTCCCTCTGACAGAGAAGAAGTACCACGCGCGAGCCCTTTCGTACAAATTCCCTGCTTGAGCCAATGCTAGGTTAGGATTGCCAACATAAAGCTGGTCATATCTAAATTGTCTGGCGAATCGAGAAGGCATGTAAGGCTTAATGATGCACTTCTCTTTCAAGCGATAGACCAAATAGCCTAATCTGATCATGAGAAGCCATCTGAAAGTGCATTCTTCCAAAGAGGACGAACCCTCAAAAAGCACGTCTGTGAAGCTGGCATTCTCTTCATCAGCGCCGTCAAAGTTAGGAACACAGCAGAAAATTCTGTAATTGTCTCCCCGAGACAAAAGTTGTCGAGCCCTGACTATATAGGTGTTAGTCCATGTGGCCGACTCCAATCTCTGTACAAAGGGAACATAAGCGTCATCATCTTCAGATACCCCCGTCATCAACGAAGGGCAATGCAGCACGAACCAGGCCACCAAATACGTATACGGCACTGGTACTCGTGGTTGGGGAGTTTTCCCAGCTCTCCTCCCAGTAGACTTAATTCCCTGGGTGCCAACAAGCTCAGAGGTCAACATTCTTAAGCCGCTCTGCACGCAGCCCATCATAGCAGCAAGGAGGCTCACAGGTCTCCCATGTGTTAATAAAACAGCTGGATATACAACCTCAGCTAATATTGCCTCCACTGGCTTTGACGGTACTACACACCGCTTCAACCAGATCATGAAGAAGCCAGTGAGGAGAGCCGTGTCAGAAATAGGAGTTGTGGCCTGATAGTGGAAACTTTCAAACTTGACACCAGCCTCAAAGTCATCTTCCATGCACTCCGTCTCATAAGCAGCATTAGAAGCCTTGATTCGAGACTTAGCGTTTTTAGAAGAAATGGCAGCAAAACGGGATACGACTTCATCTTTCTGGTTTAATTTCTGAAAGAGGTAGTCTACCCACGCAATATGCATAATGCCCCCTCCACGCATCCCAATGACTTGAGCACATATCTGGAAGTGGCACATTAACTCCCAGAAAGTAGCATAAATATCTGGGTGTGCCGCCCTCAAAATGGAGAGCTCCTTGGTAGTAGGGATGAATTCTTCGTAAGGCGCCCGACCAAACGACAGCCCCGATACTGCTTGCATCTCATGGAGAGCGAAGCCCAACTCCCCTATAGGTGTGAAGAATGTACAACTGTCCGGGTTGTACCTCTCCAACGTAGCAAAGAAATTATGATAACTTTGCATAATCCCACGTCGAGTGGCTAACACTGGGATTGTGAGACCTGATTGAGCGAGTGGTTCTTTAAGCTCCCCAAGGACGAAGTCCACCATCTGGGTCCACCAACCTCCCTCTCCAGAACAAACCCATCCTGGAGATCTGAACATCTGGGTGGAGAATTCACCCTGAGCCGTAATGAATTGTCGAATGAAGACATTCGCTGGATGCGGCACCTCTGGAACAAGATTCTTCTTCTCAAATAAGCCGGGCCTCAGCCCCTTGAGTTGTCCCTCGATTTGTGTACGAGCTCGTCGACCAAATCCAAGCGACACATTTTCTTGCTCCTTGACTAGGTCAAAAGTCAAACCTCGGCGACAGCTCACGTTCAAGAAGTAGGAGAGTGGATACATCCTCTTCATATTTGGGAGGAAGAGGAAGCGGTTATTGACTCTCCGCAGCAGCTTTGAATCTTCTGCATGTATGAGGTGGTCATCAGTTGCTATACGATCTCCGAATATGAATGCCAGTTTAGGAAACTGGTCACGGCTGATAGAATTCTCCATGTCCAAATCGGTGATCAGAACTCTGAGAGTTGAGCATCAGGGGAATTGGATCATATTTGTTCTCTCCGCGTCAGGGAAAGTACACAATGGAATCCTGTTTTGAAGACTGAAAACTTCATTTGCGTCAGGACCGCCAATGTACCCAAAATGATACTCTTGTGAAAGCTGCACATTTGGAAGAAGCACTACAAAATTACAAGCAAGGATTAGCAGCTAAAACAAGTTGTTGACATAAGTACAAAACTAGAAACGCGAGAGTCGAGCCTCGTGTTGAACATATCAAACGTGAGAGTCGAGCCTCGTGTTGCTAATCAAAACACGAGAGTTGAGACACGCGTTGCAAATTCCAAACATGAAGGCCGAGACCCACGTTTAGAATTCAAAACGCTGGAGTCAATACCGCGTTGAGCAATGAACACAGAGTCCTAACTCGGCATTTTTATTAAACAAGAAACGAGTCATCTTCCTCGTTGTCAAGAACCCATTTAGGGTTTTCTAAAAACTTGTCGAAACAAATTATTTTGGTCATCACTTACCATGACAGGGAGGCCCTCGAGACGGTGATGGTAACGATGATGTTCCCGTAGGAACAAGAACACCGCCGGCATCCCCAGCCGACGGCGTTTCAGAAGTCGCTCCAGCGACTTTCTTAGAGATAGAGCCTACTCTTCGCGATGCCATGGATATAATCAATCGGAGAGGGCGTTGTCGATCGGAGGAGACAAAGTTCGTCGGAAATCTCGTCGAAATTAAACGAGGGTTCTCGTTCTTCGAAATAGCCAAAAATGGAAAGAGTCGAATGACTCTTGACATGACCACTCAGGTCTATTTATAACAACCGTCAAGCTGTTAAGATAGCACGGGATTCCAGGAGAGCCCCAACCATTTTCTCTTTTAAAACGCAATCTTTTGCGTTTTTAGATAAAGTCAGTTAAGACTTTAATCTCAACGCGAAGTTCACACCCGCGTTCAAATGCTAGGCTCAGATCAACGTTATGAAGGTTCTTAACCTCGCGTTTTGAATCTCAAACGCAAAGGTCACATTTGCATTGTAATTCTTCCAAATGAAGAATCTACCCTTGTGTGTTCAAACATAACACTTATTCCCTAAGTTCATGGATTCTTTCAACAGGGTGCTGTTAAAACTCTGTGCCTCCTCAGCATGAGCTAAATCATCGTCAGGTTGATATCACACCTCTGACAAAATCAACTTATCGATTCTCGTCAATAGAGCGATAAGTCCTCAAAATTGCCCTGATCGCAATATTTCTCCTGTCACGTTAAAAAAAAATCACACCTCTGACAGAATCAACTTATCGATTCTCGTCAATAGAGCGATAAGTCCTTAAAAATTACCCTGATCATAATATTTTTCCTGTCACGTTAAAAAATCACACCTCTGACAAAAGCCGCTTATCGACTCTCTCCAATAGAGCGATAGGTACTCAAAATTACTGTAATAACCGTGAAATTTTAATACTGGTTAAAATAATTTTTTAGTATTTTAAAATATTTAATTATAAATTTTAAAAGAGTATTTGTATTTTTTTGATTTTTTAGAAATTTCTATGATTTAAAGTCCAAGTTTTATAGTTAATTAAATGGTTTTGATATTTATAAAATTAGTTTAGTGTAGTAAAAATTTATAGAATTAATCTGTTGTATTATCGATACTATTACGTATCATTTTTTTATACTATGATGTATTATTATTATTATTTCGTATTATTTTGTATAATATGTAGTATTATTAATTATGTATTATTGGTATAAATTGCTATATTATTTCAATTATCACGTATCAGCTGTCGTATTAGCAAAACTGGTATGTTTTATTGTATGAATAATTATCCCATAATTATTTGATTTTAAATGTAGGAAATTATATTCTTTATTAATTAATCTCGTTTAATTATACAATTTGTGTTATTATTTCTACTGTTACGTACTATATGTTATATTAGTACGATTAGTACATTTTGATGTGTAGATAATTTTCACGTAATTATTTAATGTTTTTTGTGATTATAATTATTTTTAATTAATTTTCAAAACTCTAAATACTCTTTA
>BQKN01000819.1:152010-172641 GCA_022839385.1 Asparagus kiusianus
TCTCTCTCTTCTCACTCCTTCACCCCCACGAAGCCACGACCTCCTCTCAACCGTACTCTCTCTCTTATCTCTCTTCGCTTCAAAGAAACCGACCACAACCACCATACCTTCGCCCCATCTCCTCTTCCTTTACCGACGACGACGCACCTCCCCAGACACGACGCCTCATCTTCCATCTCCGACGAGCTCCCATTATCATCGCCTTCTCCCATCCTCAGCGCCGTGCCCTCCACCACCACCCTCGTCGCACTCCCAGCTCCGCCCGTCGCCTGAGCCGCCGCTTAACTCCAGCCTGCTCCGCCTCCCCTCCGTCGAACCCCGACCAGCACCGCTACTGCCTACACCGTAGTTCCCTCCGCCCAACTCCGACCAAACCGCCGCCGCTCTTCCTCAGCCCCGACCCTCACCCCTGAGCTCCTCCGTCCCTCTCCTCCTTCTTCCTCAACTCCGACAAACCCCCTCCACCGTTGAACCTCATCTCCACCTCATCATCAGTCATCACCGCCATCTCCCACGCCGCCTCCTCCATCTTCTCCTCCCTGTCCATCGCCAACCTCGTCGTCGCTCGAGCTTCCTCAGATCCACTGCCCCACCTCCTTGTTCGACCCACTGCCTGACCGCCGCCCTCCTCTGTCCGTCAGCCATAGCGCCGCCCCGAGCTCCTCTCCTCCGCCACCTGCTCACCCGCTGCACGCCGACGAACTCCGAACCCGCATCCGCCAGATCCCCCGCCCCTCGCCTCGCCGGCGACCTCCTTCAGCCCGTAGCCACGCCGAGATCCCCACGCCATCGAACCGTCACCGATGTCGCCGTCTAGCTCCACAAGTCAACCGTCGATCCGTTGCGCGCGTCGTTGAACAACGAACATCAAGAAATGGCGTCGCCGCCTCATCCGCAGGTCTCTTGGCCTCGTAGGCAAGATCCTCTTGCTCAGAGCTGAATTTTATATTTTGTTAAGATTTATCTGCATATTAGTTTGTGATATGATTATCTGCGTGGGATTATTGATGAATAATATTAGATAAATAATAATAATATGATAAATTGCATTTTTAGAATAATTATGATAAATTAAAAGAATTTATTTCGACAGCGGAATCAATTTTAGATGATTTTATTAATTTTAAAGGAATTTATCTTGAAAAAGAAATTATTTTAGAAAAAGGGATTATATTGGAAAATAAATTAAAGGAACCTATTTTGCAAAAGGATTATTTTAAGTAAATAAATTTGTTATTTTAGAAGATTATTTTAGAATAATTTAATGATTCAAATTCTCAGATTTAATTACCTGATATGGCATGATATTATTGCACATGATTTATTATGTCTTGCTGCGATGGAGAACTGTTGATAGTTATGACTTCGTGGTCTCGTGCGTTATTAACAGACTTAGTGACATGTGTGAGTGTGTTGACTGAGTTTAGGTGGTGAATCCGAGTTTCAATGAGGATTATGGTTGACTTAGAAAATACAAGAGAGTTGGGATGAGGAAGTCATGGTTCATGTGATCGGATAAGACTGTTGATGTATCTTTAAGACTAGAACCAGTGAACCGTTTCGCACTGGGGTTAGTTTGTTGGGCCAAGTGAACCTTTTCACACTTGGTCAGTGAAATCGTTTCGTCACCCGAGTTTTGCTTGAGTTCAGACCAGGCCAAAATCGGATTACGTGTAGTCCTCTCACCGAACCGTTTCGCGGGTTTGGATGCACGTAGGGGATTTGTGAACAGTCAATTATCCCGTTATATGAGCGTTGGCTCTGTGTGAGATGTGACCAGTGACCTGTTATAGAATGGCTAGTTACAAGACCTCGTTTTTTGGCTAGGTATGATTTCTTGTGAGATGTAGGTCAGTTGTGTTTCTTTTCATACATAAATTAGGGTTAATATTTAATTATCTACAATTTGAGACATATGGTATATACATGAGGGTTTCCTTGTTTGGATTATTTTGCTCGACGTACTACGTCTCGAGTTGTAGATTTTTAAGTATTAATTCTATCTAGTTGTATGACCTTGTGACTTGGATGATTACTCTGATCGCTTGCTGCATGATCGACTTGTTACTTGGTTGATTTTGTTGGATTTTCAGTTGCACATTTCCTTGTCATTTTTATTATTGTATCGCTTTTCGTATTGGGTTTTCATTCGTTCCTTCTTTTGTGGGGTCTTGCCGTGTGTCATACACGCTGACTTACACCTGTTTTCTCTGGTGTACGTCAGACTTAGAGGAAGAACAGGTCCAGTTGGGAGATCACCGGGAGCCAGAGGATTTTCAACATGAGTGTCTTGTAGACCGAGCAGAGGAAGCCGAAGTTTAGTTATTCCCTCTAGTTGTTCGTTGATCTTAGTTTACTTTTGTAGCATTTTTTTTCGCTTGATCATTGTATTTTATATTCTCCAGTATTTCATTCAGATAGTTTTGTATAAGGGCGTGTTTGACCCGTATTTTATGTCTTGGATGATATTCATTTGTGATATGTATTATCTTATTCTACGTTGTTCATTATATTCTTTCTATCTGTGATCGGGGACCTGTGACTTCGCATCATATTTATTTCCAGACGTTTGGCGTATTAGGTTGAGGAGAAACATTTATTTTTATTTATTCTCCTTGATCTAATACGTCGCGGGCTTGTTCACGTTCCGATTCCCCTGTATTTTGGGAAGCGGGGCGTGACAATTGCCCCGATCGCAATATCCTTCTCGTCACGTTAAAATCATACATCTGACAAAATCCACTTATCGACTCTCCTCAATAGAGCGATAAATTCCACAAAATTTCCCCGATCACAACATTCTAACAGTCCAACCCCCATATTTGAACCTTTTTATCCCTCTACATAAAAAGTGTTCTCATAAAATCCCTAGTGGATTAAACCCTTTCCTGAATTATCCCTAGCAATAATGGGGAAAATTTGTGAATTTCACTCTATAAGGAAATTCACGCCAAGTTAATAACACACTTCTGGCACTTATAGACTTCTTTCAGTATTTAAAACAAAAGCGTAACACAGGAAGAATTCTACTAGTCAGTCCTATTTTGAGAGAATAATAAAATGTTTATTCCCAGCAATTAGAGATTTTCTGGAGTTATCTTAGATGATAATAGAGAGAATTTTCTAAATGAGATCTATCACGTAAATCTACGCTAAGTCAGCATTACACCTCTAGCATTTCTCGTGATTTGTAGCTTAAGATTAAAACATGACAAATGCAAGAAATATCACTTTTTATTCAAAAGCCAAAAGAAAGTGATACAAAACAAACTTGTTCTTGTTAAAAAAAATTACAAGGGTAAAATTCACTCGCGCATCAAATCAAAAGAGGTAAGTTGAGTTTTGACTGCAGTTAACTCCTCCTCGTGTTTAGCCCACACAATGGCTTTAGCTTTCGCCCGTAGTTCATCTTCACTGGGCATAACAATGGCCGCCACCTCCTTCCTGGCATGTTCCAGGGCTCGAGCCTTCGTGTGGTATTCCAAAGCACCAGTTGCATTCCTGGTGCTGAGGATATTAACGATGTTCTCTTCACGAGAAAGTTGGGCCTTTAGTCGCAACACTTCAGCTTCAGCTTCAACAAGCCTTGTACGAAGCAAGTTCATGGAAGTAGTCGAGAGTTCCAGCTCCTCTCGTCTCCGAATATTATGCTCTTGAAGCTCTATCACTTGACGCTCTATTTCAGCCAAATTCCGTTCCATCGCCTCTCGGCGAGCCACTTCTTCAACCTGAAGACCAGCCAAAGTTGATATAATTTGAGGCTGAAGTTTCCTGCGGCCTAGAGCTTCGAAGTGCTGTAACTGTTCTTCCAAACAAAGAATAGCCTCTGAGCAATGCTCAAACCATAGGGTATCTCCCACACTTCTGACTCCATTTAGGCCTACCTCCAAAAGAGGCCAGAAAGAGTTAAAACTTCCTTGACCACTCATCACATATTCGATTACTTTCTTCGCGAGGCTGTTCAAATACACCAAAGAAATTTGAAGGAATTCAGGTGCACCCGCGAGACTTGAAATAACACTCGGGGATACTCCCCTAGCCATTGAGACTGGTGCAGGTGATCCGGGTGCTGAAGCTACAGAAGCAGTCAAAACATTCAATTGCGAAGGACTTGAGGTCAAAGCCATCATTGCCCTAGCCTGAGATGTGCTTGGCCGTGCCTCTGTTGGTATAAGTGAAATCTTCATCAATGCTGCAGGCGAAGCAGCTGATGTGGATGAGGCAGGCAAGGGCTGCTCTTGCAGAGAAGCTGATGTCTGCACGAGCTGCGATTCCGGAGGAGGGGTCACAATGGTAGTCCCGGGCAATGCTGCTGGTGAAGCAACTACCGTAGATGAGCTAGGAAAATGTTGCTCTGGCAGAGGAGCTGACACCTGCACAAGCTGTTATTCCGTATGAGGAGCAGCAGCAGTAGTTCCGGGAGGAGGTGAACCTGCACGCAAAAAGGGTCGGAACGCGGAAAGAATATACGGAAGAATTCAAAGTAAACTAGGCTTACCGGAGATGTGAAAAGGAGTATAACCAGATGCTTTATCGGATGGGGTATTGGGAGCATCATCAAAAGTAGTGATATTATCTATAGAATCATGCTCTTCGTCCCCTTCATCATCACCTGGCATGCTGCCAACTTCAGCATCCTCATCACCTCTATCTTCATCAGCGACATTACCAGTTGAAGAGTCTTCATAATCCACTTCCTCTTCGTCATCACGTATAGCTGAAGATTCAAGAAGACTTGTGCCAATAGCTGGTTTAGTCATAAGTCCCGTTGTCGGACTAGAACTTAAACCGCCAGCCCGTGACATTAGTGCTGAAGGAGGAGGGGATAGATTCTCTTCACGACCCTGTGATTCTAATACAGGAGCTCTAGGAGGGTTTGCTGCTTGAGTAGATTCTGCATCAGTGGCTATTAATTCATCCTCTTCATCCTCTTCATCCTCAAAAGGATGGTGAGAGGAAGCTTCACTTGATAAGGCCGGACTGTGCGAACGGAGCCCAGTCTTATGTGGCAGGCCTGCAATTGAGGGTTCATGCTCTTCTTCTTCTTCTGTAGCTCGGATAGCGTTGGCCATCAAATTTGGTTTCTGCGGGCCTTTGGTGGGAGAAGACCCAACCATTAACTTTCGACGGGTTTGCTTATCGTATTGACCAACTTCATCCGCCGAGAGTTTCCTCTTCCCAGCTGCCCTTGCCGTGGAAGAATCTATCACCCAGGGTTCCTCCACTAGAGCAGGCTCAGATACTTGCTCCTCTTCTTGTCTAGCAGAAGGGTCCTCAATAGATAAAAACTCGTTAATCCCTCTCAAGCGGGATGTCTTCGACCCCTTCCTTGAAGCATACATACGTCTGATCTCCTTCAGACAAGACGTATTCAAATTGTAGCCGGAGACCTGAGAAGCAGCATAATACCAATTGCAGAAACCCATGGAAGTATAGGAGTTAGGCGTCTTATGGGGGAGCCTAAAGACAGCTTTGGTACAACTTGCTAAGGAATAGTACCAAGCCCTGGCCCCTTCATACAGGTTGCTCATAATCGAAAGCTAAGGTCGAGGGTTTCAAACATATAGTTGATCATACCCATATTATCAAGCAAACCTATAGGGTTGGTAGGGCTCAATGAAACATTTGCCGTCTTGCCTGAGAATCAAGTAGCCTGGTCTGATGGAGAGGAGCCAATGGAAAACACCCCCGCTCAGCTGGGTGAATCCGTTAGGACCTGCCACGTCCTGATACTCCGCTCCATATATCCAGCCTTCAAAGTCGGGAAAGAAGCGGAAGATGTGGTAGTTAGTGTCTCGCGATAGGATCTGGCGAATTGTAACCATGTAATTCCCCTCCCACTTTGCAGATTCTAGTCGCTGCACAAACGGGATAAATGAGTCACCTGGAGGAGAGGCCGCACTCATTAGGGGAGGACAATGAAGCACATACCAAGCCATCAGATAAGTGTAAGGCAATGGTATTCGAGGATTGGGAGTCCTGAGAGTCTTGTTGCCGCCAGACTCTACCTCCGTAACATTCACAAAGTCCAGGGCCAACTCACGCAACCCGCTTTGCAAACAGCCTACCATGGCATAGAGTAGATTCAATGGCCTCCCGTGCGCCAAAAGAACAGCTGGGTAAATCACCTCAGCAGCAAGAGCATCAATTGGTCTGGTAGGGACGATGCACCGCTTGAGCCATAGCATCAGAAATCCTGCCAGCAGCGCCGTGTCTGAGATGGTAATCTAAGCTTGATAATGAAAGCTTTCAAACTCCGTATGAGCCGGGAAAACGTCCTCCTTGGCTTCGTTGGTATAGTGGGAGGTTGCAGCATCAATTCGAGCCTGAATCTCCTCCAAAGTGCTTGCAGGCAATCTAGTCACCAGAGCTCCTTTATCTGTCAAGTTCTGGAATAAATATTCCGCTCAAGACACTTGTTTGATGCCACCCCCTCGAGCCCCCGTCTGCTGCATACAAATGTGGAAGTGACACATGACTTCCCAGAGGGTGAAGTAAACTTCAGAGCTGGTTTTCTTCAAAATTTTAAGTTCCGATGATCTCGGAACAAATTCTTCATATGGCAAATCTCCGAGAAGAAGACCTGAGATTTCATGCATCTCGTGAAGAGCGAAGCCTAACTCTCCAATCGGGGTGAAGAAGGTACAGGTCTCGGGATTGTATCTCTCTAAAATAGAGAAGAAATGAAAATGACTCTGGACAATCCCGAACTTAGTAGCCCGTATCGGAATCTTAAGGCCAGCTCGAGTAAGAGGTGCCTCCAACTCCTCCAGAACAAAGTTGGTCATCCGAGTCCACCATCCTGTCATCGGAGAATGAACCCAGCCAGGAGTTCTAAATCCTTGCGTAGGAAATTCGCCCTTCTTCGTCATAAATTTCTTGATAAAGGTATTCACCGGACTGGCCACTTCACCAATTGGGTATTCTTTGGCAAACAAGTCCGGTCTTAAAGCCATCACCTGTCTGTTATAATCCACCGTGCGTATCCCCTGGAAAATTAAAGTGCCGAGAACAACTCCATCTTGATCCTTGACAAGGTTCCAATCCATACGCCTTAGGATGGAGGCACATTAGAAATACGATAGGGGGAGCATTCTCTCCATGTTGGGCAAGAAAAGGTTATGGTCTCCAACTTTTCTCAGCCATTTGTAGTCCCCATCGTAAGAGACACCCACTTCAAATTCAACAAAATCCCCAAAGAGAAACCCTGGTTTGACTATCGGTTTAGGCTCAGGCTCTCAAGCTTAGCATCTGTAACCAACATCCGAAGAGTTTCAGGAGAAGCCTGGGTGATCATTTCCACACGACTCTTATCGGTAATCCTAAAAACCGGGAGTTCTTGGCGTAGATTAAATGTCATGTTTGGATCCACGCCACCTTCATGCCCAAAATGATGGCTGAAAGGGAGAGGCTCGCTGGTATGACGCACTGCAAAATAAAGAAAAGAGTCAGACAATGCAAAGGTAAATCAGACGTGGAGATCGAGCCTCGTGTCGAAAATCTCAAACGCGGAGATCGAGCCTCGCGTCGAAAATCTCAGATGCGGAGATCGAGCCTCACGTCGAAAATCTCAGATGCGAAGATCGAGCCTCGCGTCGAAAATCTCAGACGCGAAGATCAAGCCTCGCGTCGAAAATCTCAGATGCGGAGATCGAGCCTCGCGTCGAAAATCTCAGACGCGAAGATAGAGCCCCACGTAGAAAATCTCAGACGCGGAGATAGAGCTCCGCATCGAAAATCTCGAACGTGGAGGTCGAACCCCGTGTCGAAAATACTAAACGACAGAGTCTAGCTCCGCGTTATTGAAACGAGTCTCCTCATTTATTCAAAGATCAGAACTCGCCGCAGCGAGTTTGGCGACCACAAAAGTCATACTCACCACCGATTAAAGGGAGTTGAGATGGCGGCACGCTCGCCTGAGCCATAGCGCCACCGGCCAATGCAGACGCTGACGAACCCTGAGCCACGGCGACGTTGGATTTGGAGGATCGAGAGACGGTTTTCTTCTTGGGCGCCATTGATTTTGGTCGAGGGAGAAGATGAATAGTTCTCGCCGGAGATAAGAATGAAAATTTTTGTTAAAATTTCAAGAAGAGTCGAATGACTCTTGATTTGACCCCCAGCGGTCTATTTATAGACAGCTATGAGCTGTCAAATCAGAACGAGATTCTAGGCCAGAATCCAGCCCAAACGCGATTTCAGCGTTCGAGTTAGTTGAACTTCCAAACGCGGAATTCATCCACGCGTTCTAGTTCTCAAGCGCAGATTTCACCCACGCGTTCCAATCCCTAAATGCGGAATTCATCTATGCATTTGGACCGCTATAATAGCAGCATCTCGACAACCAAGGCTATGGCACAACTCCAAATAAATAAAAGAAGAGCTAATAGTGGTCATCAAGGTGACCAAAGCCGAGAAGAAACAGACGACTCCGCTGTAGAGTCTATTGGATGAGTACAAATAGATTACAATCAACAATGCTAAAACCGTCAAACTCGATCCGGTGCACAACTCATTCTTCTAAGTGGCTAAACATGCCCACTAAGATTAATGAAGCCTGGGGCCACGCACAACTCATTCTTCTAAATGGCTTAACATTCCCACAAAGATTAATGAAGACACGACCCGACGCGCAACTCATTCTTCCAAATGGCTTAACATCCCAACCAAGATTAATGAAGCATGGAGCTGCGCATAACTCATTCTTCCAAGTGGCTTAACATTCCAACAAAGATTAATGAAGACAAGAGATGCGCATAACTCATTCTTCTAAATGGTTTAACATTCCCACCAAGATCAAGGAAGCTAAAAGCTGCATTTCGAATGTTCATCAATGCCTACAAGAACTCTCTGGAGAAAAGAATACATCTCATTGCAGATTGAGTGGAGTATCTGAAGAATCCAAACAAAATCCGAAGAACACACTCCGTCATAGATTGAGTGGAGTATCTGAAGGATCAAAACAAAATCCAATGAATACACCTCATCACAGATCAAGTGGAGTATCTTAAGGATCCAGACGAGATTCGATGAATACACCTCATCGCAGATCGAGTAGAGCAACTTAAGGATCCAGATGAGATCCGCTGAATGCACCTCATCGTAGATTGAGTAAAGTATTTCAAACACCTAGGCAAAATCATCAGCAATGACTTGGGCTTTAGCTTGTTTGACTAAGTGCATTGTCATCAAGACTCAAAAACTATCTTGTTTGGTTCGAGGAAACAGAATTTCAACCTTCCAACAATCAGGTTCGTGATGTCTTCAAATCAGACGGAGTGAACAACCCATCACCTAAATTTTGGGGTCCAAAGTATTCCGAAAATTCGTCCCAGTCAACCGCGAACTTTCAAAAACTTTGGAGGGGGTTCTGTAGGCTATCTAAAAATCACAATAGATAGCTGATCCCTATCAAGCTTTAATGATGAAAGTTACAATCAGATGACTTTCATGCCAACAAATGCAAGCTGCAAATAGAGGACTTTTCACATAGATCGAGAAGAGTTGCAATTCAACGACACTTTTGACAACTGATGAAAACTCTATTCAGCAGTCTTCACAATCAACAGTAAAGGTTACAATCAGACGACTTTCACACCCCATAACAGCTAACGAGAGGATTATTGAATAATGGTCCTTGCAACGCTCTACAGAAGAGGTTACAAGTCAACTAGTCCCTTCTAAAACGCGGAACTCATCTTCGCGTTACAATTCTTGAAATGCAGGCGATCCCCATGTTTCCAAGCTGCAACAAGCAAAACGCGAGCGACCCTCACGTTTTTGACATTCAGGCAATACCCAACTCCGCGTCTCAATTCTAAGACGCGAAGTTAGGGTCCTGAACACCAAATTGGGCGTTTGACTCATTCAAACACGAGTCGAACGGTTTTAGAATCGATTCCCCCACAATTTGAGGGATTTTCGCCCCACTTAGGAGCGGATTTAGGGGTTGGTTACACCCCTTATCCTCCTATAAATAACCGCCTTACTGAACCGAGTAAGGAGGTTGAAGATTTTGGAGATCTAAAACCGCACGGAGTTCAGATTGAGGGGAGAGTTCGGCTAGATTTTGAAGATCAAATCATCTACGAAATCAGTAGAGTTCTCAGCAGTTAAGAGATCGGATTCTTCAGCAACAAACAAATCTATTTGGCATATTAATCGATTATTCGGTTCTAACAACTCTTTTCACAGAGTTCTAACTCGTTCCGAGTTCTTAAACTCATTAAGAGTTACTCATCAAACTTCCCACGAAAGTTCACTGTACGTTCCTATGAGATAAAAACGGTCGGATCGTCAACGGAGAGCAAATTCGACGCAAACATTCGAAGGAGACATTCCTTCGCTACTGAGAAGAACCCAGTTTTAAACAAAGGGGAAAATCAAATTCATTCTCCTCTCTAGTGTTGCATTTGATTTCACACAATTATCAATAACAACACATTCTACTACCCGGTTCCTTTCATGTAATGAATTTAACCCTATTCTTTGGTAAACATAACTCTATTCTTTTTCATGCATTCACATTCTTTTGTAATAAACACAATTATCAAGAACAACGCATTCACACAAATATCATGCATTCTATTTTACACAACTAACTGAAATTTAGAAAACATAACCCTATTCTTTGTTAAAATTCCCAAATAATGAATTATCACTAACAAAAAAGAGGGGGAAAATCGTATACCTTGAGCTGTAGAGGGGAAAAAATGTCAACATCCAAGCAACAAACCCACCAAAGCCGGGATCAACACCGTAGCCAACAAACCACCCGAACCAGAACAAGTTCGAGAAGAGATCACTAACAACCAAAGCCAAGGAACCCACCAACAAGAAGTTGGAAAACAAATCAAAGAAATCACAGCTCAACAAGAGGCAGGATCAGATTAGAGGGAGAAGTCGATTCGACATATAAATCTACAAAAAAATCATGGCTCAACCAGATCTAGGGTTTCGAGTTCCAGCCACGACCACACACAAGCCACGACGAGCGGCGGGAGAAGAGGCGCGAAGAAGAGAGCGCTGAGGCGGGAGAAGAACAGCAGGGAAACTACGGATCAACAGATCTAGGGTTTCGTAGATTAGGAATCGGAATAAGAAAGAGGAGAGGTGTCAGAATTTGGCCCAATTCCTTTCAAATGGACTGGAATTAGGAATCCTGAAATATACACTGTTTGAGCCACTTTATAAATTACCTATTCCATAAATTTTTTTGAACCAAACTCAGGATTAGGATTCATTTGGAATCCATTAATTACAAATATACCATGTCAGGTCCAAATACCATTCCTATTCCATAAAATTGGTGAAATAAACATGCCCTAATTGTAGAGGATCCAAAATTTTTAGATCTTCATCCTCAATCTCAATTTTGAAAGATGATACATTGACACATAGGATTTAAACAATGTGGTTTTCCAAATACCACCACATTTTTGTTGAATATGGTTTTACTCATTTATGATAATATCAAATATTTCTAGAACTAATTGAAAATTAAAAACAATTATTTTGTAAGCACTCTGATTTTATTAAAATCTTTCAATTCTCCCTATTCACATGTTATTTTCATTGATCAATTGCAATATATTGTGTTTATTGAACTAATTTTCTTGCTACAAAATTTAATTATAGGTATATATGGTTAGCAATGGAGTTTGAAAATAGAAGAGGGAGTTGATTATTTTGTCACCTAATTGGAGAGTTGTTTTCTAATTTTCTATTTAACTGATAAGAATATTTTAATTTAGTCATAAATAAAAATACAGTGGTATGTAAAAAGAACTATTAGCTTAGTTGTTGACATCCTACATGATATGATATACTTCGAAATTGAGACTTGAGGGTAAGGATTGAAAGAATTAGATCATCTCTAATTATTGTCTGATTGGAGAGTATTTGAATATGTCTTTAACATGGATGAATGTAATTTAAAAAAAAAACTTTTCCACGACATTACATAGGGTAATTTGCAGATAGAACCCATGTACTATCGCCCTACTGCATATTGATGATTTTAGTTCTACTTGTGTAGATAGATCCTTCAATGACTTTTTTTACTCTTAAAAGAGTCAATAAGTTTTGTAGAGGCAGATAGATCCACTATGGTACTAGTGGTGAGGATACACCCCTGTTGTTTATTTTTTTTGCTTGACTCTTAAAAGTGTTAAAACTGTTCACCAAGGAAGTCTTTCTACACAACTAAAATTGCAAGGAATCATTCATAAGCAGGCAATGCTAAAGGGGTCTATCCACAATTAACCCATTTACATGTTTATGGATCAAGCAGACACGTTCAAGATGAAATCTTCAATATATGTCATTTGTTGATAATATAGTGTTACTTGGAGAGATAAAGAAAGAGATAGTTTCTAAGTAGGATTGTACAACTAAGGGTTGATCAAGCCGACACGTTCAAGATGAAATCTTCAATATATGTCATTTGTTGATAATATAGTGTTACTTGGAGAGATAAAGAAAGAGATAGTTTCTAAGTAGGATTGTACAACGAAGGGTTAATTTCACATAAACCCCTAAACTTTGGGGGTTAGTCACATAACCCTTGAACTTTGTTTATGTCAAACATCTTTGAACTTTGCGTGTCTGACAAAAGCACCCTGAACTTTAACCTTTTCTCATTGGATCCCCTACATGCATTTAGAAATTAACTAATTGAAAGAAATAACCAAAAGTTTAGGGCATGGATTACATTGTGTATGAAATGGCAAATGACAAAATTTGAGATTTTCCCCAAAAGGATAGTTATTTGCAAATTACAGGGAGGAGATCCGGTGAAAAAATATCAAAGTTCAGGAGGGTTTGTGAGACCACCTCAAAGTTGACGGGGGTTATGAGAGATAAATAGAATTACATAAAATGCCCCTCAAACCTCAGGGGCTTATGAAAAATTAAGCATATAAAGAAATTACCAAATCTAAAGAGTTAATAATGAATATACTAAAAACAATATACATATAATGTAATTTTACTAAAACTATAAATAAGAGTGAAAAAAACATACCTATGGTAAAGAAATAACTGTAGCGAAGGTTACTAATGGATCTTTGGTGGTGATGAAGGAAGTCTGCAGTAGAAATTTGTATTATCTGAAGAGAAGCACCGAGATTGGCCATGTAGCTTTAGCTATTTTAGAGGCGGACCAGAGCAGACTTTGGCACTATAGGTTGGGGCACACAGGTAAAAAGTCACTGCAGGCTTTGTGCAAGCAGGAGTTATTAAAGGGAGCAAAGGGTGGAAAAGTTGAATTATGTGAGCATTGTGTTCTTGGCAAGAAAACAAAGGTGAAGTTCGGGACAACCGTACATAGGACGACAGACATCTTAGACTACGTGCACACAGATGTTTGGGGTCCCACCAAGACAACATTACTTAGTGGTCAACATTGGTTCGTTACGTTTATGGATGACTATTCTAGGTGTTGTTGGGTGTACACTATGAAGTATAAGAATGAAGTCCTAGAGTTATTTGTGGAGTGAAAGAGGAGATTAGAATTGCAGACTGGGAGAAAGATCAAGACGTTAAGATCTGACAATGGCGGTGAGTACACTTCAGACCCCTTTCAGCAGCTATGTCGAGACGAGGGCATAGAGAGACACTTCACAGTTAGTCATATGCCACAACAGAATAAGGTAGCAGAGAGATTGAATCGGTCTTTACTGGAGAAGGTCCGATATTTGTTATCGCAGAGTGGTTTGGAGAAGACCTTTTGGGCTGAGGCACTTTTATATGCAAGTCGCCTCATTAACAGGCTATCTTCATCTACGATTGAGGGGAAAACCCCTATGGAGATGTGGTCGGGAGAGCCAGCAAGCGATTATGATCAGTTTAAGGTATTTAGGTGCCCTACATTTTATCATGTGAAGACTGATAAATTAGAACATCGAGCTAGAAAGGCCATATTTTTTGAATTCAATCTTGGTGCGAAAGAATTCAAGCTTTGGTATCCAGTTGATAAGAAGATTGTGCTGAGTAGAGACGTCACATTCGATGAGGCTTCGATCTTGAAGCTTTCCAGCTCTTATCAGATGGAGAACACCCCGACAGAGAAGATTTCGCAGGTGGTTGAGATTGATACAGCTCCACATTGTCCAAATATGATCGTATCTATTAGAGTGACAACTGAGGTGATGCCAGGTGAGCACGGTGATGATTTGGAGGATACAGGTACAGTTGAGAAGGATCAAGGACCGACGACTCAGGTTCAGGATTTTATTACGGTTTGGAGGCTGAGGAGATGTTGGACCCTAATGCCACTAGAAAAGAACCTTAGGGGGGGTTGTTGAATAAGGTTTATGCTAATCTAATCCGATTTAATACCAATTTAAAACTAATTAATAATAATATCCTAGCAAGTATGATATTCAAAAGATTATATGCAAGGATATGAAAACTAAGGGCAAATAAACATGAGCAATGGAAATAGAGAATGAATAAACAATAAGCGCAAATAAATACGACAATGCAAATGCAAACACAAGGAAATGATCACGGAGTTCGGTCATTCCGACATACGTCTTAGCTCCCCACTCCTGGGGAGAATCCACTATACAACCGGGTTTTCAACGCTCACCCGAATAACGTTTACACCTCACACTCGGTTTTCTAGCTCACCGAAAACTTTATAATCCACACTCTTGCAATCCCACTCTACACCCTCTAAGTGTTGATCTCTAGCTCGTGTCTCCCTCAAGTGTTTAGATTTACAACCTCTCCCAAGGCTTTACTATCGACGCCACTCCTCTTGGAACGATCCCATCTCTCACCACACACTCCTCTCGGTGTACAAGTGTATTACAAAGTGTATCCTCACAATGAAGCTCACAAATCAAATGTTTGTTCTCTAAACAAGGTGAAAACACAATTAATCTTAACTCAATGTTACAAACTCTCACAACCCTATTATACTATGTATGCAAATACAATAAGCTCAAGTGGGAGTGTGTAACAAAGAGATTAAATAAAGCAAACTAAACTCAATATAAATCTAGCTTAATGAAATGATAATCAAACAATTATATAAATGTAAAGCTAGATTGAGTTAAGAAATTCTTCTTTGAAAAATAAGATGGAGAGATAGAGATTGAAGCTGAAACAATGAAGATGATCTCCACCACTTGTGAAAACTTCTTCACAAACTTGAAACTCAAACAAACTTTTAAACAAACTTTAAACTCTTGTAAACTTATTTTAAACACTTCTTAATTTCTTCAGAATGTTAGAGGGCAAGGGGTATATATAAGATGAGAAAAAAACCCAAAAACCAAGAAAACCCTGAAAAAAGATAAAAATAAAAAAGACTAGAAAAACTAGCCGTTACAGCATCAGTCGACTGATACTATTTATTAGTCGACTGATGAGCTGACTGTTACAGGCAACTTACAGCTCATCAGTCGATTGATAGATCTCGTCAGTTGAATGATGACCTCATCAGTCGACTGACCAGTCGATCGAATAAGCAACAGAAATTGTTTTTGTAATTCCAAGTGATTTCTTCAGTTGACTGAACACTTGCATCAGTCGACTGATAACATAATATCAGCCTAAAATGAACAGAAAATCTGATTTTTGAAGTGTCTTTAAAAATAGCAAATAAATTCCAAAAAAATATAAAAATTTGGAAAATGATTGTAAACATGCAAATGAACATGTTACAAAAAGAATT
Source organism: Asparagus kiusianus (assembly GCA_022839385.1). Lineage (NCBI taxonomy): Eukaryota > Viridiplantae > Streptophyta > Magnoliopsida > Asparagales > Asparagaceae > Asparagus > Asparagus kiusianus. Next base: position 167,696 of record BQKN01000819.1, read on the forward strand.
TTTGGAATTGTACTTCTCATTTATAAAAACTCAACATTTTTCAAAACTAGTCCAAAACATAAAAATGAACATACTTGAAATTTGATGTTTTGATTAAACCAAGTTTTGAAACTTTATAAAATGATTTTATAGACTTAATAAAATATGTATATAAAGATTGTTAAGTCCATAAATAAATAACTTAATATTTTCACAAAAATGCATGTTTTGCAAACTTTCAAAACAATAAACATGATTTCATTGAACTAAATAAATTTGATATTTATGAAATCATATATAAGCATATAAACATGAAAAAGTATGTATTTTCCAATTATATTCATTTTTTCATATCTATAGGTAAACTTGAAAACTCCAAAATGAAAACTTGTATAAATTTTTATATATATATATATATATATATATATATATATATATATATATATATAACCGAAACTGGTATATGTATATGTGATTGAGCTTGAAGTATTAAACACACATAATATAAAAACCAAAACTAAATATACCCAAGCAATCTAGATCTTCAATGAGCTTGATTTGGTAAGCTTGCAGATGAAGCTTGAACTTGAATCTTGACTTGAATTGCATTGGTTTCATACTGATATTCCTTCCATCCTCCAAATGATATAATCGTGAAAGCTCTAGTCTATCCATCCTCTAATATATTGTTTGCCAATAATAAATATAAAAATACAAATACTAGACAAACAATATTAGTTGTAAATCATTTGTTAAAATATCATCAAAATAAAAAGTCTAACAAGCTCCCCCTTTTTGATGATGACAAACAATTTACAAAAAGAGATATGCATGATATAAAATGAATATATAAATTATAATTATCATGCATAAAAACAAGGTAGGATATACTCACAATCTTTCTCCCCTTTGACATCATCAAAAAGGGGAAAACAATAAAGGATAAGAGAGCGTAAGCTCCTCCTACAAATTTGCATATATGAGTATAAAAACAATAAAGGAATAGGGAAGACTCCCACTATCAAAATACCTTAAAGAATATATAAAATGAATACTAAGGCAAATATGTGAGTAAGCATAAATGAAAAACATGCCAAATATCACTCACATACAATAGGACAATGAGTTACATATTGATATGTCATTAAAAAAATATGTCTCAATACAAAAACATAAAAACCATATGAAAATAGATTTATGAAAATAAATGAATAGGAAACATGAGAATCATGAAAAAAAATTTCAAATGAAAATAATTCAACCAAATGAAATCATAAATCACAATTAAATCACAAAAGAAGCAAATCAAATGGCAAGAGAGGCAACAATATCAAGCCCTTAAGCTTATTTCAACCCATATAAATATTTTAGCACTCGGTAAACATAATTTGGGAAATAAACACTCAATAAATCTGGGGGTTGCTCAAACACAAACCTCTCATGACAATCAAAGCCAAAATAATGAAAAACATGAAAAATAAAAGTCTTAACTTAAAATTTGTTTTATTTTCAAAATTTTCAAAAAAACATGTTTTACAAAACCAAGAAATGAAAAATGAAGAACAATAAAATTCTTGGTTAAAAAATCAAATTTGTTTTGGTACCCAAGTATTCTTGGTACCAAAAGGTTTAGGGACATGACCCCTATTATGAAAGCTCAAAACCCTAGGGTTATGATCTCTTTTGGGCTCATGTGGTACACGGACACGGTTAAAGCAATATTCATTCAAATGACCTTTTACGATTGCAATGAGTATAATGAAAAGGACTAAAAGTTTTGTGTTGACCAAGTGGTGGTGTACGAAAATCATTTGCAAAAATAGATTTATCTTGAAAAGTATTTTGTAAATGAGAAACTCTTTTCAAATCAAAACAAAATTTGGCCAAATGACCAAATCTACCATAATAATCACATCTATACACATGAGCATGCTTATGATGAGTAATGGGTGCATGTGTGTGTACATGTGATGAAGAAATTTGATGAGATGCACAAGAAGGATTAATATTCTTATATTTGTGTGCATCATAGAATTTTTTTTAGCTAAATAGCCTTTACGACCGTAAATAGTGCATTTATAAACTTTGCTATACAAGTGTGCTAGTGGGTAGGTGGAAGTTATAGCACTAGATTTAGCACAATTATCCATAAGTTTCTTATGATTATCAATGCATGTGTTTAAGGTTGAATCTAAACAAGATATGCAGCTTTTTACAAGATTCAACTCATCATTAGATACAACATCATTGATATTAGAAGTAGAGCATGTATGTTTATTCTTAAAAGAATCAAATTTATTTCTAATGCAACTTCTAGCATGACATTATTCTTAGCATGAGATAAGCTAGCAATGGATGATGTTAATTTTTTAATTTTCTAATTTAACGTGTCATTATTTTCTTTAAGCATGATATTTTTTTTTTTTGCAATGACATCCAATTTTGACACTAGCTCCTCATGATTGGATTTTAGTTCTACATGCTTGCTTTTCAAATCAATAAATTTTTTATGCAATTTGTTATAGACATGTATTAATCTTTTATATGCACATGAGAGTTCATTGATAGATAAATCATCATCAGAATCAAACTCGCTTACCACACTAGGGCTATCGCCTAATGGCCATGTGCATGATGCTCTAATAGAATTTGAAGAGAAAGCTGCCAAAGCTCGTCGGATCACCTCTAAGTTTCCTTGATGCGCTTCTATAAATTTCCACAATATGTAAGTGCTATCAAATGAATCAAGCTTGTTAGAAAATGACGAGTCAAAAACATTATGCAAAAATTCTAACAAAAGTTTGTTTATGGTAAACATTCTTAGATCATTTTTACTCTACTTGGATTTCTCCAAAGTGAGTACAATATAAGCACAATCTATAATTTCCCATAAATCAAAGTGTCTAGATCGAACAAAAAGTTTAAATATAATACACCATTGAACATAGAGGATATTATCTAATCTAGGAGCAATATTAATGCTATAACCAAGACTAGGTGCACCGTGCATATCCATAATTATAATTATATGCAAGCAAGAAACAAATAAAATCAAAACTAGATTAGCACAGAAATAAGAATAAGGGATCTTTAACTCAAGGTGGTTAAATCTCAAATCAAAGAGCACCAAGCTCTGATACTAATTGTTAGACCCTAATGCCACTAGGAAAGAACCTAGAGAGAAGGGGGGGTGAATAGGATTTATGCTAATCTAATCTGATTTAATGCTAATTTAAAACTAATTAACAATAATATCCTAGCAAGTATGATATTCAAAAGATTATATGCAAGGATATGAAAACTAAGGGCAAATAATTAAACATGAGCAATGATAATAAAGAATGAATAAACAATAAGCATAAATAAATACGCCAATGCAAACGCAAACAAAAGGAAATGATCACGGAGTTTAGTCCTTCCGACCTACGTCTCCGCTCCCTACTCCCGGGGAGAATCCACTACACAACTTGGTTTTTAACACTCACCCGAATAACGTTTACACCTCACACTTGGTTTTCTAGCTCACCAAAAATTTTACAATCCACACTCTTGCATTCCAACTCTACACCCTCTAAGTGTTGGTCTCTAGCCCGTGTCTCCCTCAAGTGCTCGGATTTACAATCTTTAATAGGCTTTACTACCTATGTCACTCCTCTTAGGATGACCCTGTTTCTTACCACACACTCCTCTCGGAGTACAAGTGTATTACAAAGTGTATCTTCACAATGAAGCTCACAAATCAAATGATTGTTCTCTAAACAAGGTAAGAACTTAATTAAGCTCAACTTAATATTACAAACTCTCACAACCCCAAATTATACTATGTATGCAAATATAATAAGCTCAAGTGGGTGTGTGTAACAAAAAGATCTAATAAAGCAAACTAAACTCAATATAAATCTAGCTTAATGAAATGATAATCAAACTATTATATAAGTGTAAAGCTAGATTGAGTTAAGAAATTCTTCTCTAAAAAACAAGATGGAGAGATGGAGATTGAAGCTCAAACAATAAAGATGATCTCCTCTACTTGTGAAAACTTCTTCACAAACTTGAAACTCAAACAAACTTTTAAACAAACTTTAAACTCTCGTAAACTTGTTTTAAATACTTCTTAATTTTTTCAGAATATTAGAGGACAAGGGGCATATATAGGATGAGAAACCAAAGCCCAAAAACAAAGAAAACCCCATAAAAAAGATAAAAATACAAAAGACTAGAAAAACTAGCTGTTACAGCATCAGTCGACTAATGAGCTGACCGTTACATGCAGCTTACAACTCATCAATCGACTGATAGATCTCGTTAGTCGACTGATGACCTCATTAGTCGACTGATCAGTCGACCGAATAAGAAACAAAACCTTTTTACAATTCTAGGTGATTTCTTCAGTCGACTGAACACTTGCATCAGTCGACTGATAACATAATATCAGCCTGAAATGAACAGAAAATCTGATTTTTGAAGTGCCTTTAAAAATAGCAAGTAAATTCCAAAAAATATAAAAATTTGGGAAATGATTGTAAACATGCAAATGAACATGTTACAAAAAGAATTTTTAGAATTATACTTCTCATTTGTGAAAAATCAATATTTTTCATAACTAGTCCAAAACATAAAAATGAATATACTTGAAATTTGATGCTTTGACTAAACCAACTTTTGAAACTTTGTAAAATGATTTTATAGACTTAATAAAAGATGTATATAAAGGTTGTTAAGTCTATAAACAAATAACTCGATATTTTCACAAAAATGTATGTTTTGAAAACTTTCAAAACAATAAACATGATTTCATTGAACTAAATAAACTTGATATTGATTAAATCATATATAAGCATATAAACATGAAACAAGTATGTATTTTCTAATTATATTCATTTGTTTCATATCTATAGGTAAACTTGAAAACTCCAAAATAAAAACTTGTATATATATATATATATATATATATATATATATATATA